>JAGTTD010000002.1:11812640-12412640 GCA_018398585.1 Simmondsia chinensis
GTAAAATCAATATTTGCATGTTTCGTTCAAGTTTTCCTTGTATAATGGTGTAAAACTAACCTTTATAAATGTGTTTCAAGTAATTTTTGGTTTATGGTGAGTCATACACGATGTATGATGGGTTATATTTGTGTAAAATCAACTAATGTTGGTGTATTTGAAGTAAATAGTGGTGTATGACCAATCATACACAGTGTATGATGAGTTTCAATGGTGTAAAATCAATATTTGCATGTTTTTTTCAAGTTTTTTCGGGTACAATAGTGGAAAATAAACTTTTATACGTGTATTTCAAGTAATTATTGGAGTATGATGAGTCATACACGATGTATGATGGGTTATATTGTTGTAAAATCAACTTATATTGGTGTATTTGAAGTAAATAGTGGTGTATAATCAATCATACAAAGTGTATGATGAGTTTTAATGGTGCAAAATCAATATTTGTATTTTTTTTAAAGTTTTGCTGGTATAATAGTGTAAAATAAACTTTTATATGTGTATTTCAAGCTATTATTGTTGCATGATGAATAATACACGGTGTATGTTTGGTTATATTGGTGTAAAATTGATTTATATTGGCGTATTTGATGTAAATACTGGTGTATGATCAATCATACACGGTGTATGATGAGTTTTGATGGTGTAAAATCAATATTTGAATTTTTTTTCCAGTTTTGCTGGTATAATGGTGTAAAATCAACATTTTATAAGTGTGTTTCATGTAATTGTTGGTGTATGATGAGTCATACACGGTGTATGATGGGTTATATTGGTGTAAAATCAACTTATATTGTTGTATTTGAAGTAAATAGTGGTGTATGATTAATTATACACAGTGTATGACGCGTTTTGATGGTGTAAAATCAATATTTGCAAGTTTTTTACAATTTTACTAGTATAATGGTGTAAAACCAACCTTTCTAAGTGTGTTTCAAGTAATTATTGGTGTATGATGAGCCATACACGGTGTATGATAGGTTATATTGGTATAAAATCAACTTATATTGGTGTATTTGAAGTAAATAGTGGTGTATGATCAATCATACACCGTGTACGATGAGTTTTAATGGTGTAAAATCAATATTTGCATGTTTTTTTCAAGTTTTACTGGTACAATATTGTAAAATAAACTTTTATACGTGTAATTCAAGCAATTATTAGTTTATGAGTCATACACGATGTATGATAAGTTATGGTGGTATAAAATCAACTTATATTGGTGTATTTGAAGTAAATAGTGGTGTATGATCAATCATACACAGTGTATGATCAATCATACACCGTGTATGATGAGTTTTAATGGTGTAAAATCAATAATTCCATAATTTTTTCAAGTTTTGGCGGAATAATAGTGTAAAATAAACTTTTATACGTGTATTTCAAGTAATTATTGGTGTATGATGAGTCATACACGATGTAAGATGGGTTATATTGGTGTAAAATCAACTTATAATGGTGTATTTGAAGTAAATAGTGGTGTATGATCAATCATACACAGTGCATGATGAGTTTTAATGGTGTAAAATCAATATTTGCATTTTTTTTCAAGTTTTGCGGGTATAATAGTGTAAAATAAACTTTTATACGTGTATTTCAAGTTATTATTGGTGTATGATGAATCATACACGGTTTATGATCGGTTATATTGGGGTAAAATCAACTTGTATTGGTGTTTTTGAAGCAAATAGTGGTGTATGATCAATCATACACAATGTATGATGAGTTTTAGTGGTGTAAAATCAATATTTGCATGTTTTTTTCAAGGTTGCTGGTATAATGGTGTAAAATCAATATTTATAAGTGTGTTTCAAGTAATTATTATTGTATGATGAGTCATACACGGTGTATCATGGGTTATATTGGTGTAAAATCAACTTATATTGGTGTATTTGAAGTAAATAGTGGTGTATGATCAATCAAACACAATGTATAATTAGTTTTAATGGTGTAAAATCAATATTTGCATATTTTTTTCAAGTTTGGCTAGTATAATGGTGTAAAATCAACATTTATTTATGCGTTTCAAGTAATTATTGGTGTATGATGAGTCATACTCGGTGTATGATGGGTTATATTGGTGCAAAATCAACTTATATTAGTGTATTTGAAGAAAATAGTGATGTATGATCAATCATACACAGTGTATGATGAGTTTTAATGGTGTAAAATCAATATTTGCATTTTTTTTAAGTTTTGCGGGTATAATGATGTAAAATCCACCTTTATAAGTGTGTTTCAAGTAATTATTGGTGTATGATGGGTTATATTGGTGTAAAATCATCTTATATTGGTGTATTTGAAGTAAATAATGGTGTATGATCAATCGTACATAATGTATGATGAGATTTAATGGTGGAAAATCAATATTTGCATATTTTTTTCAACTTTTGCTGGTATAATGGTGTAAAATCAACCTTTATAAGTGTGTTTAAACTAATTATTTGTATATGACGCGTCATACACGGTGTATGATGGGTTATATTGGTGTGAAATCAACTTATATTGATGTATTTGAAGTAAATAGTGGTGTATGATCAATCATACACAGTGTATGACGAATTTTAATGGTGTAAAATCAATATTTCCATTTTTTTTTCAAGTTTTGCTGGTATAATGGTGTAAAATTAACCCTTATAAGTGTGTTTCAAGTAATTATTGGTTTATAATGAGTCATACACTGTTTATGACGGGTTATGTTGGGGTAAAATCCACTTATATTAGTGTATTTGAAGTAAATAGTGGTGTATGATCAATCATACACAGTGTATGATGAGTTTTAATGGTGTAAAATCAATATTTGCATGTTTTTTTAAAGTTTTGCAGGTATAATAGTGTAAAGTAAACTTTTATACGTGTATTTTAAGTAATTATTGGAGTATGATGAGTCATACACGAAGTATGATTCGTTATATTGGTGCAAAATCAACTTATATTGGTGTATTTGTAGTAAATAGTGGTGTATGATCAATCATACACAGTGCATGATGAGTTTTAATGATGTAAAATCAATATTTGCATGTTTTTTTCAAGTTTTGCTGGTATAATAGTGTAAAATAAACTTTTATACGTGTATTTCAAGTTATTATTGGTGTATGATGTATCATACACGATGTATGATTGGTTATATTGGTGTAAAATCAACTTATATTGGCATATTTAAAGTAAATAGTAGTGTATGATCAATCATACACAATGTAAGATGAGATTTGATGGTGTAAAATCAATATTTGTATGTTTTGTTCAAGTTTTACTGGTATAATGGTGTAAAACCAACCTTTCTAAGTGTGTTTCAAGTAATTATTGGTGTATGATGAGTCATACACAATGTATGATGGGTTGTATTGGTGTAAAATCAACTTATGTTGGTGTATTTGAAGTAAATAGTGGTGTATGATGAGTTTTAATTGTGTAAAATCAATATTTGCATTTTTTTTCAAGTTTTGCTGGTATAATTTTGTAAAATCAACCTTTATACGTGTATTTCAAGTAATTATTAGTGTATGATATGTCATACGCGGTGTATGATTGGTTATATTGGTGTAAAATCAACTTATATTGGTGTATTTGAGGTAAATGGTGGTGTATGATCAATCATACACAGTGTATGATGAGTTTTAATGGTGTAAAATCAATATTTGCATGTTTTTTCAAGTTTTGCTAATATAATAGTGTAAAATAAACTTTTATACGTGTATTTCAAGTTATTATTGGTGTATGATGAATCATACGTGGTGTACGCTTGGTTATTTTGGTGTAAAATCAACCTATATTGGTGTATTTGAAGTAAATAGTGGTGTATGATCAATCATACACAGTGTATGATGAGTTTTAATGATATAAAATCAATATTTGAATTTTTTTACAGGTTTTGCTGGTACAATCGTGTAAAATAAACTTTTATACGCGTATTTCAAGTAATTATTGGAGTATGATAAGCCATACACGATGTACAATAGGTTATATTAGTGTAAAATCAACTTATATTGGTGTATTTGAAGTAAATAGTGGTGTATGATCAATCATGCATAGTGTATGATGAGTTTTAATGGTATAAAATCGATATTTGCATGTTTTTTTCAAGTTTTGCTGGTGTAATAGTGTAAAATAAACTTTTATACGTGTATTTCAAGTAATTATTGGTGTATGATGAGTCATACATGATATATGATGGGTTATATTGGTGTAAAATCATCTTGTATTCGTGTATTTGAAGTAAATTGTGGTGTATGATCAATCATACACAGTGCATTATGAGTTTTAATAGTGTAAAATCAATATTTGCATGTTTTCTCAAGTTTTGCTAGTATAATAGTGCAAAATAAACTTTTATACGTGTATTTCAAGTTATTATTGGTGTATGATGAATCATACGTGCTGTATGTTTGGTTATATTGGTGTAAAATCAACTTATATTGGTGTATTTGAAGTAAATAGTGGTATATGATCAATCATACACAGTGTATGATGAGTTTTAAAGGTGTAAAATCAATATTTGCATTTTTTTTTCAAGTTTTGCTGGTATAATGGTGTAAAATCAACCTTCATAAGTGTGTTTTAAGTAATTATTGGTGTATGATGAGTCATACACGATGTATGATGGGTTATATTGGTGTAAAATCAACTTATATTGCTGTATTTGAAGTAAATAGTGTTGTATGATCAATCATACACAGTTTATGATGAGTTTTAATGGTGTAAAATCAATATTTGCATCAAGTTTTGCCGGTATAATAGTGTAAAATAAACTTTTATACATGTATTTCAAGTAATCATTTGTGTATGATGAATCCTACGCGGTGTATGATTGGTTATATTGGTATAAAATCAACTTATATTGGTGTATTTTAAGTAAACAGTGGTGTATGATCAATCATACACAGTGTATGATGAGTTTTAATGGTGTAAAATCAATATTTGCATTTTTTTTTCCAGTTTTGCAGGTATAATCATGTAAAACCAACCTTTATAAGTGTGTTTCAAGTAATTATTGGTGTATGATGAGTCATACACGGTGTATGATGGGTTATATTGGTGTAAAATTAACTTATATTGGTGTATTTGAAGTAAATAGTGGTGTATGATCAATCATACACAGTGTATGATGAGTTTTAATGGTGTAAAATCAATATTTGCATCAAGTTTTGCCGGTATAATAGTGTAAAATAAACTTTTATACATGTATTTCAAGTAATCATTTGTGTATGATGAATCCTACGCGGTGTATGATTGGTTATATTGGTGTAAAATCAACTTATATTGGTGTATTTTAAGTAAACAGTGGTGTATGATCAATCATACACAGTGTATGATGAGTTTTAATGGTGTAAAATCAATATTTGCATTTTTTTTTCAAGTTTTACAGGTATAATCATGTAAAACCAACCTTTATAAGTGTGTTTCAAGTAATTATTGGTGTATGATGAGTCTTACACGGTGTATGATGGGTTATATTGGTGTAAAATCAACTTATATTGGTGTATTTGAAGTAAATAGTGGTCTATGATCAATCATGCACCGTGTACGATGGGTTTTAAAAGTGTAAAATCAATATTTGCATGTTTTTTTCAAGGTTGCTGGTATAATGGTGTAAAATCAATATTTATAAGTGTGTTTCAAGTAATTATTATTGTATGATGAGTCATACACGGTGTATCATGGGTTATATTGGTGTAAAATCAACTTATATTAGTGTATTTGAAGTAAATAGTATTGTATGACCAATCAAACACAGTGTATGATTAGTATTAATGGTGTAAAATCAATATTTGCATATTTTTTTCAAGTTTTGCTGGTATAATGGTGTAAAATCATCATTTATCTGCGCGTTTCAAGTAATTATTGGTGTATGATGAGTCATACACAGCGTATGATGGGTTATATTGGTGTAAAATCAACTTATATTAGTGTATTTGAAGAAAATAGTGGTGTATGATCAATCATACACAGTGTGTGATGAGTTTTAATGTTGTAAAATCAATATTTGCATTTTTTTTTTAAGTTTTGCTGGTATAATGATGTAAAATCCACCTTTATAAGTGTGTTTCAAGTAATTATTGGTGTATGATGGGTTATATTGGTGTAAAATCATCTTATATTGGTGTATTTAAAGTAAATAATGGTGTATGATCAATCGTACATAATGTATGATGGGTTTTAAGGGTGTAAAATTAATATTTGCATATTTTTTCATGTTTTGCTGGTATAATGGTGTAAAATCAACCTTTATAAGTGTGTTTAAAGTAATTATTGGTGTATGATGCGTCATACACGGTGTATGATTCGTAATATTGGTGTAAAATGAACTTATATTGGTGTATTTGTAGTAAATAGTGGTGTACGATCAATCATACACGGTGCATGATGAGTTTTAATAATGTAAAATCAATATTTGCATTTTTTTTCAAGTTTTGCGGGTATAATAGTGTAAAATAAACTTTTATACGTGTATTTCAAGTAATTATTGGTGTATGATGTATCATACACCATGTATGATTGGTTATATTGGTGTAAAATCAACTTATATTGACGTATTTGAAGTAAATAGTAGTGTATGATCAATCATACACAGTGTATGATAAGTTTTGACGGTTTAAAACCAGCATTTGCATGTTTTGTTCAAGTTTTACTGGTATAATGGTGTAAAACCAACCTTTCTAAGTGTGTTTCAAGTAATTATTGGTGTATGATGAGTCATACATGGTGTATGATGGGTTGTATTGGTGTAAAATCAACTTATGTTGGTGTATTTGAAGTAAATAGTGGTGTATGATGAGTTTTAATTGTGTAAAATCAATGTTTGCATTTTTTTTCAAGTTTTGCTGGTATAATTTTGTAAAATCAACCTTTATACGTGTATTTCAATTAATTATTGGTGTATGATATGTCATACGGGGTGTATGATTGGTTATATTGGTGTAAAATCAACTTCTATTGGTGTATTTGAGGTAAATGGTGGTGTATGATCAATCATACACAGTGTATGATGAGTTTTAATGGTGTAAAATCAATATTTGCATGTTTTTTCAAGTTTTTCTAGTACAATAGTATAAAATAAACTTTTATACGTGTATTTCAAGTTATTATTGGTATATGATGAATCATACGTGGTGTATGTTTTGTTATATTGGTGTAAAATCAACTTATATTGGTGTATTTGAAGTAAATAGTGGTGTATGATCAATCATACACAGTGTAAGATGAGTTTTAATAAGGTAAAATCAATATTTGCATTTTTTTTTTCAGGTTTTGCTGTTACAATCGTGTAAAATAAACTTTTACACGCGTATTTCAAGTAATTATTGGAGTATGATAAGTCATATACGATGTATAATGGGTTATATTGGTGTAAAATCAACTTATATTGGTGTATTTGAAGTAAATAGTGGTGTATGATCAATCATACACAGTGCATGATGAGTTTTAATGGTGTAAAATCAATATTTGCATGTTTTTTCAAGTTTTGCTAGTATAATAGTGTAAAATAAACTCTTATACGTGTATTTCAAGTTATTATTGGTGTATAATGAATCATACGTGGTGTATGTTTAGTTATATTGGTATAAAATCAACTTATATTGGTGTATTTGAAGTAAATAATGGTGTATGATCAATCATACACAGTGTATGATGAGTTTTAATGGTGTAAAATCAATATTTGCATTTTTTTTCAAGTTTTGCTGGTATAATGGTGTAAAATCAACCTTTATAAGTATGTTTTAAGTAATTATTGGTGTATGATGAGTCATACACGATGTATGATGGGTTATATTGGTGTAAAATTAACTTATATTGGTGTATTTGAAGTAAATAGTGTTGTATGATCAATCATACACAGTGTATGATGAGTTTTAATGGTGTAAAATCAATATTTGCGTCAAGTTTTGCCGGTATAATAGTGTAAAATAAACTTTTATACATGTATTTCAAGTAATCATTGGTGTACGGTGAATCCTACACGGTGTATGATTGGTTATATTGGTCTAAAATCGACTTATATTAGTGTATTTTAAGTAAATAGTGGTGTATGATAAATCATACACAGTGTATGATAAATCATACACAGTGTATGATCAGTTTTAATGGTGTAAAATCAATATTTGCACTTTTTTTCAAGTTTTGCAGGTATAATGGTGTAAAACCAACCTTTATAAGTGTGTTTCAAGTAATTATTGGTGTATGATGAGTCATACACGGTGTATGATGGGTTATATTGGTGTAAAATCAACTTATATTGTTGTATTTGAAGTAAATAGTGGTGTATGATCAATCATGCACCGTGTACGATGGGTTTTTAATAGTGTAAAATCAATATTTGCATTTTTTTTCAAGGTTGCTGGTATAATGGTCTGAAATCAACATTTATAAGTGTGTTTCAAGTAATTATTATTGTATGATGAGTCATACACTGTGTATCATGAGTTATATTGGTGTAAAATAAACTTATATTAGTGTATTTGAAGTAAATAGTGGTGTATGATCAATCAAACACTGTGTGTGATTAGTTTTGATGGTGTAAAATCAATATTTGCATTTTTTTTCAAGTTTGGCTGGTATAATGGTGTAAAATCAACATTTATCTGTGCGTTTCAAGTAATTATTATTGTATTATGAGTCATACACTGTGTATCATGAGTTATATTGGTGTAAAATCAACTTATATTGGTGTATTTGAAGTAAATTGAGGTGTATGATCAATCATACACAGTGCATGATGAGTTTTAATGGTGTAAAATCAATATTTGCATGTTTTTTTCAAGTTTTGCCAGCATAATAGTGTAAAATAAACTTTTATACGTGTATTTCAAGTTATTATTGGTGTATGATGAATCATACACGGTGTATGTTTGGTTATATTGGTGTAAAATTAACTTATATTAGTGTATTTGAAGAAAATAATGGTGTATGATCAATCATACACAGTGTATGATGAGTTTTAATGGTGTAAAATCAATATTTGCATTTTATTTTAAGTTTTGCTGGTATAGTGATATAAAATCCACCTTTATAAGTGTGTTTCAAGCAATTATTGGTGTATGATGGGTTATATTGGTGTATTTGAAGTAAATAATGGTGTATGATCAATCGTACATAATGTATGACGAGTTTTAATGGTGTAAAATCAATATTTGCATATTTTTTTCAAGTTTTGCTGGTATATTGGTGTAAAATCAACCTTTATAAGTGTGTTTAAAGTAATTATTGGTGTATGATGCGTCATACACGGTGTATGATGGGTTATATTGGTATAAAATCAACTTATATTCATGTATTTGAAATAAATAGTGGTGTATGATCAATCATACACAGTGTATGATGAATTTTAATGGTGTAAAATCAATATTTTCATATTTTTTTCAAGTTTTGCTGGTATAATGGTGTAAAATTAACCTTTATAAGTGTGTTTCAAGTAATTATTGGTTTATGATGAGTCATACACTGTTTATGATGGGTTATGTTGGTGTAAAATCCACTTATATTGGTGTATTTGAAGTAAATAGTGGTGTATGATCAATCATACACAGTGTATGATGAGTTTTAATGGTGTAAAATCAATATTTGCATGTTTTTTTCAAGTTTTGCTGGTATAATAGTGTAAAGTAAACTTTTATACGTGTATTTTAAGTAATTATTGGAGTATGATGAGTCATACACGAAGTATGGTTCGTAATATTGGTGTAAAATCAACTTATATTGGTGTATTTGTAGTAAATAGTGGTGTATGATCTATCATACACAGTGCATGATGAGTTTTAATGATGTAAAATCAATATTTGCATGTTTTTTTCAAGTTTTGCTGGTATAATAGTGTAAAATAAACTTTTATACGTGGATTTCAAGTAATTATTGGTGTATGATGTATCATACACGATGTATGATTTGTTATATTGGTGTAAAATCAACTTATATTGGCGTATTTAAAGTAAATAGTAGTGTATGATCAATCATACATAGTGTATGATGAGTTTTGATGGTGTAAAATCTATATTTGCATGTCTTGTTCAAGTTTTACTGGTATAATAGTGTAAAACCAACCTTTCTAAGTGTGTTTCAAGTAATTATTGGTGTATGATGAGTCATACACAATGTATAATGGGTTGTATTGGTGTAAAATCAACTTATGTTGGTGTATTTGAAGTAAATAGTGGTGTATGATGAGTTTTAATTGTGTAAAATCAATATTTGCATTTTTTTTCAGGTTTTGCTGGTACAATAGTGTAAAATAAACTTTTATACGCGTATTTCAAGTAATTATTGGAATATGATAAGTCATACACTATGTATGATGGGTTATATTAGTGTAAAATCAACTTATATTGGTGTATTTGAAGTAAATAGTGTTGTATGATCAATCATACACAGTGTATGATGAGTTTTAATGGTGTAAAATCAATATTTGCGTCAAGTTTTGCCTGTATAATAGTGTAAAATAAACTTTTATACATGTATTTCAAGTAATCATTGGTGTATGATGAATCCTACACGGTGTATGATTGGTTATATTGGTGTAAAATCAACTTATATTGGTGTATTTTAAGTAAATTGTGGTGTATGATCAATCATACAGGGTGTGTGATGAGTTAAAAAGATGAGATGGGCAAGGAAAAGGGTCCAAATTCGATGAAATTAGGTCGGGTGTTTTTGGGGTTCGTTAGGGGGTTTTAGCCATGGAAGCAGAGCAAAAATTAGCAATGCAGCAGCAGATAGTGGACATGTACATGAATAGTATGCAGCAGTTCACTGAATCCCTTCCAAAAATGAAGCTTCCTTTAGATATGGATCATAATAAACCAGACGGGAATCAAAACCATGCAAATTCGATGCTCGAAAACTGAAAGAGACTAGAAGCAGATGATGCTAAGAAGAAGGAAGGATCAAGGGTGTTTTATGGTAGCAGGGCTTTCTTTTAAATGAACACTTAGAATTTGTAGTTCTTCATGTTGTGTTTCGACTAATGTTCACTGATTAATGGCCCTTGTATTTCTGTTTGAAATGCATAGATTATGTTGTAATGGAGCTTGATTGAGAGAAGAACTTTCTAGGATGCGATTTAGTGGTGATTGTCTTATGTTGCTCATGGTGAAAAACACTTGTACAAGTTGATTTTACACAATTAAAACTCATCACACACCGTGTATGATTGATCATACACCACTATTTACTTCAAATACACCAATATAAGTTAATTTTACACCAATATAATCAATCATACACCGTGTATGACTCATCATACACCAATAATTACTTGAAATACACGTATAAAAGTTTATTTTACACTATTATACCAGCAAAACATGAAAAAAACATGCAAATATTGATTTTACACCATTAAAACTCATCATACACTGTGTATGATTGATCATACACCACTAGTTATTTCAAATACACCATTATAATTTGATTTTACACCAATATAACCAATCATACACCATGTATGACTCATCATACACCAATAATTACTTGAAATACACGTATAAAAGTTTATTTTACACTATTATACACGCAAAACTTGAAAAAAAATGCAAATATTGATTTTACACCATTAAAACTTATCATACACTATGTATGATTGATCATACACCACTATTTACTTCAAATACACCAATATAAGTTGATTTTATACCAATATAACCCATCATATACCGTGTATGACCCATCATACACCAATAATTACTTGAAACACCCTTATAAAGGTTGATTTTACACCATTATACTAGCAAAACTTGAAAAAAACATACAAATATTGATTTTACACCATTAAAACTTATCATACACTGTGTATGATTGATCATACACCAATATTTACTTTAAATATGCCAATATATGTTGATTTTACACCAATATAACCAATCATACACCGTGTATGATTCATCATACGCCAATAATTACTTGAAATACACGTATAAAAGTTTACTTTACACTATTATACCAGCAAAACTTGAAGAAAACATGCAAATATTGATTTTACACCATTAAAACTCATCATACACTGTGTATGATTGATCATACACCACTATTTACTTCAAATACACTAATATAAGTTGATTTTATACCAATATAACCCATCATACACCGTGTATGACTCTTCATACACCAATAATTACTTGAAACACACTTATAAAGGTTGATTTTATACCATTATACCAGCAAAACTTGAAAAAAAAAATACAAATATTGATTTTACACCATTAAAACTCACCATACACCGTGTATGATTTACCCAAGGATCTAAGTAGGACGAGGAAACACGCAGAACGCTAAGAATGGAGATCGAAAATTCAAAAATAATATATTTTTTTTTGACAGAAAAATTCTGAAATAATAGAAGAAGAAGAAGAAAGAAGAGAGAATGAGATATCTCTGTTCAAAAAAAGAGAGAATGAAATATAAGAGAAGGAAGACAAATGGGCGGGAAAATAATGGAAAGAAGGAATGAAAAAAGTCAAAAGGTGTCATTTTGCCTTCCTTGCATTAAATGAGGAGAGAGAAGGGGGGAGGAGGGAGTGCACAGGTGGAATTTTGAAATGGGAGGGGCAATTTTGTCCAAAAAGGTCTATTTAAGGTGAATGGAGTCTATTTAAGGTTAAAAGGGGGTTGGGGGGTCTAAATCGGATGATTTCCCAATATTTAACGTTATCTTTAAAAATTAAGATAAAAATTAAAAAAGTTTGCGGCACTGGGTATGTTTCTTTTCCTATCTTTAAAAATTAAGATAAAAAACAAATACTAATGTTATTTTCTTAACTTTAAAATTAAGATAAAATAAAATTAAAATTTGCAATTAATATTATTAACCCAGTTGTTCTCCTTTTACCTCCCATATTTTATAAGTCAAAAATAAGGATGGGACAATGCAATTTTGTGTTGATTATAGGCAACTAAATGACCTTAATATCAAGAAGAGATTCCTTATCCGACATATAGATGACTTGTTCCATGGACCTCATGGGGCCACTTTTTTTTTCGAGGTTGGATTTAAGAGCTAGGTATTTTCAAGTTAGAGTAAATGAATATGAAATTCCAAAAATAGCCTTTCGTACACACCATGGTCATTTTGAATTCAAGGTCATGGCACTTAACCTTACTAATGCCCCAACCACCTTTCAAGCATTGATGAATGAAACATTTGCTCCATACCTAAGGAAATATTTTCTTGTTTTCTTTTGTGATATACTTGTATATAGCCAATCCCTTTCCCTACATCTGTCTCATCTGTAAACAATCTTACAAGCACTTTGAATCACCAACTATTTGCCAAAAGATCCAAATGTAGCTTTGTCCAAGGCCAAATAAAGTATCTTGGACACATCATCTCAGCCAAAGAGGTAGCCATAGACCCAACCAATATTGAGGCTATGGTTACCTGGCCCAAGCCTAAAAGTGTTAAAGAATTGAGATCCTTTCTTGGCCTTACTGGCTATTACAAAATATTTATTCATAAATATGGCACCATTGCGAAGCCCCTTATTGATTTGTTTAAAAAGGGAGGTTTCCATTTGATACCTCAGGCTGATGCTGCCTTTCGGAGGCTCAAGTCTGCTATAAGCAGTGTTCCAGTGATGGCACTATCTAATTTTTCTAAAACCTTTGTTTTGAAAACTGATGCTTGTAATATTAGCACGGGGGTTGTTCTCATGCAGCAAGAGAGATCTATTGCATTCTTAAGCAAGGTTTTAGGGCATAAGAATGCGGGCCTTTCCATTATGAAAAAGAGTTCCTAGATATCCTTATGTCCATTGCTAAATGGAGACACAAATAGAAGGCTGGTTGCTTTGTCATTAAGATATATCACCAGTCTCTTAAATACCTTCTAGAATAAAGAATCGCCACTAGCATCCAAGAGAAGAGTATGTCCAAGCTCTCAACGCTTGATTACATTGTATCCTATAAGAAGGGCAAAGGCAATCTAGTTACAACAACAACAACAACAACAGTCCCAGTGTCTCGCGGCTCCCTCAAAAAGCAAGGTCTGGGAGGGGTGGATGTACGCAGCCTTACCCCTTTCGAGTGGAAAGGAGGTTGATGCATTATCCATAAGGCATGAAGGCTCCTATAATTCTCTAATAGCCTTGGTGGTGCAACCCAATTGGGTGAATGAAGTTGTCAAGAGTTATGAGGGGTGATGACCATTGCACCCAATGTTGGCTAAACTCTTGATCACCCTTGATAGTCAATCAGGGTATACAGTGAAGAACAAAGTCATAAGGTGTCATGGGAAATTGCTCATTGGAAAAGGCCATAGTTTCAAATAACAACTTATACAATCCATTCATTCTTCTCTCATGGGACATTCTGGTGTGGCTGCAATATACCAGAGGATTAAGAAATTGTTCTTTTGGCCTAATATGAAGGATAATTTCCAAATGGTGGTACCAGAATGTGATATTTGTCAGAGAAGTAAGCATGTGACTTATCCTGGACTCTTGCAACTCTTAGAGATTCCAGACCAGTGCTGGAATCATTTTACTATGGACTTCATAAAGGGACTTCCCCTCTTTGAAGGGAAGGACACCATTTTAGTTGTGATGGATAGTTTGACAAACTATGCTCACTTTGTCTCCCTATCCTTCCCTTTTACTGCATCCGACGTAGCACGCTTTCTTGGATCACATTCATAAGCTACATGGATTGTTTAAGAGTACTGTCTTGGACAAAGATAAGATCTTTCTTAGCCAAATTTGGCAAGAACTCTTTAGACTTCGTAGCAGCTCCCTTAACTTGAGCTCTTCTTACTACCTTATTCAGATGGGAAATTTGAAAGGGCGAACCAGTGCTTAGAAACTTATTTTGAGGTGTTTAGTTATGGATAGGCCTAAGAAATGGCACAAAATGGTTATCCTTGGTTGAGCTATGGTACAATACAAACTGCCATACAAGTCTAAAACTCACTCCTTTGTAAGCCTTATATGACTGTGCTCCTCCTCAGCTTCACACAGACACACCTCCAGGCTCCCTGTCCTCTATTATAACTATAGAAGAGTGGCTAATAGAAAGGAAGCTTATGCTTCAGAACCTCAAGTAGGACCTCCATCATGCTTAATATAGAACAAAGTTTTTTGCTGATCAATGAAGACAGGAGTGATTCAGCTTGGAGAATGGGAATACTTGAAGCTACAGCCTTATAGGCAAGCTTTAGTGGCAATGAGAAGGAATTTGAAGCTTGCTTCCAAGTATTACGAACTCTTCCTTTTTTTGTAGAGAATTGGGCAAGTAGCATACAAACTCCAGCTTCCTGCAGGTAGTCTTATACATCCCATCTTCCATGTTTCTCAGCTTAAGAGGAAAGTGGGTTCTCAATTCCAACTTACGACTTCCTTGCCTCAAATTACAACTCCTAGTGGACTCAAGATTGAACCTGAACTTGTGCTAGCAAGGGGAATAGTAGGGAGGCATAACATTGCAGTTATTTAATGGTTGATCAAATGGTGCAATTTAGATGAAAGTGGAGCAACTTAGGAAGATCTCAGTTTACTTAAGTCTCAATTTTTAACTTCTGTTGCCAATCCTTGAGGACAAGGATTTGGCAAAGGGGGATTAATGTCATGATTTTTACTACTTGATATAATTGTAATTAAAAAGTCAAATATTAGTTAGAAAGGATTAATTGATTTGTTAAAACTAATACTTGATTAGTTAGAGCTAATAAGGTTATTAGCATTGGTTTTATCCTTAGCAAGATATATAGCTTGGTTTGTAATATTGGATGTATACTTTTTTTAACATAATTGAATAATATATCTCTTTCTCTCTCTCTTTCACTTCTTCTCATCCCTTATCCCTTTTCTTTACCTCCAGGAACCCTAATTCCCTCAATCAAACACTAGCTTGTTGTAAGACTCATGACACCTTCCTCTTGAAACGGGATGGAAAATTGGGGAAAAAAAAAAATCTCAGCCGAAATAGTGCCAACTTAGTACGGATTAGGCTTGATCTTAACTTCATGTTTCATCAATAGGGCTCGATTTGCTTATCACATAAGATCACTCAATTACATTTAAATATACTTTGTATATACAAAAAGTACAGACCGAATAGAGTATTTATCATTTAGGTACCTAATTGATTTTTTATTTAACCTTCAGGGTACCCGAGTAATTAAATTTTGAGAAGATTTGGATTAGATACCTAAGATTTGGTAATTCATTATGAGATTTTGAAAGATTTTTGAGATACCAGAGGCTATCCTCCACATAACTACTTTATGGTTCCGTTAGTTTATTTTTACATGCACTTAAAGAAAAAAGAAGATACTAAAAAAATTATGGTATTTACATTAAAAATAATTTTAAAAATTTTAAAATAGTTCAAAAAATAAAAAAAATTTAATATTAAAATGTTGGGTTATTAACAGCAAATGTCCCTGTATTTTTGCCTTTATATTAATTAATTATTGTACTCTTAATTGTATCAATTTAGTCCTTGTACAATTGATATTATGTCAATTTGGTCCTTCTAATAAAATTTGTATTCAGTTGTTAATGAAAATTTTAATTATTCAGCCATGGATTGGGCTAAGTTGAGTCAATAAGTAAATTTGTAGCGGGTTACTTGGATCCAATGTGATTATGTCATTAAAAATTGTATGAATAATTTAACTTAAATTTGACCAAATAACTAAAGTGACACAATATATATGGTAGAAGGATTAAATTGACGCGTTTAAAAGTACAAGGACTAAATTAACATAATGATAAGAGTACAAGAACTTTTGGTATAAATAACCGTGAAATAATTTAAATATTTGATAAAATGTATAAAACTCTAACACAATTCATAGTACTAGGATGGGTGACCTTCTGGGAAGTCCTCACTCTCAGGTTGGGTGCGTAGGGAAACAGCCCCTCTTTAGGTTAACACCCTGAAGGGGGAAGGCTGCGTACATCAGCACCCCCTAGACCCTGCGTAGGCGGGAGCCCTTGAGATACTTGGTATTTTTTTTTTATTTAAAAAAAGATTAATGTAGTTAATAAAATATTTAAAAGTTTGAGAAATATTTTATGTTTTTGAAAAATATTATACTATTTTAAAAATATTTAAATATTTAAAAGCAATTTAAATACTTAATAAAATATTTTAAGTATCTCAAAATTATATTGTACATAGATAGAATATTTATATAATTAATAAAAATATTTCAAATATTTAAAAAATATATTAAATCTTTTAAAATCTTTTAAATATCTAACTATACCTAAAATGTTTAAAAAATGACATTTATAGTATTTTTAAAAATATGTGTTCAAATATGTACAATATTTCAAAATAATTTATAATTTTTAAAATATTTAAATTTTTTTAAAATTTTAGAATGGTTTTTTGCATTTTAAGTTTTTAAAATATTTGTAATTATTTACAAACTTTTAGATATTTACAATACTTTTTAATATTTAAAATATTTTCAAATATTCAAAGTTTTACTATAAATGATCTTTTCACCCATAGTTAAATTATTTTTTAATTTTTCCCCAAGTGCCACACCAATATAATTTTTCAAAATCCTAAAGAGTCATGGGAAAAATGCCTTAAAAAATATTTCAAAATCTTAGAACGCTTGAAAAATGCATTACAGAGCCTGTACGTGAACTAAAGTTTCTCTAACATTTTTAAACTTTAAGGTCACTAATCGTAATATTAAAATCCTAGCTACCTCAGTGATAAAAAATTAAAGGGTTATGTACATTTTAATATTGTGACATTTTTAAAAATGATAAAGAGAACCCTGACTTTTTTAAATTATTAAAAGTGCTCTGAATTTTTTATCGTATTAGTTAAAAATAATCCCTACGTTTTTGTCGTTTTAATAAAAAGATCCCTCTCCTGAGTGATGATGTCATTTTCTATTGATAAAGGTAATACGACAACTACTTTTTTATTAATGCTATAATAAAATGACAAAATAACCTTAAATAACCATATTTTTGAGTCGTTCCCAAAATAATGCTAAAAAATTAAAAAAATAATGCCGAAAAAGAAAAATTTCAAATCTACTGTTGAACCGCGTTTACAAAACGCGGCTTTAATAAACCGTGTCCATAAACCGCGTATAATAATAGTATAAACCGCGTTTTAATAACGCGGTTATATTAACTAAACCGCGTCACGAAGACGCGTTTTATTAAACACAAACCGCGTTATGTAGACACGGTTTATAATTGTTATAACCGCGTCTTTTGGACCCGGTTTACTAGGTTTATCTAAAAAATCCCGGCCCATTCATTCACGCGTGCTCTCTTCGCTGCTCTCACCGTCTCTCTGCCACTTTCTCGTTAACCCACCACCAGTCACGTCGTTCGCCTCCTCCTTTCTTTTGCTTATACACTAGAGATCTTTCAAGTACTATTATTCGAGTTATTTGACCTCCACTTATGATGTTGAAGCTTACCATTATGGGATCAATATGATAATCATCACAAATTGTGGCATAATAAAAACTATAAGCTAACAAAAAAGTGAAGAATTGCGGCATAATGGTAAGTATAAGTGAAAATAAAGGAAATTTTGGATTCCTGGCGTTAAACCACGTTTTATAAACTCGGTTCATGGGTAAACCGCGTTTAGTAGACGCGGTTTATGTTGAAGTGAACCGCGTTTACTAAACGCGGTTTATACTTAAATAAACCGCATTATTTTGATCCGATTTTATTGAAATTTAAACGCGTTTTGTAAACGCGGTTCAACATTAGATTTGGAAATATATTTTTTTAGCATTATTTATAAATTTTTTTTAATTTTTAGCATTATTTTGAAAACCGACTCCATATTTTTAAACAAATTAAGCGAGAATATAGATTTTTGATACAATACAATATCTCAAATTTTGTACTTATAAATTATAAGAGTATTAAATGATACTTTAGTTATTTTATTATAGCGTTATTAAAAAACAATTGTCACATCAGCTCTATCGACAAAAAATGGTATCATCACGCTGCAAAAGAGCCATTTTATTAATATGACAAAAACATAGATGTATTTTTATTAATTCAAAAAGTCGAAGCCCTTTTTATTATTCCCACAAACAACAAGATACTAAAATATAAATAGCTCAAAAATTAAATTTGAAATACCTAAATAATAATTTCCTAATGAAACATTATCAAGATAGTTCACCGGAAAATTTCACACGCCCAAATAATACAAGAAAACATAGATTATTAGAATAGAGAATTGTAGGGGTTTTTTTTTTTCCCTTTTTTATTTTCTCAGTACATCATACAGGAAGAAAAATAGAGAAATTAATCTTGAAAACTCAATTCTTCCTTGACTTCCAAACAAGGAAAAAAAGTCGTACTCCCCTTTATTCTTTCCCTCTTTGACTTTTTTTTTCACAATTTTTATCTACAAATTTTGTTAAATTCAAACAATGCCTTAAAATTCAGACTAAAATCACGTCACTCCAGGGGAAATGACAATGAAACGCAAACCTTATCTCTTATTTGTAGCTTTCAGTTATTAAAACCTAAATGACTTCTTAATAAACTTCCAATTTTTAGTTTTTAAAAGACTTGCAAAACAAAACCAAACCAACCCCCCCCCCCCCCCCCCCCCCAACTAAAACCCACCTAAATTTTCAAAACATCTCCTAAACTTTCCAAAATTTTTCAATAATACACCTTAATGTAACATCAGTAAGAACCATTAGTTTTTACCGACGTGACATTTTTAAAAAAATAAAATAATTAAAAAATTACATTCAACATAATTTAAAAATATTTTTCTAAAAAAATTGTAAATATTTAGAAAAATAATTTAGATATTTTAAAATATACTTCTTCAATGCCAAATTAGTAAAAACTAACGGATGTTAAGACGTGACATTGAAAAATTAAATTTAAATAATTTTTTAAAATCACACCTAAAATTTTAGATAGTTTTTAGTAAAAAGCCCAATCAAAAACAGTATTTCTAAAACTCATGTCTCTTAAACCATAAAGAAAAAACTAAAAACATACCACCACGAAACATGCACTGTAAGGTAAAACAGCCAATAGGAATGTAACAGAACTAGCAAAGTTTGTCTTCACCCACATTGTTAAGATCATGACCTTTATTCATGACAGACAACCCAGAAAAGGATAAAAGAACAGTGCCCTCATAAATCTTCAACCAGTTCATTCGGTCAAAGAGCAAGCCATGGCAAGACCCAGCAACCTGTCATGATATAAACCGAGCACGATTAGCGTTTATCATGAAGAAGAATCAACTAGAAGAAGCAAGAAGCTAGTTGTTGAAGACCAAAACCACATCCCGAAATTAACAGAAAATAACTCAAAACATTTGAATTAGAATGTACAATTTGCCAAGTGCTAGAAAAGCCACAAAATACAATTACTACCAAATTTTCCAGTACATGAACAAGCAAACAAATCAGGTATTACCCATTTGGTGCCAGTTTCATCGTTATTTTCTATTGTCTCTACCATTTTCTCCATGCGGATCTGGAGGTCAAATATCGCTCAAATGCAAGGATGATGTAAGATTTATGGCAAAAAATGAATTCTGCATTTCGTGATCTTCATCAATAACCGTTGTCATTGTTGCTCGAGATCTAAATCTAGAAGGTTAAGCATATAGAAAACAAAATTCAAGATGGCTAATTTTTCACTTTGAGGATTGCTAGTTTTAAATCTTGAAGCCTAAAGCTGACCCTCTTAAAACTGCTATACTTGCAGGTAGATGGAAATCCACCAATAGCTCCATTCCAAAAGCAAATATGCGGTTGGTTGCAAATAGCCACTTAGCTCTCGTCATTTGGCACTCAACTGCTGCATCACACCAAGCTTATAAACTTACGGTCACTTGAATTAAAAGCCTACAACCAGGTCTCAAAAGGAACTAGTGAGACCTACGACCAAGGCATTACCAAGCTGACCATTGCTGTAACACAACCAAGCCAATATCACATCTAAAGACCCTCAAGATATTCAAGCACATTCTATCAAAGCCAGAAATTGATTTATATGATCTATCCGAGATATCCAAATCCGGTGAATCGGGCAATGGACCCAAATCCATCAAATTTCAACCATCAATCACACAATTTAGGCTAAAATCCAACGCTTGGTTAATGAAGAACAAGGAAAGGAATATATGTCATGTAATGAATGCCTAATGGCTTCTGAGTTCTGGAGACAAGCAGATGGCATTCTGTTAGTCGGTATCTGGGGCCAAAGTATCAGGTTATGACTAAAACAACAATAATCCCTTGTTTCGTGCGGATATCTAGATCGAGCACCTGTCCAGTTTTGTGATACCGACAACCATAACTTGGTTGATTCGGTTCTGCAAAAAGAAGACAAAATATAGGAAACTATGATTTTAAACTTGTAATTGGAAGGGTCAGTTCAACACTTGCAGATCCCTATGAACGGAATGGCCTTTCGTCCTGTTTGATTGAAGCGGACAATGCAAAGGGAGAAAGAACCACCATGAGAAATTCACATGGCAGAGTGCAGTACCAAATGGAAGAGATCAAGCATACTGCAGGAAACTCCTAAAATACTAACGTTGCACACTTCGGAAACGCAATTCAGCATTTCAAAGTTTGATTTGTTTTTCCAATGCGCATCAAACCCGGAGGGAACACAGCTCAAGCAATCATGAAATCATTTTGATAAAAAGATACTTAATATATTATTTGTTGGCTAATTATATCACTTGATTTCAAAGAATGAATAAATTGTATGGACATGTTAGAGTCGATTTTTGAGATCTTATTCATTGCAATTCTTAACTTTCTTTGGACACAGCCTACCCTAAAGGGTAAGGCTACGTACATCTCAACCCACCCCCCACCCCCCACCCCCCGGGCCGCTTTTGCGGAAGCCCTCGTGGCACTGGGTTTGTTATTGTTGTTGTTTTATTGCTTAATATTAACTTTGTCAAGATATTTTATGTTTTAACGGCTCAATTGATAACATTTCATTACTTTCTTGCATATACATATTGTAATATAAGCGCTTCCCCCCATGCTCCCAAACTTAGAAACTTCTATGACAACATGCTCCCCTATTCCCACTTCTGTTCCTGCTCCCGCTCCCGCTTCGTGCAACTATGAGATCTAGTCTTTAGAAACAACTTAAAAGTTTTAAATGTCCAGTGAACATTCAACAGTCAAACGTCCTCTAGAACACCCTTGATGTCAATAAAACTACCCACCTAGGGCAGCTGCTTAGTTACTGCCATGCAAGCAACTTCAAGGAATCCAGATAAGGGGCTAATATTTCTCCGCCCACGACAGAACATTAGGTTAACCTGATTCTTTATTATACTTCCAAAGAAAGAGACCGCCAGAAGAAAAGACAGCAATTCAAGGAAATCATTGGATATTTCATTGAAAAACAAAATTTCACTGAAAGTACTAGCTTCCGTTCAACAGCTACATCACCTGCCTACATGTATTATTTTCATCACCAGATCATGGAAGTTTCGATACATTGTTGTTCATGATCAATACAAATTTTCCGTTGAAGTGAAAGGTCCGCATGCAAATGTGTTCACTTTAGTCACAGAAATTGTTTGACAGTCGAAATACTTAGTGAAACTTTGCCTCATCCGCTGCACAACAGAATTACTAGCTCTCCATCATCCATGCCAATCTCCAATGCTATATAAATGCATGTATACATGCACGCATAGTTGCACAAGAATGCAGACGCATGCACACACCAGAGAGAGTAAGAAGATACAACAACAACAGTCCCAGTGCCGCAGGAGCTCCCGCACGAAGCAAGGTCTGGGGGGTGGATGTAAGCAGCCTTCCCCCTTCCGGGTGGAAGAGAAGCTATTTCCAAGGACCCCCATCCTGAAGACATGGAGAGTATGAAGATATGCAGACAAAAAACCAACGCCTGACAAGACAATGACAACACACATAGACATCTCAAATTCTGTCCAACTTTAGCTCTAACTACATATGTGTGTCTATGTATACAACAACAACAATAAACCCAGTCTGACAAGAGAGGCTATTTCCAAGGGTGGATGTACGCAGCCTTTCCCCTTCCGGGTGGAAGAGAGGCTATTTCCAAGGACCCCCATCCTGAAGACATGGAGAGTATGAAGATATGCAGACAAAAAACCAACGCCTGACAAGACAATGACAACACACATAGACATCTCAAATTCTGTCCAACTTTAGCTCTAACTACATATGTGTGTCTATGTATACAACAACAACAATAAACCCAGTGCCTCAACAGACTCACGCCAAAGCAGGGTTTGGAGAGGGTGAGATGTATGCAGCCTTTACCGTTTCAAGGTGTTACCCTAAATGATGTGTGTTTATATATATAGTCCAAAATTATCCAACATTCACAATAACTCTCAAAATGCTGAACTTTGAAGAATTGCCACACAATCTGTAAGTATAGCATGAATGTCACAACCAAAATATCTATGATCTGCAGACATCTACATGAAAGGCGATATTAGATTCCTTTGTCCTGCACCTTACTGCTTCCGAGCTCACTCTGATTTGGAATGCATGTCCGTTTCTATTTAACTATGAACCAAGGAAGCTTTAAAACTGTATGCCAATTTTTCCATATTACGATTGCAGAATAGTGGACATATTTGAATCATTATGATGCCTCCAGGCAGTAAACACGTCACTGGCTCAATTTAAGGTCTTTTTCAAACTGCATAACTAATATCAATACAGAATCCGAAAGGAAAAGAAAAAAGATGACCTAAATGACAATAAAGAAGATGCAATTATAATATTATAATAGTTTATCTCAGAGTAGCCTTGTAAGTTCAGCTTGTCTGTGTGAGTTAGCTAAAGCACACATCCTGCCTGAACTTGCACCCACTATAGAACTGAAAATTGTCATTGTGCAATCCAATCATCTTTTCTGGGTTTGCCCTCTTTACTCTTGATATAATAGCTCCCGTCATCTCAAACTTTATCAAGTGGGCATTCACAAGCCTACATTTCATATGCCTATACCATCTCAAACCTGTCTTGGCTATTTTAGGCTCAATAGGTGACACCTTCATTTTATCTAAAGTAGACCAATTTATAATATTAACTTTTCTTATATGCACACAAATCACTGGCATGATCCACATTTACAATATGTTCACTTTTTGGAAATGCTGGCACTTGGTTTCCAAACTTCCATAACCATCAACATAGAGGGTCAAATCATCATCTAGAATGTTCCCTTGGGTTTAAGTGTAACGTCACAATTTTGAGAAACATTTCCCCATTTTATCCAACCTTGTTCCATCCACGGTGACATCCCTAGCCATTTTGCCATCACTCTGGAAAAGAATTCAAGATACTTCAACTTATCTCCCTAGGATGTCTTATCCTTCAATAATAGATATATACCACGACCTCTAAATCAAAACAACTCCTACACACATTTTTGACATGCCTAACAACAGCCAAACAGAAAAAGATTATGTGCCAAGCATTTGAAGAGAAACATGAGTGCCAAAATTGATGGTCACAATGGTCTGATACTATATTGCACAAAAGTAATGCTAAATAATTTTTTTGAGATAAAAAATGAAATTATATTTACATGGAGTTAAATACAAGATGTCCTAAAAAACATACAAAGCAAATAAACCAAAAAACAAAAGCTAGTGACATAAGGCCCCCCTCTAGACTCTGCATGGATCAACTAAGGCGATGTCAGCGAAATCCCCCAAAACTCTTTGTCCAAAAAGACCACTTATAAACCAACTTTTTCTGTAAGGAACTCAGAGTCATTTATTGATTTTTGAAAATACTTCCATTTCTCTCCAACCAAATATACCATAGCATTGCAATTTTAACAACAACAACCACCCAGTGCCTCAAATAGGCTCCCACCAAGTAAGGATTTGCGGAGGGTAAGATGTACCCAGCCTTACCCCTACAACGTACTAACTTGTAGACGTTTTTTGAAGGGCTCCCAACCCTAAAAAGAACAATATTTATGAAGCAACAACAATAACAAACATGCAAGCCTAGGGACATTGTGAATCAAAAAATAATAGTTTGGCATCCTTCCTCCTCCCCGTTCTGTCATCAACAACCACCACCACCCAGTGCCTCAAAGAGGCTCCCACTAAGGAAGAGCCCCATTCCATCAAATTTGATTAAAAAGATATTGTAAACATATCTTGGACACATCGACATTTGTTGAAGAAGAGAACAAAAGCAACACCAAAGATTCCAAGCCACTGAACATTGCAAAGACAAATGATTGTTTGTCTCCCCATTTTGGAAGCACATTGTGCAAATCCCCAGTGATAAAACCTTACAAGGTCTCCAATTATGAAACAATCATGAGTGCTAACGTTTGTTGAGAAGTAGAGAGTAAAAAAATCCCTATTTTCAAAGGGCACGTTAGCTTTCAAAACAAAGAAACATAAAGGGCAAGTTGACACATAGTTGTGTTGGGTACAATGTTCGAAAAAGGATTTGGGACTGAAAATTCTAGAACCATCCAATACTCAAACCTCTCATCAGCTAGTGGCTACAAGCATATTGAACTAGGATATGGCTTAGTTGTGGGAATTCCTCTAGTTTCCCAATAAGTCAGATTCCTACATGGGTGAAGGTTCCAAGATAATGTGTCATCATGATGAGGCGTGAAAGAAATAATTGGCACATTATGAACAGCAGACATTCTACATAGAAGTGGAAATTGATCGGCAAAGGAGATATTTGCATCCCAAGTGTCTTCCCAAACGTGAATAGGATCACCAGACCCAAACACAAGAAAAACGGGAGGAAAAGCAGATGGTGTCCCACAAAAATAAATTTCCATGGAGAGGAACATCCAGTTAAGTCTACTAACCCTAAACCCCACTCACTCTCTTGGAGACATACTACTCTTAATGACCATATGTCAAAAGGGAATCAGGTTCACAAGGGAATTGTCATAAGCATTTACCGAAAATGACACATTCTTGGACATTATATTACCAATTCCTAGTTCCCATATAGACCTCATCCCAACAAATCAAATGATCTTATTGTCCCTCATCTGCCACTAACCTTAAAAAAAGTATCTCATGATACGCCCTATACATTTAGCATCAATCACAGGGATCCTATAGAAAAAACATGTACTATACAAGAATACTAAAAAGACAACACTTGATACAAGAAAGATGACTTCCTAAAGAGAAAAAACATGTTTCCGACCATCCAATATTTTGGAAACATTCCTAATCAAAGGCTCCTAAAAACTAGAAAATCTCAAATAAACTCCCAAAGGCTACATAGGTAAATATGCACAAGTTGATGTGCCACAACTAAAACAGAATATGCACTTATGGTCAAGTTAGCGAGATTAACCTCCGTGAGATTTAGTGGGGTTGACTTTGAGACCAAAAGTGTTCAAACAACTGAAGCATTTTTAGAACTACATTTAAATAATATTCACCTCATTATTTAGAAATTAGAATTGTTTTATGTGTAGCAGTTCATGCTTTCCAAAGTTGAATGTTGCATTATCCAAGTCTACATGCTCCCTTCTCTAGGTTCATAAATACTAGACTTATATTGGATTCTGCCACCTTGTTACTTTTTCCATAAATTATGATCTCAACGTCTTCATGATACAACATAGGAAATTCTTAAGTAATGCGATGGTCATTACGTAATGAAAATTAGCTTAGCCTTTATGTTTAAAGATCATGATCCATCACAGTAAGCCTGCAAAATCACGTTTTCCAATCCATTACAACCAGAATTTGAAAGCATGAACTTATTTCACATGCTATAGAAACACCCATCAAACAAAAGCTTTAATTGAAAAGGCATATGTCCCCATAAAAGACATTTAAAGCAATGAAAAGGAACAATAATTTCATTCCAATATAGGAAAGCAAGAAAAGAGAATCAACAAATGATGTGTCTAAACCATCCCAAGTGCCAAGCATCCAATTTCCAAACATCTGAAAAATACATTGTAATGACAAATGAAATAACTATTAAGGAAAAACTAGTATGCTTCTTGTGCAGACCAAGGGTAGTAGGGAAAAAATATGACAGTGTGAAGAATTTGTGGTGAAGGAAAATCATAAACACCCATGTTTTTACCAGAGAAATAGGAAGCCTATTGATAGTAATTAAAGTTAATTCTAGCTACTCGAGGGTCGTTGAAAGAAGAAAGAAAAACAGAGCATGAGGAAACATTTGAGACAGACAAGGCCAAGAGAAATAACGAGTCATCCTATAGAAAGTATTCAGCCCATGAAAATATTTCCAAGTGGAAGCTCCAATCAATTTAAGATCAACAACCCTAGAATACATGATATGAGCCATGGGAAGCCTGAAAGGAAGAGATCCTCGAACACAAAGAATATAATATGCATCTAAACAAATAAAACTACTAAAAAAGATACCTCCATAACACTGATAAGGGCTGCTTTGGAAATACTACAAGCAAAGAAAGAACCACTCAAACCCTGCTCAGTGGATAGTGCTTGACTAGCAACTCATAAATGATAAATGATTTGGACTAAGAGAGAAAACGAGAGACATGGCATGAATGAGACCGAGGATCATTATAATCTTCCACAATTTACATAGTGACAGAGGTTTTGAAAAAAAAAAAGAAATCGACTCATTATCTATGACATCTACACTTCCTGTGATTTCGAACCAACAGATTCATTGAGCAAAGAATTAATTTATTCTAGATGGCAGTTGCATTTGCAAATACTTGAGTTCATGGATGGAGATGAATAGGAGGAACTTTAAATAAAGAGCAACTCCAAGCATTCTTCAAAAAATAAATTTCAAGCTCGGGGTTCATGATCCTTTCAAGTAAGGAATTTACACCAACAATCAACATGAGCGGAATTTTCCTTTTGCTTTATACTCTCTCTGTGTTGTTGCTATTATGCTGGTATGTTATGCTTGTTATGTTATGAATGTTATGCTTTTATGATTTTTATGCTTTTTTAGGTTGGGAACCTTGGACACAGCCTCCCTTTAGGGTCGCACCTTGAAGGGGTAAGGCTGCATACATTTCAACACCCACCACCCCCCCCCCCCCCCCTCCCCCCCCCCCCCCCCCCCCCCCCCCCCCCCAAAAAAAAAGGACCCTGCATTAGCGGGAGCCCGTGTCGCACTGGGTTGTTATTGTTGTTGTTTTTGTTGGACCACCCCCCAACAACCCCACAATCCTCGTTGCTGCCACAAAGAACTTCAACTATTCTCACTTCTATGTTCCGATGCACATAATCTCTCTTTTTATGCCAAAGATAGGGGAATAAACAAACTCAACCTACTAGAACCTGCTAATGGAAGTCCTAAAACACAAAGTTGCGGCAGTACAATTGAGATGACCAGTAGCAAGCTCAAGATGCAAATGGCGTCATAGATTGACCAAGCAAATTGGAAGATAACGAAGCTCAGAACCCATCTGTTGAGCATTGCCTCAAAAACATAGATTCAACAAAAAAAAAAAAAAAAAATTTAATAATCACAGTTGGTTTCTCGTATTTTCAAAGTTTGTTCAAATTGGTCCCTCATCTTTTATTTTGTTCGAATTAGTCCCCATCTTTTTCTTTATTTAAAATAGTCCTTTATGACAAAATTGGTCTCCTATATTACGACCAAAATTAGTAACAATTAAAAAGATAAAGGACCAATTTTGTCATAAAATAAAACATTAGTGACCATTTTGAACACAAGAAAAGATGACGCATTAATTTGAACAAAGTTACACAAACAAGGGACTATATATATATATATATGAGGAACCAATTTGATACAAATAACTCTCTAATCACATAAAACACAAGAGCAGATTAGGGGTGCACTTGGGTCGGGTAATACCCAAGATCCACCTAACCTATATCAATTGGGTCGGGTCGGGTCGGGTTAATTCTCTTATGTTGGGTCTAACGGGTCTTATTTCTTTATACCCATGGGTACCTGGTAAGGTTCCGGGTTATCCATGGGCAGGCATTGACTATTTAAAACAATATGCAATGCTTTCTTCAACATTTTTAAAGTTAAAAATAAAAGCCATGTAATGCATATTTCTAATTTTTTATTACAACACTAAATTGTCTAGTAAAGATTATAGTTGCAGGAAACTCCTAAAATACTAACATTTCATGCTTTGGAAATGCAATTCCTTGTTTCAAAATCAGATTTGCGTTTCCGACGCATATCAAACTCAACGAAAACACGATTCGAACAATCATGGAATCATTTTGATAAGAAAATACTTATTAAACGATTTATTGTTTAATTATATCACTCATTTTAAAGAATGATTAAATTGTGTGGACATTGTTGGAGTTAACTTTCTAGATCTTATTCATTGGAGTACTTAATTTTCTTGGTTATTGCTAAATATTGACTCTTTTTTGAGATTTATGCTTCAACGGCTCCATTGATAACACTTCATTACTTTTATTGTGTATCTAATATATAATAATATAAGTGCTCCCTCAACACTCCCAACTGTAGAAACTTTTATGATTGCCCGCTCCCCCGTTCCCGCTCCCGCTTTGTGCAACTATGGTAAAGATTGAGCTCGTAGGTTTGCGAGCCTAAGTAATTTAGTATCAATACAATTTATAAACCTAAATATGACTAAGTTTAAGCCTAAATCAAATTTAAATGAGCCTAGATTAGGTTTGACTATTTATAATTATACCTTGAGATTTTAAAATTTTATTAATCAGGTACGTTGTCAAAATTCGATAGATTTTCGTCAGAAAATGCTAAAATGAAATGTAATTCTGCCAATATACAAGTATATTCGAATTTTGATTATTTTTAGCCAAAAATGTTAGTGTAACACATGATTTAAGCATTAAGTAAGTACTTCCATTGAAATTCAATGATTTTTTTTTTTTTTTTTTTAATTATAATTCATTGTATTTTTGTTGAAAACATTAATTTGACTTTTATATTTTCATAAAAATACATCACTGTTTTCTATGTATTGATCAAATTTTATAGATATTTATCAAATTCCAACATATGTTACCTAGGTGATAACATATTCAAATATCAAGGTATCTCATTGTACACAATAAAATGTCAAGATACCCAAGTGATAAATGCACAAATCTCATAATACGTAAGTAATAAGTTCTTATATATATATATATATGTATATATAACCCATGCGCGGATAGATCGAAAATACAACAATCATAATGGATTATCATTCAAATCATAACTGAACTATAATTAGATTGCTCCCTTGCTCCTTAAACAATTACATCCATTAGGTTCGAATTAGCATAGCTGGAAAACGAAAATATAGAAACATGTACGTCTATGTATTAGTTTAGATGACCCGACCCAAAACCATCATCCTGCTATTTTATGGGTTTGGATTGGGTTTGGGTCAAATATTGGATGGGTCATATTGGTTTTCGATCCAACCCATGAACACCCTTAGCAGATACCCCAAAAAGCATCAGCGGACATACACTGTACCCATTAACACTCAAAAGGGTCAACGACGAGAGGAAAACAAAACCCAAAATTCATACAAACCAATTAAAATCAGATGAAAACAAATAAACCCTAGAACGGGAAAAGCAAAATCTCCAAAACCAATCAACAATCAGTACCATATCGGACAAATAGAGAAGTACCAATGATGGTATTAGGCTTTGGCAGTGTCGGGGATGAGGGAAATGCCCCGCTGCTTGAGCTGCTTCGTCTGTTGTTCACGGATCTTCTGCATCTGAAGCATGCGCTCCATGACAAGCTCATACTCGCACTTCTCGTAGGAATGGCGCTCGTTCTCGCACTTCCAAGGCAAGTACAACTCGGCTTGCCTGCACTTGTTGAGCGGGATCAAGAGGTGAGCGCATTGGTCTCTGTATGGTAAGGGCACTTTGGCCTCCACCATCTCCTCTTGGGTCGCTATCATCTTCTTCGATGATCCTGGTACCTCCATCAACGGCGTCTCTGCGCGGGCGTGTGTGGTATAATTAGTGGCTCAACCGATGCGATGCGTGCGTGGCCTCCCTCCCTCTCTCCCTTGCGAATGTTAATTGGTCGCCAATGCTTTGTTTGGCTACTGGGTAGAAAGTAGAGGGTATAGATGGGGTGAATAAGAGATTATTTTATCTATATTTAGATATGTTAAATAAAAAGAATTAAAATAAACAACACTCAATGAGTTTTTTTTTTTTTTTTGATAAAAGTAATTATAGTTAAATTAGGGACAAAATTATTCAAATTTTGATTAATTTTGATCGTGCCCTCCCCTACATTCCAAAGCTAATACTCAAAAACCTCCAATTGTTATCATAACTAAAAAGAATGGTTGACTGCCTTTCGCTAAATCGATTATTCAGTTCGATTACGCTGATTAACCGTTAACTAAAAAAAATAATACAACACATCATTCAATTTATAAGATTTATCTCCTTAAGTCCAAAAAATATATTCATTAAATGTGAAATATTCAATAGAATTATGAGCATATAGTTAAATCATTAAAAATAAAATGTATGATATCTTATTTTAACTAACATATGGTACTAGATTATATCAAAATAATGCGTATCTAGTATTTAGGAGATCACAGTGGGCATTAGTACTCTACGTTGGGGGGGGGGGGGGGGGGGGGGGGGGGGGGGGTGGAGAATAGCATCCATGCATAATAAATTAGTTTTCATGACCTTTTCTTTATTTTAAAAGAATAGATTAGAAATGTGGAGTAAAATTGAATGGTTTATGAAATAATTCACTTATGTGCTAGAAAAGCATACTTTAGTGAATAATATAATATAATGAACGTATAAAAACTTATACATGATATATATTATTTTGGTAAATCGGTTTAATAAAAATGGATAAAATCACTAATCATTGCCGTCCCAAAGTACCTCAAATTTATTATGTTTGGTTAATTGAACCGAAAAGTTGGTATGGTTAACCGTATTTTCAGTTCAATATTTTGATCATGGATTTTTTTTGAACATCCTTACCTATTACTCCTAAAATTTAATACCCAAATAGAAGTAAGGATTTACCCCTCATTACCTTTATCTCTTTACTCTCTTTTACCCTATTATCAAATAGGGGATAACGGTTTCATATAGACACCTATATTTCTAGAAAGGGTGTAAACCAGCAGTGTTTATCCGGCAAATTCAAATACCTGGAATGATGTCATTTAGGACATTAAAGGATGTGTCTATCACTTGAAAAGACTATTATTATTTCTAGCAAATTCAAGGAATTGGAAACGGCGTGTTTTGATTAATAAAGTGCACAAACTAATCCTTAAGTACTAACAACTTGAGGCAATTATTGGGATGTCAATCTCAAGCTTGAGCTAATTACTACTAGTGCTACATGAAAGGTGACCTTCGACTCAAAGTAGTTATCAGGAGTGCTTAAGGAAAACGTATTCCATAAGGACGACTACAAAAAAGTGGGACGAAGTGAAAGAAGGCTTTTAACCTTGAACATGTGTTTTATATGTTAGATTTCAACCAAAGCAAATCATGGAGGGTTGAGGCCCAAAACAGGGGATTGAGTGGTGCCAAGCAAGTAATAGCGGTTAACTTTTAGACTGCAAATAAGGGAGTCTGAGGCTTAGCAATTGCGCTCACCAATAATACAAAACTCTTCAATTTTGTACAATACATTATGCTTTTACTTTTCCTTTTTCTCCTAGAAGTAGGCTTTTTTTTTTTTTTTTTTTGCTTCGCTACAATAGAGTACGAGAAGGTAACCCCTTCTGCCATAATTTTTTTCATCATTCCCTTCAGCAAAGTAAGTGAGAGTCATTAATCTGATGCTCTGAAACCAAACCTTGAGTTTGATAGCATTGGTCTTGTCGAGAAATATTTTAACAATATTCCGGAAAAAAAAATTAAATATACAAAAAGGAACATTTAAACCTAATTAAATTTAAAAACTTTACCCTAATATACTCATATATGGTCAAACTTTTCTAACAAAGCAAGTTTCCTATTTTATAATAAATAGAAAAACAAAAATATAAATGAAAGCCTGAAAAAGGCTGAGAAATATTACCTGAAGGAAGAACAAAAAAAGCGCATACTTGAAATTTGTAAGGATGCAAAGCATTCTTTAAAATCTCCTCTACAATATTGGGAGTAGACAGTAGTGAGATTAACTTTGACATATAGGGCAGAATATTAGCCAGTTAAATGGCAACATAAGCAGATGCTGAAGATGACAGAGATGAGGATGTTGTTAGGAACAGTGTCCTGAAATCCAGATTTATTATGGATATATTATTTTAATTAATAAATAAGATTGAAATCCCAGTCATTTCCTAGTTAAATTTGTGTAAGCGAGCATTTATACTGCATGTGTTTTTCTTTTTGGAGACATCCATGAGACAGGTGTAGTACTCAGACTATAATTTACATGTTTGTTCTAAGTGGTTTATGAGACTAAGCCACAGATAGACTTGGAACAAATGGTATGAAATGTTGTTTGAAAGACTCATAGTCGAAGACAAGTTTGGACCACTTGTATATTAAGACTATAACGTGACACTTTAGATGACTTGTCTTGGTCATGTGGATGGAGATCCAAAGTGTTAGGTTAGTGTGTTTTATAAGATTGACACACTGAGTTGGATCATGTAGGTTACTTATTTCTAGACTACTATCGGAGATGAGTGATTCACGTTGTACTGTTTGAACGACGACTCTAAATCATGAGGGTATTCTGGACTTGTGTATGGAGTGTTAGTTACTTTGGTGTATTATAAGTAAGGTCTAAATGAATGACTGAAATCCCACGTACAATGGATAGCGGCGTGAAATGTGACAAGGATCAGGTATTCAATAGGGAATCTACAGTCTCTTATAAGATACAGATGTCCTCTTAGTTGATTCGAAAATATTTGAATAGTTCGAAAACTTTGGCCAAAGTATTCCGAGTGTTTGACATTTGGAATTTATACTGTGAATATGTTCAAGTATAAATAAATTATTCAGTGAAAGGCGAGTTGGTAACTAATGGAGAAGTTATGAGAAGGATAATGGTAGTGGTTATATTTATCCTTTGTCATGGACATCTAGTGGAGGGGTTGTTGTCATCAATACGGTCTATTAGGGAGACATCGAATAAATAATTTAAGTTTGGAGTGTAATAAGATTTATTTAGTAGAATTAAGTCTCATTAAATGGTAGTTAAATTATTTCATGAGATGATTAATTTAACTCATTTGGAGCTAGATTTAAATTGTCTCTAAGGTCTCTATGCAAGCTTTTGTATTTATTGCCATCGGAAAAATATTAAAGAATTTATGAGATGAATTAACTATCTATGAGATGGGTAAATTTAATTTTGCCAAATATTATTTATGAGATGAATAAAAATTAAAAATTATAAAATAAAATAATTTTGAAAAATTAAAATTCATAAGATAAATTTTTACATGTGGGAAACAAAGCAAAAAAATAAAATAAAATAAAATTTGCAAAAACAGGTTGTGATCTGTGTCATCTTAATCGGACGAACCAGCGTGCGACATGTCCCCTCAGCTATCCGTGCGCCCCGTGGCCGACCAATTATGTGCCGCCACTTGGCACACATTGAGAGGGCGGTTCAGCTCAAGTTGAAACGCCACATTTTAATGGGTTTTTGAAATCAAACGCAGCGTTTTGTTTGTTTTAATTGAGTTATTTTCAGCAGATCCCACACGAGAAATTTTATTTTTTCGTTCCGGTAGCCTACTATAAATATAGGTACCTATTTCAAGGGTTTGGCATTCAATCAAAATAAATTATTTTGGGTTTCTGAAAATTATTTCAGAGACCTAATAAGAGAGGAAAATTTCCGTTGAAATTTTTCCTTCCTCAGTTTAATATTATTCGGAGCCCACCCTCTTGGCAGTTCGAGGTCATTGCGTAGAAGATCGCGGGTCTCGATTTTCTTGGTATTCTTTATTATTGTTGCAATTTCAGGTATGTTCTTCTTTCTTTCTTCTTTTAGTTTTTGCTTTTCTATTTATTTACAGTATCTGTTATTATACCTTTTTGAGTTTAAGTATTGTTATGAGTGTATTATAGTAAAATGTCTGTAGATCTAAATTAAGAATTTAGATATGTAGATTTAGATTATGAATTTAAATCCGTAGATTTAAAATTAGGAATTTTAAATCGACCCTAGGTTTAGAGTTATGAATTCTAAACCTGTTCCGCTGCGTAAACATTAGGGAGAATTTTTGAAATTCGTCCCAACAACCAGTATTAGGGCAAAGGGCTTATAGAGATAAACCTATTCCCGGGAACTCTCGCACGTGAGGTGTTACAAAGCGTGACTCTCCGACTGGGGGCTTAAGTAGAGAGAAGAGTCTCCTACTCTAAGTGCTCTGATAGGTGCCTATTGTTGTGACCATAGTTGAAAACTATGAACCCGATAGTTGGCATCAAAGTTTATTTTTCTCAACAAAAATTCATGTTTTTTCCTGACAGATGTTGCAGTGGATGTGTGGACACGCAAAGAAGAACAGAATCAGAAATGATGTTATAAGAAGCAAGTTAGGCATGAACCCAATTGAAGATAAGTTGAGGGAGCAACGCCTGCGATAGTTTGGATATGTTAGGAGGAGACCGAAAATTGCCCTGGTCAGAAGATGTGAACAACTCCACATTATAGATGGGAAGAGAGGTAGAGGAAGACCCAAGAAAAGCTGGATGAAGACGATTAGACATAACCTCACCTAGTTGAACCTAAATAAGGAGATGGCCTTAGATAGAGCTGAATGGCGGGTTAGAATAGGGGTAATCGACATAGTAGTTTAGAATGGAAGGAAACTATGAAACTAGTGCGTAGAACCCCTAGACTCTCACATTAGATATTGTTGACTGTTGCTTGCTTGATTGCTTGTGGTAGGGGTGCTCTTTTGCTACTGGTTTTGTTGCTTTTTGCCCTGTTTATTCCTTGTTGCTTCATCTTGTTATCTTGTTATCTGGTTACTGTTACTACTTACTATTTACTTTTAACGTGTTACTTTTTACTCTTTACTTCGTACTTTTTACTTTCTTACTCTCCACTTGTACTTTATTTTTAACATTTTTGACAAGGTTTGGGCCCATAGACATAGCCTCTCTTCAGGGTACTACCCTGAAGGGGTAAGGTTGCTGTACATTTCACCCCTTGGACTTTGCTGAGGCAAGAACCTTTGTGGCGCTAAGTTTGTTGTTGTTATTGTTGTCTAAATTTTTTTCAACAAAATGGAATACTAAACTTGATTCGGAAAACTTTTATTTTTAGTATAATTTAATTTGATGTGAGAATCCAAGCTAAAAAACTAAAATGAAATAAATCACGTCGTTGACATCACGTTAGCCACAATGAATAGGCCCCATATCACCCAGACTTGGGCTATAGACAGTGCAGCCCACCTGCTTGGACACGCACGGACTATCCATATTATGAGATTTGTCCCAAATGTGGAATTCCATGATCCGTATCGGGGATGGTAAACTGAACACTAAGAAGTCTATTAACAAATAGACCTACCTAGTGTTTCCTCGTGAACAATCCTATTTACTTCAATATTGAGATATTCCAAGTTTCTATAACTTATATCTTCCATAATTCCTCTGATGGCCACCCTATCTACTATTCAATCACCTTCATGATATATATGAGTTACTCGTCAATTATTGCAATGCTCTAGCCAAAACCAAATATCTTATATAATTGGCCTAATCTACCATGGACAAGGAAACTCTTTACAGATAACCTTTACAGCCACTAAATTATCACCCTCACCATAATGGGTGAAGCCTTTATTAATGTAATGCCAAATTCCATCTCAATCTGCTAATGCTTCAGCCACCAAAATAGGAGCATCTCTCATCATCTCAGATAACATAACCACGTACTGCCTTTTTACCTCTCTAAGCACGAATTTAGTTTAATCTACCCTTTCTCATGTCTTAACCTTCTGGTATTCTCTCTCTTACTTATACGATCTAAATAGTTGGTCCTCTTTATTTCCCTATTATCCACTTGATTACGTGTTGGCCATTTGAACCTTGAGCTTAGCCAAAAGAATGACCTTCTTAGCATTGGCATATTGAACATGAAAAACTTTATCATTTCAACATTTCCATATAGACCATGGAAGATAGATCCACTTAGTAATTCCTTTAACTCCAACTGTTCTCCTGTTAATTCATAAGATTTTATTCCTTTCCACTAGATCAACATAAAATGATTGTCTCACCAAACCTATAGAGGCAGCATAATTTCAAAATTGTTTGGCAAATTCACATTGAAGAAAATAGGTGATTCAAATCTTCCACCTTTGACCAACACCATGGACAACAACCCAACTCAATAATCCCCCTCCTACACAACACTTTACTCTTGGATAGTGAATTACGAAGTAATTGCTAGAGAAATATCTTTACTTTAGGGGCAACATCAAGATTCCATATCCATCTAAAGGGCCATGTATTTCTATCTTTTCAATTAAGACTATGAGCCATCCAAGCTGCAGACTTAACTAAAAAATTACCATTTGATTTGTAGCCCCAAAAATTGGTCATTCCATCTTTCTAAATGAGTTAGGATGGCTAAAATTGAAGGCATAATAGACTCATGAATAACCGTCCTTAATTTCAAAAATTCAGAACACCCAAATGTCCATCTTTTATGAACTCTACCACCTTAAGATGCAGGTCCTTAAAACCCTCCACGCTATCAACTATATTGGTTAGAGGCTCTGGAATACACCATTGATCAAACCAAAGGATATATTGCAACTATCTCCTAGAAGCCATCTAATCCCCTTTTTATTAAATCCCTTGGCTCAAAATGTTTTTCCAAGCCCACAAATCACGCAATTTAGCCATATAATCAAAATAACTGGAGCAAGATAAATATTTACTTTTCACTACATGAACCTAAATGTTGTCATGATTCATTAGAACTTTCTAACCCAACTTACACAAAAATATTTTATTTGTAGCAGTTGAATACCTTAGGCACGAACCTTACCCCAGGATATCAGTGGAATACCCCTTACCTCATTACTCCTTTTCCAAAAAAAAAAAAACTTCTTTATATACCTTGTCAACTTCATTAGCTATTGAGGTTGGGATTTGGAAACACTGCATAGTATGGCTGTAATACTTTCTATATAAGATTGAATCAAAACTCGTCTTCTTGCCTTAGAAAGCATGTGGGATTTCTAGGGAGCCACCTTACCATATGCTTTGTCCTTAATTTTCACAAAGTTCTCTCTTCTGGGTCTCTTCCCTACTAGCGAGCATCCTAAGTAAGTTCCTATTCCCTCCATAGATTGAATTTCATACTATCCACTGATTCTACTTCTTATTTCCATTAGAACAGTCTTACAGAAATTATAGCAGATTTGTTGTAGTTAACCAACCTACCTGAGTCTCGAAAGAAAGAATTAAGAATCAGTTTGAGTTGTCTGCAAAAAAAAAAAAAAAAAGGCTTGCAAAACATACTCTCATCTGCAAACATCAAACTTGGAATGGTTAGGGAAGACCGCGCTATCTTAAATTATAAGTCTACTCCTCCATTAGAGTCTTACAAATAAAAAATTCAAAAGAAAAGAGGAAAGAAAAACTCATGGATTTATGACTCCCTTTATTAATGTTGATTTGACTCTTGCTTTGATTCCCTAGTACTCTGATCACTTGTGCTTCGGCTTTAGTGAGAATTCGAATCACTCTTGGTGGCTTAGGGAGGGAGGAGATATGAAAATAAGCAAACAATTACAAAAACAAGTCATCCCCTCCTTAACTATAGGATATGGCACTCCACCTATTGAATTCCCAAGTTGTGAGCCCAGCTTGGTATTCCCTTCACTGGGCCCACTCCCCTCCGCTAGCCTAGAGAGGGTAATTTCCTTTTGCGGGCCGATCGATCAGTTTAATGACCGATTGACCAAAAGTCTCGGTGAAGGTGCCTTTGTTTGGATTACTTGTAGCTCCGAATTTTTTAACCCAACCTGTCCTTTTTTCCACGCGTGGATTTCTCAATGTAGTCTTCAAATTCGTCCATTTGATTATGCTTTTCAGGTTATTCTTGCTCAAACTCGAACCAAGCCTAAATATATAAGGACTATACCATAACACACATATAATAATTGAAAATATTATAGGAATTGTGTGTAAAAGATATAAAATATACAACATATCACATCCCAAAACCCAAATATTGCTTGTCCTCAAGCAAGATTCATTTCAAACTAACTAAAAGTAGAAAGGATTCAATTAATCGCGTGGTTATATGAATTAGTTGTGAATAATATTTATGAATGCATCTGAGAGAAAAATGTTATGATTTCAAAATTTAGTTGTTCTTGTTGGTTGTAATTGGTCTTGTTTTGCGTGTGTTGTCTTAGAGTTGTTTGGGTGTTGTATTCAAATGCTTGTTGGTAGGTCATTTTGGCACCAATGTCGGTTAGGAGGTCAAACAAGGTCAATTGTGGCTGTCAGTTCAGAATCTTGGCGCCAGTTTTGGTTTAAGTCGGTTAGAGTGTGGGTCTTGGTTTAATGTAACTAGATCAAGTATAAATAAGCTCAAATCATGTAATTTGGTCATTCAATCAATACAAATCAGATTTCCTTTGGAAATTCTCTCTCTATTTCTCATCTCCTTCTCTATTTCTCATCCCCTTCACTTCTCTTCTCTTCTCATCTTAATTCTCTCTTCTACAAGGTTAACTTTCAATTCTTAGATTGGAAGCTAACAATTGGTATCAGAGCCGGTTCAATCAATCAATTGAATGATTGGAGCTGCCAAAACAAAAGAAAAACAATCAAAATATGGCTGATGGAGTGAGGACTCGATCGGGAGCTGGTGGAGCCAATGCTGCTGCAGTTGTTAGTCCTGATGTGTCTTACGCTGCTGTTGCTGGTGCAAATGTTACAACCGGACCTCAGTATCTTACTACTGATCATATTCAGGACATACACGATTGCCTTAACAATTTGCAGAAGCTTGAACAAAAGTTTGAACAATTTGAAGATCGATTGCTTTCAAAAATGCAGCAAATACAGCTGGATGGTGATCTGAGAAAGGAAGATCATTTGCAGCAAATTGAGGCAAAGCTTATGAAGTTGTAGGAACAGATTAATAAGCAAGGAGAATCATCGGTTAATGCGATTCTTAAGCCTGCTAGTCAGATTATTCCCCCTGCTGAAGTGGTTCAACCACAAGTGAATAATAGCAGAACTGAAAGTTTGGTAAGGAATTGAGATAAATCTCCTATGATTCAACCAGAAGCTGGAACTTCGATTCAAACCAGATTAGTGGATGATCGATTTCCAGAGGTTGAGATTGCGGCAGTGAATCACGATCAAGCCAGAGAACAGGCTCATTCTCGATTGTATGGCTAGAATTCAGGTCTGAATTCAAGGCCTCCTGATTCTGTTGTTCACCACAGAACTTCAATTGATGACTTCGAACATCAAGACAGGCCACCTGATCAGCATCATCAGCAGAGATAAGTGAGTAATGATACTACTTCTAGTGGCAGGAGTAGTTCTCACAGACAGCCAAGGGCCCAAATCGAGCCTTTTGATGGTAAGCAGCCTGAGTCATGGCTGAGAAGGTGTGATCGGTATTTCCATTACTATAACATAAGTGAAGCTGAAAAAGTTGAGCTGGCAGCAGTGCACTTACATGGAGATCATGAGGTCTGGTTTTATAATGTGTTAAAAAGCAAACCTAATCTTTCTTGGGGCCAATTCGTAAAAGAATAGTGTGAATGTTATGGAGAGGAGGAGACAAGTGATGTAGTTGACAGTTTTAATAAGATGTATCAAACGACTACCGTGAAAGAATACATGATCAGGTTTGAGAACCTACGAGCTAACATGATATCCATCACTCCTCAAGCTTCGGAGGCATATTATGTCTCTAGTTTCATTAGTGGTTTGAAGCCTAGGATCAAGAACATGGTGAAGGCCATTGGTCCTAATACTTTGTCTAATGCTTATAACAAGGCTAAGTTGATTGAAGCCATGATTGTTACTTCAAGTGATAAGAGTAAACTTAAAAGCAGTAACTACAGATCTCATTACAGGGAGGCATCAAGTTCCAAATCTGGTCATTCTGTTGACAAGAGGTTAGTGAGATTATGTTACAAATACAACCAGCCTTATCAGCCCGAACATAGATGCAATTCCAAATCCTTGATGTTTGCAAGAGGATCACGAGTAGAAATTAATTCAGAAGCTGAGGATGACAGTTCTAAGCATTCTTCACAAGATGAGTTGATGGAGGATGAAATTGAGATTTCTATGAAAGCCTTGACCGGGAATGGAGCTCACAATACCATTCGCATCAAGGGAAAGGCTGGTAAGACTTCTATTACCATTCTTATTGATAGTGGAAGCACTCACAGCTTTGTTGATCCCAAATTGGTAAAGAAAGTGAGGCATGAAGTGACTAAGACTCATCCTTTGGCTGTGATGGTGGCTAATGGCAACTCCATTACTACTCAAAATAAGTGCCAAGCGTTCCAATGGTCTATGCAAGATCACCAATTCACTTTTGATTTCAGAGTTCTTCCCTTAGGAGGTTGTGATATGGTGCTCGGGGTAGATTGGATGAGATCATTCAATCCTGTGGTGTTTGATTTTGATAAAATGATAGTAGCATTTCACTGCAAGGTATTTCTGATCAAGCACAACTTCGGTTGATTAATGGCAAGCGTTTACACGGTGGATTCAAGAAGAATGCAATCCAATGGCTTGGGCAATTGTTTGTTATCTCACATGCTGAACTTCAGCCAGTAATTCAGCCTGAGGTTCATGCCTTGATTGAAGAGTTTGAAGATATGTTTGAGCAGCCAAAGAGCCTTCCCCCTCAAAGGAGTGTAGATCATGCCATACCACTTCGAGCAAATTCTGATCCAGTGAAGATCAGACCATACCGGTAAGCTCATGCTCAAAAATCAGAAATTGAGAAGCAAGTTGATGAATTGCTTCAAATGAGCTTCATTAGACCAAGCCATAGTCCTTTTGCTTCACCTGTGATTCTTGTGAAGAAGAAGGATGGGACAGCTAGGATGTGCATCGATTATCGCCAATTGAATTCCTTGACAGTGAATGATAAGTTTCCTATTCCTGTTATAGATGATTTGCTTGATGAGTTATATGGAGCACATTTCTTCTCTAAGCTTGATTTGAGGCAGGGATATTATCAAATCAGAGTTCTTGAGTCGGATATATATAAAACTGCTTTTCAGACTCACTATGGACATTTTGAATTCGTTGTTATGCCATTTGGCCTAAAAAACGCTCTGGCCACCTTTCAAGCTGCTATGAACGACATCTTTAAGCCTTATTTGAGAAGATCAGTGCTGGTCTTCTTCAATGACATATTGATATATAGTTCTTCTTATGAGGATTATCTTGCACACCTTCGAGAGGTATTTGAGGTAATGCAGCAGCACAAATTCTTTGCCAAACTGTCTAAATACTTTTTTGCTCAAACCAAGCTTGAGTATTTGGGCCATATAATCTCTCATGAAGGAGTCTCCATCGATCCTGCCAAGATCCAAGCAATGCAAGATTGGTCAATTCCAATAACTTTGAAGCAATTAAGGGGATTCTTGGGATTTACCGGTTATTATAGAAAGTTCATTAAAGGATATGGATCTATTGCAAAGCCTTTAACTGAGCTCTTAAAAAAGGATGCCTTCAACTGGACAGAGAGGTCGCCAGCAGCTTTTGACGCTCTCAAGTCAGCCATGTGTGCAGCCTCGGTATTAGCCATGCCTAATTTTGCTAAAGACTTCATATTGGAGACAGATGCGAGTGGGTCTGGTGTTGGAGCTATTCTCTCTCAACAAGGGAGGCCTATTGCTTATTTGAATCAAGCACTTAGTCCCAAGCATCAAGCCATGTCAACTTATGAGAAGGAATACTTGGCTATTCTTCTAGCAGTCAAGAAATGGAGGCATTCCTTGGATGGTCATAGATTCATTATTCGAACATATCATCAAAGCCGTAAGCACCTCCTAGAGCAAAAGATTGTGACTAGAATTCAGAAGAAGGGATTAATGAAGATGCTTGGCCTTGATTACGCAATTGAATATAAAAGAGGTAAAGAGAATGCAGCTGCAAATGCTTTGTCAAGGAAATTTGATGATGCTGAACTTGGCTCGTGCTGTGCTATGTCCATTGTTTTACCATCATGGATGGATGAAGTTTATAAGTCCTATGAGGGTGATTCATTTGCTTAAGAGTGTGTGACGGCAAGCCTAGTGAAAAATACAAAACAGGATGACAGTGCTGCTAATTTATTAGTGCAGAAAGGCCTCATCAGGTTGCAGAATAAGTTTTTCATCAGTACTTCAAAAGATTTGAGGGATCAAATTGTCAAGGCCTCTCATGATTCTTCTTGGGGAGGACATGCTGGTGTAGAGGGCACTTATCAAAGAGTTAAAGCTTATACAGTTGGCCATGCTTGAAGAAGACAGTGAGTGAATATGTTAAAGCATGTGAAATTTGCCAGTAGACCAAGTTGGGAGACCATAGATACCAAGGACTTCTTCAGCCTCTTCCCATTTCGGATGGAGCTTGGATCAATATTAGCATGGATTTCATAGAGGGTTTGCCTAAGTCTGATAGTAGGGAGGTCATATGGGTTGTAGTGGATCGTTTCACCAAATATAGCCACTTCATTTCACTCGTACGACCTGTCACAACAAAGAAGTTAGCGAAGATCTTCCTTGACAATATATATAAGTTACATGGATTGCCTCAATCCATTATTTCTGATTGGGACAAGATCTTTACAAGTAATTTTTTGGAGGGAGTTGTTCAAGCTGCTGGGTACTACATTGGCACTTAGTTCATCTTATCATCCCCAAACGGATGGACAAACCGAGTGTGTTAACCAATGTATTGAGCAGTACCTTCGGAGAATGGTTTTCTCACAGTCTAAAGAGTGGAAGCGACGGCTTGCTTTAGCTGAATATTGGTTCAACACTCATGTACATGCATCTATTGGCACTACTCCTTTCCAAGCTCTATATGGATATGCTCCTCCTACCCCATTTATGCTGCAGCAACCAATGTCATCTGAATCTGCAGCAAGTGATTACATACAGCAGAGGAAGCAAATGATGCAAGTTCTCAAGGACAGTCTTCTCCAAGCACAAGCAAGAATGAAATTCTATGCTGATAAAAAGAGGGTAGACAAAAATTATGAAGTTGGAGACATGGTCTACCTCAAATTACAACCATATAGACAATTCTCTTTGGCTGTCAGGAAGAATGTCAAGCTAAGTGCTCGTTTCTTTGGTCCATACAAGATTTTGGAAAAGATTGGCAAAGTTGCATACAAACTTGACTTACCTCCTCATTCATACATTCACCCGGTGTTCCATGTATCATTACTTAAAAAGCAGGTGAAGAAAGGAGTTAAAAGCTCACGGAAACCACCAGAAGTTGGAGCGAATGGAGCATTGCTGTTGCAGCCTGCTGCTGTCAAGGGACAAAGGAAGATGAAGGTTGTGGATGGGGCTTCACAAGAGGTGTTGGTGCAGTGGCATAATTTGGACAAGAGCCTTGCTACATGGGAGAACCTTACATTCTTGAAGAGTCAATTTCCATGCTTTTTGTTAAGGTTTCAAAGATTTCTCTTGAGCCTTAACCTTGGTTGGGATAGAGAGACTATGAGATGAGAAGAGAATATAGAGTTTAGATGAGATAAGAAGGGAAAGGAGATGAGAAGTAGAGAGAAGTATCAAAAGATATCAATTCATTCATCAAAGTTATGAATTACAAACTAGAACCTCCTACTTATACAACTTACATGATATGAGCCAATACATTGGATCTAGACATCACAACCAACCAACTTACAAAAATATCTAAAGCATATAGAAAATATCTAACAATTAACTACCTCAACTAACAAAATATCTAACTAACACACACCCAAAGCATTGGTGCCTAGACACTCCAAAGCCATCCGTAACCTGCTGCAACAGGTTACTACAATGCAGGACATTACAAAGCAATTATTACAACTCATAGCTAGACATTAGTAAACTAAGACCAACACATCTTAATTAGCTAACACTCCACAATATCAGCTCCAATACGCCACATAACAGCCCCCCAGCAGCAGCTACCCAACCTCCAGCAGCAGCTACCAAGCCAAGCTCTAACCCCTCTCAAGCTTTGGATTCTCGGGACATAACACTTTTCTCCTTGAGGACAAGGAGCTTCTCAAGGGGGAGGGAATGTTATGATTTCAAATTTTAGTTGACCTTGTTGGTTGTAATTGCTCTTGTTTTGCGTGTGTTGTTTTAGAGTTGTTTGGGTGTTGTATTCAAATGCTTGTAGGCAGGTCATTTTGGCACCAATGTCGGTTAGGAGGTCAAAAAAGGTCAATTGTGGTGGCTAGTTTAGAATCTTGGCGCCAGTTTTGGTTTAAGTCGGTTAGAGTGTGGGTCTTGGTTCAATGTAACTAGATCAAGTATAAATAAGCTCAAATCATGTAATTTGGTCATTCAATCAATACAAATCAGATTTCCTTTGGAAATTCTCTCTCTATTTCTCATCTCCTTCTCTATTTCTCATCCCCTTCACTTCACTTCTCATCTTTTCTCTCTTCTACAAGGTTAACTTTCAATTCTTGGATTGGAAGCTAACAAAAAATCAAGAAGAAAAATTCATGTGCAATGCTATTAACTCATTGGTTCCAATTAGAGATTTCAAAATTTAAATTTTCCTACTAGTAAACAGATTGCGACTTTCTACTCCTTTCAACATCTTGCATCTAAAAGGAATTGCGGGAATAATTAAAGAAATAAACAACCCCTAATAAATTACTCCTAAACAATAAAAATCTCAAACCTTTTTCGTCCTTCTTTTTACTACAGGACTTCAATTTCATTCACTTTTTCTTTTGTTTTTATTCATCTTTTTTTTTCAAAGTAACTATAGATAGGTGTGTCTCTCTAAGACTCATATAATGAGTTTTCGGTTGGTGATTCCCTATCTAATTTGCTAAATGCAATGAGTGAAGAGCACCCCTCAGACCTAATAACTCGAGTCACGAAAATTCACAACCTAAGCTGTTACTAGCACATACCTTAAAAGAATATATCATTTATATTAGGCATTGGTACTTATCAGGGCGACTTATGAAAGTTGGCTTTCTTGAACATGAAATTTAAATATTTTTTTTCCCACCTTCATGGTCGATGTTTATAAAAATTACGTGTTTCAAGATAACCTTAAATCATTGTGGCCGGAATACACACTTTCAAACAAATATACTAGGTACATAATGGGCTTAAAATTGTCATGGGTAATAAACCAAGTCAACATAAGCCCAATTATGTGTTAAAAAAAAGGCCCAATTGTTGGCTTATGGACCAAATATGGTGCTAATGATAAAAAATTAGGGTGTTTTAAAAAAAATAAAAAAAAGAAGAAAACGTGTGAGAGAGAGAGGAGAAGGAAAAAAAAATCACGTGGCAGAGAGAGAGAGAGAGAAAGAAGAAGGGGAAAGAAGGAGGAAGAAGAAGAGGTGGAGAAGGAAAAAAAAAAAGAAAAACGTGAGGTGAAGAAGAAGAAGAGAAAGAAAAAGGGGAGAAGAGAAAGAGAGTCAAATTGAAAAAATATAATACTTTCTCTTTGTTAATACACTTTACAACATCTCTCTTTATAATAATTTATAAAATTCGGACTCTAATGAGTCCATAGATTCTAGCGGATCCAACAAATTATACGGATTTTAACAGGTCCACATATTCTAGCGGATCCAACAAGTTATATGGACTCTAATGGGTCCACAGATTCTAGCGGATCCAAAAAGTTATACGGACCATAACCTGTCCACGGATTCGAGCAGATCCAACAAATCATACGGACCCTGATGGGTTCACGGATTCTAGCGGATCTGACAAATTATACGGATTCTAACGGGTCCACGGATTCTAGCGGATCCAACAAATTATACGGACTCTAACGGGTCTATGGATTCTAGCGGATCTAACAAATTATAGGAATCTAACGGGTCCATGGATTCTAGCGGATCCAACAAATTATATAGACTCTAACGGGTCCACGAAACCTAACGGTTTCAACATTTTTGGACTTTTTGAGTACATGAAAACCAACGTTTCCAATTAAACTCGTCCGGATCCATAAAATTTTTTCAACAATTTCGTTATTTAAAAAAAAAAAAAAAATCCTTTTTTTAGAAAAAAAGAGAAAAAAAGCTAAATTAAAGAAGGGACCCTTTTTCTTTTCTTTATTTTTTTAAATTTTTTTATATACATATTTTTTTAGAAAACAGAAAGAAAAAAAAGAAAGGGGCTGTTAAATGATATGGTAAAAATAAATAAATAATAAATTATTTCTAAAGCACTTGCATATGTTAAAAAAAAAATCAATCAAATATTTTAAATGATGTTTAAAAAAAAATGGATGTTTATTTTTTTATAGCTACGTTAACCTGATTCCAGAAAGGGTACGTAGCAAACTCAATATAAAAATTTGAGTGCGGTTACAAAAGTTAAAAAATCAAATTAAAATTTTAATGGTTCTATTTTTAAGAACTACAATAGCCTGATTCCGAAAAGGGCACATAGGAAATCCAATATAAAATATCTCTATGTCCGATCCAAATTCAAAACGACTTCCATGTCAAGACCTAAATTTAAAAAAAGACTTCCATGTCAAACCTAGACCCAAATTAAATTTCATTTTGTACCCAAACATAAATTTACTCATATCGAGTTCAAACTTAAATTCAAAATAACATAAATCTCAAATTGACTTCCATGTCGCACTCAAACTCCAAATTGATTTCTATGTCACACTTAAGCCAAAATCGACTCCCATGTCATACTTAAACTCAACTTTACGTCAAATGCAAATTCAAAAGAGCTTCTGTTGAACTTGAAATTTTGCACTTTTTAACGTTAGCCCTTATTATAGGTAAAATGTAATGGATTTGCCTTAAATTGTTGTAGATGGACCCATACAAATTCAATTACATGTTGCATTATAAAATAAAAAAAAGAGAGTTAGATTGTACCTAGACCTTTGGTAGTATAAGCCCAATAAAAGTTTAGCCCACATACCCTAATTAAAAAAAAAAAGAGAAGAAGAAGAGGGGTACGTACAGTACCCCTCCTCTTCCCAAAATAATAAAAAAAGGACAATGAATCTAGGTTGGGGTTGGGGTTGGGGTTGGGGGGAGGGGGGCCCTAGTGCCCTATAACCTCCATATGTTCCACCCCAAAAAAAAGATAAAAAAATAACTGTCAACTTTTTCTTTAAATATGCATATATCAGTAAGAAAAAAGGGAAAAAAAAGAACAAAAAAAAAATCACAGCAAAAAAAAGTGAGAGAGAGAACAAAAAGAAAAAGAGGAAGGAGAAGGAAGAGAAGGGAGGAGAAGAAGAAGAAGAGGAAGAAAAAGGTAAGGAGAGAGAGAATTAAATTTAAGAGAAAATTATATATATATTTTTTGATTTGTATCAAAATCTAAAAAAAAATCCTTTTGATGAAATTTAAACAATTTCTTTTTATAACATTTTTCACTCCCTACTCTCAATTTCGTTCTTTACTCTTAGTTTTATTTTTTACTTATCTGCTGAAATTAGTTTTGAAGAGAAAATAAGAATTTTGTTTTCTTTCTTCCAAACCAAATTCACAAAAATAATATCATGTCGCTTCAAACCCAAAATGTTTTACTGTGAAAAATCCAAAAGAATTGATTTCAAAACAAAAGGAAAACGTTATATCCACAGTAGATTCGAAAGGATCCAAGTTGGGTCAAAATTCGGACTCTAACGAGTCTATGGATTCTAGCGGATCCAACAAATTGCTCGGACTCTGACGGGTCTATGGATTTTAACGGATCCAATAAATCATATGGACTCTAACGGGTCCACGAAACCTAACGGTTTTGGCAATTTTACGGATTCTAACGGATCCACGGATTCTAGTGGATCCACAAAACCTAACGATTTCAACAAATTACATGGACTCTAGTGAGTCAAACAACTTAAATGGACCTTTTCGGATTTTCAAAACTCAATGGTTCCGCCTAAATTCATCTAAGTTCACTGATTTCCGTAGAGATTTCGCCAAAAAAAAAAAAAAAAAAAAAACTCCTCTTTTCGTTTCAATTTTAGTATAAAATAAAAGAAAAGGAGAAGAGGGGTACTGTACGTACCACACCTCTTTCCAACCACAAAATAAAAAAAAAAGAGAAAAGAAAATTAACAAGGAAGGTACTGCATGTACCACCTACAAAAAGAAAAATATATATAATAATAAAAAAGAATGAAATAAAATAATGGTTTGAGAGAGAGTTTGACATTATGATGTACCGTTTTAAGATCCGGAAACATTGGCTCGAATTTGAGCGCACAAAAAAAAGGGGATTGCTAATGACTTGAGAGATTTCTTTACGAGGATTCAGAGAACCTAATAAGAGGGTTTGGTTGACTTAAATAATAAAGTCTATATCAAATTTAAAATTTTCCTTTTCTTCTTTCCTAACAACCAAATCAAATCTTCTATCAAAATTCAAAATTATAATTGCAAACATATCCACTTTCTTTTTTTTTTTTTAGAACTAAGTAGACCTGATCCCAAAAAGGGTACGTAAGAAACTCAATATAAAAAATTGAGTGCGGTTACAACTGTTCAAAAATCAAATTCGAAAATCTTGATGTTCTTTATAGAATTACGTTAACCTGATCCCGAAAAGGGTACGTAGGAAACTCGAGATTAAATAACGGGTGCAGTTACAATTGAAAAAAAAAAAATATATATATATATATCAAATATGAAATACCGGACGCAGGTGGTTTGACCAAGAATAACCTAAAATTAAGGTTGATTTGACCAAGGGTACAAAATGACGTGAAAGAACTTGAGCTCGAGGTTCAAAAAAAAAAAAAGAAAAAAAAATATAGATGTGTTGGACAAAATACGCGTTAATTAGCTAAATGAGATCCAACATTTGGCTTGATCCCTTAAAAGGGTACGTAGGCAACCAAGTTCAAGTGCAGCCTAAATAAAAAAAAAAAATAAATTCTTTTTTTCTCGTGGGATTAATATCAAATCAATAATATAATTAGTTGACTAAATTTGATTTGACTCAGGCAACCTAAACCAAATGACTTCCACCACCTCTATTCCAAAATAAAACACCTCCACGTCCAGTCCAAATTTAAAATGACTTTCGTGTCAAAAAACCAAATCCAAAAAGACCTCCACGTCAAACCAAATTCCAAGAAAAACAAAAAAGACAGTTTCCATACCAAAATTAAACCCAAATTAAATTTCATTTTGTACCTGATACCAAAATTATTTTCATCGAGCTCAAACTCAAATTCAAAATAACCTAAACCTCAAATTAACTTCCATGTCCCTCTTAAACCTAAATTGACTTCCATGTCACACTTAAGTCCAACTTTATGTCAAATCTAAACTCAAAGGTGCTCCCATGCCAAACCATATTTAAACTCAAAACGAAATTCCTAAACCAAGCTGGCTTTGCTGTCAAGCCCAAATTCAAAATAAATCCCACGTCAATTTCAAATCCTAAATGCCAAACCCAAGTCAAGATGTCTTCCAAATTAAACTCAGATTTAAATGACGCTTCTGTTGATTTTAAGTCCGAGTCAAATCCAAATCCAAATTAATACCGAGTCAAACTCCAAATCCAAATAACCCCAAGTCAAACCCCAAATTCAAATTGATACCGAGTCAAACCCCAAATCCAAATCAATTCCAATTCAAATCTTAATCCAAATAAATTCCAAGTCAAATTCCAATCTAAATAAATTTCAAGTCAAACCTTGATATAAAATAACTTCCTAGTCAAACCAAAATTCGAGACTATTTTTAAGTCAAATGAATGGAGACTGTTTTACTTCCTGACCAAACAAAAAGCCAAATTTTCAAATCAAGTCCAAATTTTCAAGTCAAGTCTAAACCAAAACTAATTCAAACCCAACATGATTTTCAAGTCAAACCCAAATCCAAGCTAAATTCCAATCAAAAAAAAAAAAAAAAAACGACTTCCAAATCAAACCTAAATCCAAAATGACTCCTAAGCTAAGACAAAACCCAAATAACCTTCAAGTCGAACCTTCCAAAATACACTTCAACCAAAAATGTCTCCCGTTGACTTAAATCAATTAATCGGCTAGTCACCTCGTCGATTAATAGAAACATAAACATATTATCAGTCGGAATCAAAGGGTATTCTCCTAAGGGAGATGTAATTAAGGGTGCACATCACCTTGAATAGGGCCGTTTCCCAAATTAATAAAACCTATGTACACCTTGTATTTAGGAAAATTCATGTTTTGCAAATTTCATATTTTTGCTCAACATAATTTTTGGCACGCCCGGTGGGACCCTATTCTCCTTTTCATCTCCGATTGAACTCTAATTTTGCCTAACTACTAGTGTGGTGTTATGCAGGAACAATGGCACCAAAAGTCACAATCACGTTTAATGAGCTCCCGGCCACTCTGATGGTTAAAGGAGGGCTTATCCGCAAGAAGAAAAACTTTGCGGTGCTTCACAAGGTGAGACCAAATTCGCTTGCTGCTGAGATTCCGCTGAAGAATCCTATGGAACCGCTGAACAAGGTGGATGAGACATCTGTCTCAATGCACGCTACGATCAAGCCTGTAGTCCCAAGAAAGGAGACGAAGAGCGCTAAGCGAAATGCACGAAGGACAGCCAACAGACAGACAAAGAAGGCCAACCAAAAATTGGCATATGTCTTCACCACGAAGCCTGTGAAGGCAGCTCCGAAAGGGGTCAACCCGAAGAAATTCACCTTGAAGAAATCTAGCAAAGAACCTGTCATTAATGTTGTGAATCAGATATACATCGGCTCTATCCCAATCATTTTGGGGCCGGTCGAGCAAGTCATGGTCACCTCCTATACTGAGGAGGATGTCCAACCAAAAATGAAGAAGGTTAAAGCCTCCATGCCTTCAAACACAGGACCAGCCGATGCGAAGACAAAGACACTCCAGAATTAGAGGAGTATTCCTCCTAAAGCCTCCGAGAAAGGGGAGAGAAGTATATCAATGACATCTAAGGGCTCTAGCGATTCGAGTTTTGAAGGAGTGATGTCCTTGCAGGAAGTGAGATCTTGTACCGGCCCGATCACTGGAGCTATGACTAAGGGCTTTAGCGATTCGAGTTCATGGAAGAGGATGTTCCGGGGGAGTTTTAGCAGAATTTGAACATACAAGACCAGTCGGAGAATATGCTGATTTTAGTGACCGAAATTACGAGCATAGAAGAACAGTTGCAGGAATTGCAACGAAAGCTCACTGAGAAGGAGGCTGAAATTGCCACACTTGCTGCACAACTAGCCAATCAAGCCAGTGCATCAGCACGAACGCCTCAACCACAGGAAGAGGTTCAGAGTCAGCAGTCTGAGCTGACGCAGCAGAACATTAAGGCCATGATAGCTGAGGGAATAAAAGAATACCAAGCTTCCATAGACCCGCTTGTCTTGGGTTATCAGAAGCCATATCCCGCACAATACAATACAGTGCGGTTCCTTCATGGGTATCAAAAACCAAAGTTTGAAAAGTTTGATGGCGTGAATGGGTCACCGCATGAGCATTTGGCCCACTATCACTCAGCATGTGGCGATACAACCTTGAGTGATGCCTTACTGATAAGGCAATTTGTCCAGTCCCTAAAGGGATCAGCATTCACATGGTATACCTAGTTGCAGCCCGGGTCAATTCAGACTTGGGATTATTTACAGAAGGCGTTTCTAGCTCAGTTTGTGAGTTCGAAGAAGAAAGTGTCGATAATGGATTTAGCTTATGCTGTTCAAAAGCCAAATGAGAGTGCAAATGACTTCATTACTCGATGGAGGAGTTTAAGTCTCCAATGTCCTGAGAAATTGAGTGAACACTCTGCAATTCAAATGTGTGCCAAAAACCTCGAGCCAGAGGTAGCTACATATGTCCTTACTGTAGAGCCCCAAAATTTCCACGCACTCGTTACTAAAGCTTGTAATGTCGAGAGACAAATCGCTCGACAAAAGATTGCTTCTTATAAATCCCGGACTGTTGATGAAAGGAAGGGAGAAAATAAAAAGCCGGCAAAAAGGGGTGAGGCTATGGCCACCTTCATCAAAACAACTAAGAAAGCCAACAATGTTGTGGACAGAAAAAATGACAAAGGTAAAGGGAAGCAGGTTCAGAGGCTCACTCTCTAAGAAAGAAAAGAGAAGAAGTACCCCTTCTATAATGATGATGTACAGGGTATTTTCGACGAGTTGATAGCAGCAAAAGCAATTACCCTTCCTGATTCAAAATGTCTAGACGAAGCTGACAAGATTGATAATCCCAAGTATTGCCCTTACCACCGGATTGTAAGCCATTCAATCGAAGACTGCTACGTCTTTAAAGACATAATTGAAGCTATGATCGACAAAGGGCAGATTGAAATTGAAGTCGGAACATCCTCCAAGGGGGCAGTTGCTTCTTCCAATACAACGTCATGTGTAGAGGACAAGGGTGGTGCTCAGTTACCTCTTAAGGAGGACAATATACCAACAGTGGAGCTACCTCTAGGTGCTGTCCAGGTCCATTTCATTGTTGATGGAGAAGTCACAGTTCAATGGGCTTATCCTGACATACCTCATCCTGGAATTTCCATACCCAGTATTTACGAACTTATGACTGAACTAGAAGCCTGGGATTCTGACCCTGAAGACGAAGATGATGACGAGTATGAGTGGCAGACCTTTTTTAGTAGGAGAGTGTTTAGAAAAGATATCGCTCAAAATTCTAGTCCGCCTGGTATAAAGATTTGGGGGTAGAATCCTCCTAAAAAGAAGAACAAGAAGAAAAACAAAAAGAAGAAATCCAAATCTTCCAAGAAGGCAGAAGTGACCTCAGACGAGGAACATGTCCCCCCTACTAGGGTCCCTGTGACTTTGAAGGACTACTTCCCGAAGAAGTTTCTTGGAGAAGATTCCTCGAGTGATAAAAATGAGGAACAACAATGGACAGCTCCTTGTTACATGGTGTCTTTCAAAGAAAAAGAAGAAGTTGAGGAGATAAACCTCGAAGTTGATCAAATCACTCTTCATTCTGGTCTCCAATTACCAACACCAAGGCCAGTTGAGAAGAGCAAAGAACCTAAACAATCAGCAGGACAAGCAATGACATTGCCCCATGTTGAGGGGCAGCCAGACAGGCAATTAGTGCAGTCTCTGCCACAAATGAGAAGGCACTTCCCGTCGAAGATCTTCCCATTCCGGTCCCTCCGATTGTAAGACAGGCACCGTACCACGAAAGAGTTCGATATGATGTTCTTACTCACTTAAAAGGATCCCTGCTCGATTGAGTATTTATGATGCGCTCCAGCTATCGAAGGAGTTGAGGAGGGCACTCATCCAAGCTCTGATGGATCCCGATGATTACAAAAGTGAAGTTGATCAGGTTGAAGTTGATAGCACGTCTGTGACAAATAAATGTGCTTCTTGCATGGCATGCATCACATTCTCCGATGAAGTCCTCCAGTTCGGGGCTGAACATCATCACAGGCCACTTTACATAACGGGTTTGATCAGGGACAAAGTATTGAACCAAATCCTGATTGACTGTGGTTTCGCGGTTAATCTTCTCCCGCTGAGGGCACTACGAGCTATGGGGTTAACGCCAAACCAATTATCCCCTACCTTGCTCACAATTCAAGGGTTCAATCAAGTAGGACAGAAAGCTCTGGGTACTATTACACTGAAAGTAGAATTTGGTGACCTTTATGGAGATGCCCTTTTTCATGTTATAGACGCAGATACGTCCTGCAATGCCCTATTGGGGCGACCTTGGCTCCACAACAGCAAATCTATAGTCTCTACGCTTCATCAGTGCCTGAAATACACAGATGAAAATGGGGTTGAAAGAACGATTCAAGGAGACCCTGACCCGTTTCACGGAGAAGACGTCAACTACGTCAATGCTGAGCTCTATCGATCGACCAGTGACACGCTCACGAAGGGAAAGATTCTTAATGTGCGGCCTTATTCGAAGTCCTTTACTCCACAAGAGGTCTATGGATTTGGTTCGAAGAGTGCTCATATTGGCGAAGTAGATACCTTAAGGCTTCTCAATTCAAGACATTATTTAAGTATGTCCCGAAGGAAAAGAGAAAAAGTGGGCAAAAAGCCTTGACTCCAGTTGAAGAGATTATGAACACCCTCGTGACAAGATATACTTGTCCTCTGTGGAGAATGAAACAGTCTAGGCCCAATACAGGTATGGTCATCTCTACCTCCCTTCGAGGTATCGGAAGAGCGCGTCGGAGGGTGATATTTAACAATGATGCATCCACATCTGCCCGCTCACGATTCAGGGTAAAGGTGGGAAAACTTGGTGCCGAGAACATCCCAATTGATGAGGGAGGAATGAATATAGATGAGATTACAGACCTTCAAGTTCCTCCTTCCGATGACATAACCGACAGGTTACAGATTTCACAAGAGGGCAGAGTTCTTAAGGTGTATGTTGCTGAGCCTATGACTTTGACGGCACGAGATCAAGAAATCTTCAAAGAGAATGAGCCAGCTCCACTTCGTATCTCAGTCTTTCAGAGATTAGGAAAACCTTTTGGGCCAAATTCCAAAAGGATCAAAGTGAGAAAACCCAAGGGTAAGGCACATGTTGCCGAACCTACGATTTTAATGATGAGTAAACAAGAAACCTTGAGAAATGCTGAGCCGACAGCTTCTCGTGTCTCAGTCTTTCGTAGGTTGGGAAAATCTTTCGGGTCAAATCCTAAAAGGATCAAGATGAGAAGAGCTGAAGGTTCAAGACCGAGGAAGAAGAAGCAGCTGAAGTCAATTATCCTCAAATGTGGCGACTCTGATGATGAACAAGCCGCACAGGTTAACATTACATCCATTTCATACAGCATAGACTTCGAGGGATTCGAGTCTTATTCCCATCCCAGTTTGCCCCAGAGTGGACTGTCATGTAATGTCATTCACAGCAAGATTGCATTCGATGAACAAAGCCAATCTCAACAAGAAGACCAAGTGACCCCAGATGTCGAAAAGCATCCACAGGAATTCATTGAACTAGTTAATCCAGCTCCACGAGAACTAGAGGATGGAGGCCAAGCAACTGTCGACAAGCTTCAAGAAATTAACCTGGGAATTGATGAGGATCCGAAACCAATTTTTGTCAGTTCCCTACTATCTCCTGAAGAAAAGATGCAATATGAAAAATTGCTGCGTGAGTATAGAGATGTGTTCTCCTGGAGCTACCAAAATATGCCGGGATTGGATCCAAACGTGGCCGTGCACAAGTTAGCCGTATCCAAATATACAACACCAAAGAAACAATCGCAGCGACGCTCTCGACCTGAGTTGACTATTTAGATAAAGGCCGAGGTGGACAAACTAATAGAGGTTGGTTTCATTCGTGAAGTCCAATGCCCGTCATGGCTAGCGAACATTGTGCCTATGAGAAAGAAGAATGGGCAACTTCGCATTTGTGTGGACTTCCGAGATTTGAATGACGCTTGCCCTAAGGATGAATTCCCGTTACCGATCATTGAACTCTTAGTTGATGCCACCATTGGGTTCAGTGCATTGTCATTTATGGATGGCTTCTCTGGTTACAACCAAATTAAGATGGACCCGGCAGATGAGGAGTTAACTGCTTTTCGCACACCACAAGGAGTAGACTGCTACACGGTGATGCCCTTTGGTTTGAAGAATGCTGGTGCAGCTTATCAAAGAGCCATGACTGTCATCTTCATCGACATACTGCATAAAGTTGTTGAGTGTTATGTTGATGACTTGGTTGTGAAGACCAAGAACAGGGAAGATCATCTAGGTGACTTGCGAGCAATATTCAGCCGACTTCAAGAACATCAGCTAAAGATGAATCCGTTAAAATGCGCATTCGGAGTCACATCTGGAAAATTTCTCGCCTTTGTAGTCAGACACCGAGGGATTGAAATTGACCCTGACAAGATTAAAGCAATTATGGAGATGCCTCCTCCAAGAAATTTATGGGAACTCCGTGGTTTGCAGGAAAGACTAGCCTACTTCAGACGGTTCATTTCCAATCTTTCAGGAAGATGCCAACCTTTCACAAGATTAATGAAGAAAGATGTCCCTTTTATTTGGGACCAGAGTTGTCAAAATGCATTCAACAGCATCAAAGAATATCTACTAAAGCCGCCTGTCTTGATGGCACCTGTTCAAGGAAGACCTTTGATATTGAACACTGCAACATTGGAGCGATCCCTTGGAGCAATGTTGGCGCAAAAGAATGAAGAAGGAAAAGAAAATGCCCTTTATTATATCAGCAGAACGTTGGTGGGGGCAGAACACAACTATTAGGCTATTGAAAAGAATTGCTTAGCGTTGGTATTCACTATGCAGAAATTAAGACATTATCTCATGTCTCATTCAGTTACCTTGATCTCAAAGGTTGACCGCGGAAGTATATCTTGTCAAAAACAGTGTTGTCAGGTCGCTTAGCTAAGTGGGCAATGTTGTTGGCCCCATTTGAAATAAAGTTTGTGCCACAAAAGGCTATAAAAGGGCAAGCTATAGCTGACTTCTTGGCAGCACACCCGGCTCTTGATGATGAACAATTGCCAGATGACTTGCCAGATGAGGAAGTACTCCATGTAGAGACGATTCCGTGGCAACTGTATTTTAATGGAGCAGCAAATCGAATGGGGGCAGGTGTAGGCATTGTCTTTGTTACGCCCTCCGGCGGACTCATTCCTTACTCCTTCTCCTTAATTGAACTTTGCTCTAATAATGTGGCTAAGTATGAGGCGCTCATCATTGGTCTCGAAATAGCCATTGAAATGCATATTGACTATTTGCAAGCATTTGGCGATTCTCAACTGATTGTTAGGAAAATAAATGGCCAATATGAAGTCAGAAATGCAAAATTAGTGCCTTTGTACCAAAGAGCAAAATATTTGATGGAGCAATTTTATGATGTTAAAATATCACATGTGCCGAGGTCTGAGAATGATAAAGCTGATGCCTTAGCAAAGCTTGCCGCATCACTAACCCTGCCAAACGAAAGAGAAATTCAAGCCTTTGTTGGGAAACATCACTTGCTGATGCCTGCAGTGGAGCGTTTAGACCAAGTGGAGATGGTAAACTTGGTCTCTGTTGACGATAGTAAAGAAGAGCCAGATTGGCGACAAACTTTGATCGAATACTTGCGACACGGCATTCTACTTGCTGATTCAAAGAAGAAAGCGGAAATAAGGAGACGAGCACCTAAATTTGTCCTGAAAAATGACACTTTATATCGGAGGGCCTATGATGGAATCCTACAACGGTGTTTGTCTAAAGAAGAGGCTGCCCTTGCTCTTAAAGAAACACATTCCGGCGTATGCTGTGCTCACCAAGCTGGACCAAAGCTCGCAGATTAAGTCAAAAGGTTAGGCTATTATTGGCAAACCCTAGTGCAGGATGCAATGAAATTCGCAAAAACCTACCAAGCTTGTCAAATTCATGGAGATTTTATTCACCAACCACCATAGGCTTTACATCCAAGCGTGTTGTCTTGGCCCTTAGACGCGTGGGGCATTGATGTCATGGGTCCATTTAAGCCTCCGTCATCTTGCCAGCATTAATATATACTTGCAGGGACTGATTACTTTTCAAAATGGGCAAAAGCTGTTGCATTAAGGGAAGTGGGGGCAAAAGAGGTTGCAGATTTCATTTGAGTTTAGTTGATCTACCGCTATGGAATCCCGTCGAAGATAATCTCCGATAATGCTCTTTATTTCCAAAGCCAACCGGTAGTCAGATTGATCGAGAAGTACAAGTTCAAACACAGCTTCTCATCAGGCTATAATCCGTCATCCAACGGTCAAGCTGAAGCATTCAATAAGGTGCTTTGCAAAATCCTCAAGAAAATGGTATCGAAAACAAGAAGGGACTGGCATGAATGATTACCTGAAGCTCTACAGTCCGAAATGCAACGGGGTGCATGCCTTACAGTTTGGTGTTTGGGTTCGAGGCAGTTTTGCCTTTGGAAATACAATTGCCTTCTCTAAGAGTAGCCATTCAGCTCACTGACCTAGACGAGAATGTGAAGACCAGGCTAGCCGAGCTTGAAGCCCTGGACGAGCATAGATTAGCTGCCCAACAAAGACTCGAAGTTTATCAAGCTCAAATTGTTGGAGCATTCAATAGAAGGGTGAAGTTTCGCTCATTTTTTGTTGGTGACTTAGTCCTCACAGTCAGGCGACCAATTGTAATAAACAGGAAGGCGCGACGCAAGTTCGAGCCAAAGTGGGAGGGACCCTACATTGTTACAAAGGTCTATTCGAAGGGTGCTTACGAATTGTCAAATCCCGAGGGAAAGGTCATATACTCTTGTGTCAATGGAAAATTCGTGAAGAAGTTCTTTGCTTAGTCCAATGTATCAAAAAAAAGTCTGGATAGCCGAGTTGTAATGAACTACGGAAGGCTTGATCTCTTAAAAGGATACGTAGGCAGTCTAGTCATGAACTAGATCTAACCCTAATAATAAATAAATTCCCCTTTTGCCCTATTAAAATCCCAGAGCAGCAAGAGGCTAATAAGTTAAATAGGCTCAACTCGACCCAAATAACTAAATTTCAAACTAAGACCCAAGTGATTGCCTCGCCAAACTAGGCCTCAAATAAATTCAAATCCAAACCCAAACAAGAAAAAGTTTATTAAGATCGGTATCTGGAGTATTTAAAATTGAAATCAGAATGACTACCACATCAAATCCAACTCCAAATAAATTCCAATCAAATCCCAAACTCAAAAAATAAAATAAAATGAAATGAAATAAAATAAAAATGATTCGTATAGTCTATCATGCTCTAAGATAAGTTCTTCGAGGAAGAGAACGACCCAAAAAAAAAAGGCACACTAATTAAAGTAAAATAAATAATAAGTCACACTAGCCAAAAAAAAAGGGAATGAAATAGAATAAGAGAGAAAGCAAAACTAAGAAAGCTTGTTAAACGAGGTGACTATGTCAACCAAAATCTTCAAGCTAGCATTCTTCATCTCCAAGTCCTTAACTTTGTGGTACCCGGCTTGATCTAACATTGCTTTAAGGTGAGCCATGTCTTTCCTCTTGTCCTCTACAGAAGTCTTCAGTTGACGTTCAGTGGTCTCCAAAATTCTTTGTCTTTAGCAAAATTCTCTCTTAATTCTCGAGCTTTCTCCTCAGCCTCAAGTACAATTTGTTCCCGTACCTCCAATTCTGCGTTTTCTTCGGACAATTTTGCTAATTTTATTTATGAAACTTCTAATTCAAAAACACACGTCGAATGTCGGAGGGATCGGTCATTACAGTGCTCTAAGTTCACTGAAGTCTCTATTTCCACGGTTGCTTCTGCTATGCTGAAAATCTCCTCAATCTTAGAGCCGAACCAGCTAATTTCCACCGGATTGAGGTTTTTAGCCTCAATCATGAGTTGAAGCATTTTTAGTGAGTGATCAAGCTTGGACCGGGCTTCCAACAAAGCCGTTGCAGAGCCGCAACTATTGATGGTCCCTATAAACGCATCAATCCCACTGATGATGCTTTGTTTTATCCAGTCATCTACAGGGGCCGTGACTAAACTCTATAAAGACACTGGAACACTTTGGAGTGGAACTAAGTCCAGCATAGGACATCTGCTTGAGGTAGAACTCAATTCTTGTACAACGACTTGAACACAATCTTGATCCATGACCAAAGGAGAGTTGTTCAGAACAATGGAAACGTTCTCCGAATCCAAAATCGGCAAGTCCCGGGTTCAATGCTGTCCTCGGAATCAGAATCGTTTGAATATTTGGGCCTTTCATAGCGAGCCCTCTTAAAGTGTGTCTCCCTAGGTGAACGCTCATGAGTGGTTTCCCTTTTCTCATAGAGGCTTCGAGTGTTGTCTACAGTTATATTCACGTGATCACGAGAACTAAACCCTGCAGAAGCTTTCTTAGAAGATCGGTCGTTGTGTGGGTTTTTAGCTTCATCAAACTTAAGAGGGCCAGGAAAGTTAGTCACCTTGTTTTTTATCTTCTCAATCACGTAGGTGGACTCTCTGACAAATCGATCTTTCCCTGTTAAGATTTTGTGAACCTTGTTGACGGAGTGGCTTAAATATGGACTAGTAGCCTTTGCCCACCAACTGCAGTAGCCCCAAGAACAGGCTCCCTCGTGGTATGTGCTAGGGATATGAAATTTTGCCCCGATATCCCTTCTAAAAAATGTACCACAGGCATCTGCAAGATCTTTCAGACTACTCCTTCTCCTCTGGACAACACTGAACCTCAAGTGATTGACAGGTATCCCCTGGTCAAACCCAAACTGACGAGCAAATCGGTTCGGATAATAAGGCTCTAATATTAACTTGGAGCCTATTCGAACCACCAAAACAGAAGACCGAACATAAAGAAGGAATGCAAAGTCATCTTCGCACAAGCCCATGTCAACTAAAGCACGTCCTCCCTCGGATTGCTCAAGAAACGGATTTGCACGGAAGCGAACAAACTGATCATCTCTGAATATATGTCGAGCTTCAAAAAGAGACTTGTCATTTCCTTTCACTCCTGCATATCGGATCAAAATGGGATAATCTTCAGGGCAATCATGATCAGGACCGCAAGGATACAGAGATGGGAAAACTTCAGCCAACCAACCAAGAACATAGTGGATCGGAAGGCTTGGGTTGGCTCTCCCTGGGTTATCTGAGTGTGTAGCCATTAGCCCCAAACCGTTATAAATACATCCTAATACTGCAGGTGTCAGTGAAATCTTCCGACCTTTAGCTAAAAGCAAAGCCATTACGAACGTCTCAGGCCTCACGACAGCTGTGCCGTGCGGTAAAACGAATCTGCTTAACCAAAAGGCCAAAAACGTAGCTAATTCACCTTTGTCTGAAATGTCTAGGGGAACCTCCCGTCCCCTGGATTTTCTCCACTCACGCTGCAAATGTAAGATATTGCGTGTTACACCAGCACTTGAAGCCGAGTCTTATCCGAATGCGGCTTAAATTAAGTCATCCCTATAGAAATGCTCAAGCCACCTCGATAAGTATATTTGGTCATTCTTGTAAAATCTGGAAAGCAAAGCATGCATGCGCAGTAACTCTATAGCCATGGGAGGATATGCACTAGGGTTAAGTAGTTGATTATTCCGAGGAAGAAATTCCTCATAAGGTGCCCCAAGCAAAGGCAAGCCCCCGATCCTATGTAGATCATACAAGGAAATGCCAAGTTCTCCCCCACCATGGTGAAGAGTATTTGATAAAGGCCCCCAAAGCTCGCAAAAGGCTCTCCATACATCCTTGTGGAACATATAAGGAAAACGAGAGGTGGCTATAGCTCCATAAACCCCAGATTCTGTCAAAGTACACTGATAACGATCCAAAACTCGCTTGGTCCATTCCATCACGCCAAGCATAAAGTGCCCTAAGCCTTGAAATTTAAAATCAGATCCCCAGTTTCTTTTTTCCGTGAGCAACTTGTGTAGAATAGGGTAAAATTCCTTCTCCACCGAAATACTTGTGTGAGCTTCAGCGCTTACCTTCTCAAGAAATGTTGCTCTAAAGCGTGACCCAAAGTCTTTGCGAATGTTAATGCAACCTTTCTCGTCATTTCGAATATAAGTGAAGTTACCTTGAGACACAGTTTCTTGCTTAACCCAAGAAAGAATCGGCTCAACATTAGGACTGCCTTGAATTTCTCTCATTGAGATTGAACACCTATAATTCAGGCCATAGTCCAATTCCTTCCCATTGTTTGATGGTGCCTTTTGAAATCCATGGGAGCATATATGTCCGCTTGGGCCAATAGCAAAGATTGTCAAAGAAGAGAGAGGGGGGAGAAGAGGGGGGGGGGGGGGGGGGGGGTGTCAGCAAAGTGAATATAATGAGTTCCACTACAAAATCGAGTGTCGTCCATGCTCAAAAAGTTAACACGCACCACACTCGAGGGGGCAACTGTTGAACGTGAAAATTTTACATTTTTAATGTTAGGCCATATTATAGGTAAAATATTATGGATTTGCCTTAAATTGTTGTAGATGGACCCATACAAATTCAATTACATGTTGCATTACCAAAAAAAAAAAAAGAGAGAGAGAGAGTTAGAATGTACCTAGACCTTTGGTAGTATAAACCCAATAGAGGTTTGGCCTATATACCTTAATTAAAAAAAAAAAAGAGAAGAAGAAGAGGGGTACTGTATGTACCCCTCCTCTTCCCAAAATAAAAAAAAAAAAGGAAAAGGAATCTAAGTTGGGGGGGGGGGGGGGGGGACTTAGTGCCCTATAACATCCACAAGTTCCCCTATAAAAAAAAAAGATAATAAAATAAAATTGTCAACCTTTTCTTTAAATAGGCATATATCAGTAAGGAAAAGGGGGGAAAAAGAACAAAAAAAATTATAGCCAAAAAAAGTGAGAAAGATCAAAAAGAAAAAGAGGAAGGAGAAGGAAGAGAAGGGGAAAGAAGAAGAGGAAGAAAAAGGTGAGGAGAGAGAAAGTTAAATTTAAGAAAAAGTTATACCTTTTTTTTAGTTTGTATCAAAATTTAAAAAAAAAATTCCTTTTCATGCAATTTAAACAATTTTTCTTTATAAGATTTTTCACTCCCTACTCTTAATTTTGTCCTTTACTCTTAGTTTTGTTTTTTACTTATCTGCTAAAATTAGTTTTGAAAAGAAAACAAGAATTTTATTTTCTTTCTTCCAAATCAAATTCACAAAAATAATATCATGTCGCTTCAAACCAAAAATGTTTTACTGTGACAAATCCAAAAGAATTGATTTCAATAAAAAAAAGGAAAACGTTATACCCACAGTGGATTCGAAAGGATCCGAGTTGGGTCAAAATTCGGACTCTAACGGGTCTATGGATTCTAGCGGATGCAACAAATTGCTCGGACTCTGACGGGTCTATGGATTCTAACGGATCTAATAAATCTTATGGACTCTAACGGGTCCAAGAAACCTAACGGTTTCAGCAATTTTACGGATTCTAACAGATCCACGGATTCTGGCGGATCCACGAAACCTGGACTCTATTGAGGCAAACAACTTAAATGGACCTTTTCGGATTTTCAAAACTCAATGGTTCCGCCTAAATTCATTTAAGTTCACTGACTTCTGTAAAGATTTTTGAAAAAAAAATCCTCTTTTCATTTCAATTTTCGTATAAAAAAAAAGGAGAAGAGGGGTACGTACAGTACCCCTCCTCTTTCCAACCAAAAAATAAAAAAAAAGGAGAAAAGAAAATTAACAAGGAAGGTACTGTACGTATCACCTACAAAAAGAAAAACATATATAATAATAACAAAGAATGAAATAAAATAATGATTTCAGAGAGAGTTTGACATTATGTTGTACCGTTTTCAGATCCGGAAACATTGGCTCGAATTTCAGCGAACAAAAAAAAGGGGATTGCCAACGACTTGAGAGATTTCTTTTCGAGGATTCAGAGAACCTAATGAGAATGTTTGGTTGACTTAAATAATAAAGTCTATATCAAATTTTAAATTTTCCTTTCCATCTTTCCTAACAACCAAATCAAATCTTCTATTAAAATCCAAAATTTAGAATTGCAAACATATCTACTTTCTTTTTTTTAAGAACTAAGTTGACCTGATCCCAAAAAGGGTACGTAGGAAACTCAATATAAAAAGTTCAGTGCGGTTACAACTATTCAAAAATCAAATTTGAAAATCTTGATGTTCTTTTTAGAACTACGTTAACCTGATCCCGAAAAGGGGACGTAGGAAACTCGAGATTAAATAACGGTGCAGTTACAATTGAAAAAAATAAATATATATATCAAATATGAAATACCGGACGCAGGTGGTTTGACCAAGAACAACCTAAAATTTAGGTTGATTTGACCAAGGGTACAAAATGACGTGAAAGAACTTGAGCTCAAGGTTCAAAAAAAAAAAAAAAAAAAGGAAATATAGATGGGTTGGACAAAATACGCGTTTAGCTAAATGAGATCCAATATTTGGCTTGATCACTTAAAAGGGTACGTAGGCAACCAAGTTCAGGTGCAGCCCAAATAAAAAAAAAACAAATTCTTTTTCTCTCTTGGGATTAATATCAAGTCAACAGTCTAATTAATTGACTAAATTTGATTTGACTCAGGCAACCTAAATCAAATGACTTCCACGTCCATTCCAAAATAAAATACCTCTATGTTCGGTCCGAATTTCAAATGACTTTCGTGTCAAAAAACCAAATCCAAAAAGACCTCCACGTCAAACCAAATTCCAAGAAAAACAAAAAAGACGGTTTTCATACCAAAATTAAACCCAAATTAAATTTCATTTTGTACCTGAAACCAAAATTATTTTCATCGAGCTCAAACTCAAATTCAAAATAACCTAAACCTCAAATTAACTTCCATCTCCCACTTAAACCTAAATTGACTTCCATGTCACACTTAAGCCCAACTTTATGTCAAATCTAAACTCAAAGGTGCTCCCATGCCAAACCAAATTTAAACTCAAAACCAAGTTCCTAAGCCAAGCTGGCTTTTATGTCAAGCCCAAATTCAAAATAAATCCCACGTCAATTTCAAATCCTAAATGCCAAACCCAAGTCAAGATGTCTTTCAAATTAAACTCAGATTTAAATGATGCTTCTGTTGATTTTAAGCCCGAGTCAAATCCAAATCCAAATTAATACCGAGTCAAACTCCAAATCCAAATAACCCCAAGTCAAACCCCAAATCCAAATTGATACCGAGTCAAACCCCAAATCCAAATCAATCCCAATTCAAATCTTAATCCAAATAAATTCCAAGTCAAATTCCAATCTAAATAAATTTCAAGTCAAACCTTGATATAAAATAACTTTCTAGTCAAACCAAAATTCGAGACTATTTTTAGGTCAAATGAATGGAGATTGTTTTACTTCCTGACCAAACCAAAAGCCAAATTTTCAAATCAAGTCCAAATTTTCAAGTCAAGTCTAAACCAAAACCAATTCTAACCCAACATGATTTCCAAGTCAAACCCAAATCCAAGCTAAATTCCAATCCAAAAAAAAGACTTCCATGTCAAACCTAAATCCAAAATGACTCCTAAGACAAGACAAAACCCAAATAGCCTTCATGTCAAACCTTCCAAAATACAAGTCAACCTAAAATGTCTCCCGTTGACTTAAATCAATTAATCGGCTAGTCACCTCGTCGATTAATGGAAACATAAACATATCATCAGTCGGAATCAAAGGGTATTCTCCTAAGGGAGATGTAATTAAGGGTGTACATCACCTTGAATAGGGTCATTTCCCAAATTAATAAGACCTATGTACACCTTGTATATCGAAAAATTCATATTTTGCAAATTTCATATTTTTGCTCAACAGCTTCCATACCAAGTCAAATTTAAATTCAAAACCAAACTCTTAAGTCAAGCTGACTTCTTTGTCAAGTCCAAATTCAAAGTAAATCCTACATCAATTTCATGTCAAACCTAAGTCCAAATGTCTTCCAAATTAAACTCAAATTTAAAAGACGTCTCAGTCAGTTGTAAGCCCGAGTCAAACCTCAATCCAAATAAATTTCAAGTCAAACTCCAAATCCATATTAATACCGAGTCAAACCCCAATTCCAAATTAGCTAAAGTCAAATCCCAATCCAAATAAATTCCGAATCAAACTCCAATCCAAAAAGACTTCCAAGTCAAACCCAAATCCAAAACACTTTTCGAGTCAAACCTAAGTACAAATGACTCCTAAGTCAAGACTAAACCCAAATAACTTTCAAGTTGAACCTTCTAAAATACAAATCAACCTAAAATGTCTCCCGTTGACTTAAATCAATTAATAGGCTAGTCACCTTGCCGATTGATTGAAATTTAAACATTATCACCAATTGGAATCAAAGGGTATTCTCCCAAGGGAGATGTAATTACGGTGTACATCAACTTGAATAGGGTCATTTCCCAAATTAAAAAAAAACTATGTACACCTTGTATATAGGGAAATTCATGTTCTGCAAATTTTATATTTTCGCTCAACACAATTTTTGGCATGCTCGGTGGGACCCTATTCTCCTTTTCATCTCTGACTGAACTCCAATTTCCACTAACTACTAGTGTGGCGCTATGCAGGAACAATGGTACCACAAGTCACAATCACGTTTAATGTGCTCCCGGCCGCTCTCATGGTCAAAGGAGGGCTTATCCGCAAGAAGAAGAACTTTGCGGTGCTTCGCAAGGTGGGACCAAATTTGCTTGTTGCTGAGATCCCACTGAAGAATTCTATGGAACTGCTGAACCAGGTGGATGAGAAGTCTGTCTCAATGCATGCTACAATCAAGCATGTAGTCCTAAGAAAGGAGATGAAGAGCGTTAAAAGAAATGCACGGAGGATAGTAAAGAGACAAACAAAGAAGGCCAACCAAAAATTGGCAAATATCTTCACCATGAATCCCGCGAAGGCAACTTCGAAAGGGGTCACCCCGAAGAAATTCATTGTGAAGAAATCTTCCAAAGAACCTATCATTAACATCTTGAATCAGATATACATCGGCTCTATCCCAATCAAGTCATGGTCACCTCCTATGCTGAGGAGGATGTCCAGCCAAAAATGAAGAAGGTTAAAGCCTCCATGCCTGCAAACCCAGAACCAGCCGATGCAAAGACAAAGACACTCCAGAATCAGAGAAGTGTTCCTCCTAAAGCCTCTGAGGAAGGGGAGGAGAACATTTTGATGACATCTAAAGGCCCTAGTAATTTGAGTTTTGAAGGAGTAATGTAATTGAAGGAAGTTAGATCTTATATAGGTCTAATCACTCGATCAATGGCTAAGTTAATGGCATATACTGAGATGGTATCGACAAGCCAAACGAAGCCAACAGACCTAATGGAGGATGCAAGCTTACTCGTTTATGGAGACATTAGTTCTCTTTTCATTGAAGACGACGTTTCGAGGGAGTTTCAGGAGAAGTTGAACATACAAGACCAATCAGAAGATATGCCGGTTTTAGTGACCGGAACTACGAGCATAGAAGAACAATTGCAGGAATTGCAACGAAAGCTTGTCGAAAAGGAGGCTGACATTACGGCACTCGCTGCACAAGTAGCCAATAAAGCTAGTGCATCAGCACGAACGCCACGGCCATAGGAAGAGGTTCAGAGTCATCAGTCTGAGCTGACACAGCAGAACATTAAAGCCATGATAGCTGAAGGGATAAAGGAATACCAAGCTTCTATATACCTGCTCATCTTGGGTTATCAGAAGCCATATCTAGCACACTACGATACAGTGCCGTTCCCTTAAGGATATCAGAAACCGAAGTTTGATGGCGTGAATGGGTCACCGCATGAGCACTTGGCCCATTATCACTCAGCATGTGGCGAGACAGCCTTGAGTGATGCCTTACTGATAAGACAATTCGTCCAGTCCCTGAAAGGATCAGCGTTCACATGGTACACTTAGTTACAGCCTAGGGTCAATTCAGACTTGGGATGATTTGCAAAAGGCATTTTTAGCTCAGTTCGTGAGTTTCAAGAAGAAGGTATCGATAATGGATCTAGCTTATGCCGTTCAAAAGCCAAATGAAAATGCAAACGACATCATTACACGATGGAGGAGCTTAAGTCTCCAATGTCCGGAGAAATTGAGTGAACACTCTGTAGTTCAGATGTGTGCCAACAACCTTGAGCCAGAGGTAGCTACATATGTACTTATTGTAGAGCCCCAAAGTTTCAATGCGCTCGTTACTAAAGCTTTTAATGTCGAGAGACAAATCTCTCGACAAAATTTTGCTTCTCATAAAATCCGGACCGTTGATGAAAGGAAGGGAGAAAATAAAAAGCCGGCAAAAAGGGTGAGGCTATGGCCACCTTTATCAAAACAACTGAAAAAGCCAACAATGTTGTGGACAGAAAAAATGATAAAGGTAAAGGGGAAGCAGGTTTAGAGGCTCGCTTTTCAAGAAAGAAAGGAGAAGAAGTACCCCTTTGATGATGATGATGTGCAGGGTGTTTTTAACGAGTTGATAGCAGCAAAAGGAATTACTCTTCCTGATCCCGAACATCTAGATAAAGCTGACAAGATTGATAATTCCAAGTATTGCCCTTACCATCGGATTATAAGCCATCCGATCGAAGATTGCTACGTCCTTAAAGACATTATTGAAGCTATGATCAACAAAGGGCAGATTGAAATTGAAGCCGAAACATCCTCCAAGGGGCAATCGCTTCGTCCAATACAACATCATGCATAGAGGACGACAATGGTGCTCAGTTACCCTTTAAGATGGACAATATACCAACAGTGGAGTTACCTCCTGGTGCTATACAGGTCCATTTTATTGTTGCTGAAGAAGTCATGGTCCAATGGGCTTATCCTGACATGCCTCGTCCTGGAATCGCCACACCCAATCTTTACGAACTTATGACTGAACCAGAAGCTTGGGATTCTGACCCAAAAGACGACGACAATGACGAGTATGAGTGGCTAACCACTTTTAACACGAGAGTGTTCAGAAAAGACATCGCTTAAAGCTCTAGTCTGCCTTGTGTAAAGATTCGAGGGTAAAATCCTCCCAGAAAGAAGAACAAGAAAAAACAAAACAAAAAGAAGAAATCCAAATCTTACAGGAAGGCAGAAGTGACCTCAGATGACGAAAAAAAGTCCCCCCTATTAGGGTCCCTGTAACTTTGAATGACTATTTCCCGAAGAAGTTTCTTGGAGAAGATTCCTCGAGTGATGAAAATGAGGAACACGAATGGACAACTCCTTGTTACATGGTGTCTTTCAAAGACAACAAAAAAGAAGTTGAGGAGGTAAACCTCAAAGTTGATCAAATCACTCTTCGTTCTGGCCTCCAATTACCAACACCAAGGCCAACTGAGAAGACCAAAGAGCCTAAACAATTAGTAGTACAAGCAACGACATCACCTCATGTTAAGGAACAGCTAGATGGGCAGTCAGCACAGGCCCTGCCATCAAATGAGAAGGCACTTCCAGTCGAAGATCTGTCCATTCCGGTCCCTCCGATCGTAAGACAAGAACCGTACTATGAAAGAGTTTGATATGATGTTCTTACTCACTTAAAACGGATTCCTGCTCGATTGAGTATTTATGATGCGCTCTAGCTATTTAAAGAGTTGAGGAGGGCACTCATCCAAGCTCTGATGGATCCTGATGATTACAAAAGTGAAGTTGATTAGGTTGATGTTGACAGCATGTCCGTGACAATAAATGCTCTTCTTGCATGGCATGCATCACATTCTCTACTGAATAGCTCCAACTCAGGGCTGAACATCATAATAGGCCACTTTACATAACAGGTTTGATCGGAGATAAAGTGTTGAACCGAATCCTGTTGTTCCGCTGTTAATCTTCTCCCTTTGAGGGCACTACGAGCTATGGGGTTAACGCTGCCAAGCCAAATATCCCCTACCTTGCTCACAAGTCAAGGGTTCAATCAAGTAGGATAGAAAGCTCTGGGTACTATTGCACTGAAAGTAGAATTTGGTGACCTTTATGGAGATGCCCTTTTTCATGTTATAGATGCAGATACGTCCTACAACGCCCTATTGGGGCGACCTTTGCTCTACAACAATAAACCTATAGTCTCTACACTTCATCAATGCCTGAAATACATAGATAAAAATAGGGTTGAAAGAACGATTAGTGGAAATCCTGACCCCTTTCATGGAGAAGATGTCAACTACACCGATACCAAGTTTTATCTATCGACCAGTGATACACTCACGAAAGGAAGTTTTGAAAAAGGAAAGGGAAAGATTCTCGATGTGTGGCCTTATTCGAAGTCCTTGACTCCTCAAGAGGTCGATGTCTCTAGTTCAAAGAGTGCTCATATTGGCGAAGTAGAGAACTTAAAGGCCTCTCACTTCAAGACATTGTTTAAGTATGTCCCGAAGGAAAGAAGAAAAAGTGGGTAAAAAGCCTTGACTCTAGTTGAGGAGATTATGAACACCCTCGTGACAAGCTACACTTGTCCTCTGCGGGGAATGAATCAGTCTATGCCCAATACGGGTATGGTCATCTCTACTTCTTTTCGAGGTACAGAAAGAGCACGTCGGAGGGTGATATTTAACAATGATGCATCCACATCTACCCGCTCCCGATTCAGGGTAAGAGCGGGAAAGCTTGGTGCTAAGAACATCCCAATTGATGAGGGAAGAATGAATATAGATGAGATTACGGACCTTGAAGTGCCTCCTTCTGATGACATAACCGACAGGTTACAAATTTCACAAGAGGGCAGAGTTCTTAAGACGTATGTTGCTGAGCCTATGACTTTGACGACACGAGAACAAGAAATCTTCAAAGAGAATGAGCCAGCTCTGCCACGTACTCAGACTTTCAGAGATTGGGAAAACCTTTTGGACCAAATTCCAAAAGGATTAAAGTAAGAAAAGCCAAGGGTAAGGCGTATGCTGATGAACCTATGATTTTGGTGACAAGTGAACAAAAAGCTTTGAAAGATGATAAGCCAACATGTCCTCGTGTCTCAGTCTTTCGAAGGTTGGGAAAACCTTTTGGGTCAAATCCTAAAAGGATCAAGATGAGAAGAGCTGAAGGATCAGGACTGAGGATGAAGAAACAACTAAAGTCAATTATCCTCATGTGTGGCGACTCTGATGATGAACAAGCCGCACAAGTTAACGTTACATTCATTTTGTACAGCGCAGATTGCAAGGGATTTGAGTTTTACTCCCATCCCAGTTTGTCCCGAGGTGGACTATCATGTAACGTCATTCACGGCGAGATTGCATCCAATCAAGAAAGCCAATCTCAAAAAGAAGACCAAGTGGCTCTAGATGTCCAAAAGCATCCACAGGATTTCATTGAACTAGTTGAGCCAGTCCCACGAGAATTAGAGGATGGAGGCCAAGCAATTGTCGATGAGCTTCAAGAAATTAACTTGGGAACTGATGAGGATCCGAAACCATTTTTTGTCAGTGCCCTACTATCTCTCGAGGAAAAGATGCAATATGAAAAGTTGATGCATGAGTATAGAGATGTGTTTTCCTGGAGTTACCAAGATATGCTGGGGTTGGATCCAAACATTGCTATGCACAAGTTGGCCATATCCAAATATACAACACCAAAGAAACAATCACAACGATGCTCTCGACCTGAGTTGATTATTCAAATAAAGGCCGAGGTGGACAAACTGATAGAGGCTGGTCTCATTCGTGAAGTCCAATACCCGTCATGGCTGGCAAACATTGTGCCTGTGAGAAAGGAGAATGGGCAACTTCGTATCTATGTGGACTTCCGAGATTTGAATGATGCTTGCCCTAATGATGAGTTCCCATTACCGATCACTGAACTCTTAGTAGATGCCCCCATTGGGTTTAGTGCATTTGTCATTTATGGATGGTTTCTCTTGTTACAACCAAATCAAGATGGACCTGGCAGACGAGAAGTTAACTACCTTTCGCACACCACAAGGAGTATACTGTTACCCAGTGATGCCCTTTGGTTTGAAGAATGCTGGTGCAACTTATCAAGGAGCCATGACTATCATCTTCAGCAACATACTGCATAAAGTCATTGAGTGTTATGTTGATGACTTGGTTGTGAAGACCAAGAATAGGGAGGATCATCTTGATGACTTACAAGCAATATTCAACTGACTTCGAGAACATCAGTCGAAGATGAATTCGTTAAAGTGCAGGTTCGGAATTACATCTAGAAAATTTCTCAGCTTTGTAGTCAGACACCGAGGGATTGAAATTAACCCTGACAAGATTAAAGCAATTGTGAAGATGCCTCCTCCAAGAAATTTATGGGAACTCTGTGGTTTGCAGGGAAGACTAGCCTACATCAGACGGTTCATTTCCAATTTGTCAGGAAGATGCCAACCTTTCACAAGGTTGATGAAGAAAGACGTCCCTTTTGTTTGGGACCAGACTTGTCAAAATGCATTCAACAGTATCTAAGAATATCTGTTAAAGCCGCTTATCTTGATGGCACCTGTTCAAGGAAGACCTTTAATATTGTACACTGTAACATTGAAGCGATCCCTTGGAGTAATGTTGGCGTAAAAGAATGGCAAAGGAAAAGAAAATGCCCTTTATTATATCTGCAGAATGTTGGAGGGGGCAGAATATAACTATTCATTCACTGAAAAGAATTGCCTTGCGTTGGTGTTTGCTGTGCAGAAATTAAGGCATTATCTCATGTCTCATTCAGTTACCTTGATCTCCAAGGTTGACCCATTGAAGTATATCTTGTCAAAAACAGTGTTGTCGGAGTGTTTAGCTAAGTGGGCAATGTTGTTAGCGCCATTTGACATAAAGTTGGTGCCACAAAAGGCTATAAAAGGGCAAGCTATAGTTGACTTCTTGGAAGCATACTTGGCTCCTGATGACGAACAATTGCCAGATTACTTGGCCGATGAGGAGGTACTCCATGTAGAGATGATACCATGGCAGCTATATTTTGATGGAGCAACAAATTGAAAGGGGGCAGGTGTAGGCATTGTCCTGGTGACACCCTCTGTGGACTCATTCCTTACTCCTTTGCCTTAATTGAACTTTGCTCTAATAATGTAGCCAAGTATGAGGCGCTCATCATTGGTCTCAAAATGGCCATTGAAATGCATATTGACTATTTGCAAGCGTTTGGCGATTCTCAACTGATTGTCAAGCAAATAAATGGTCAATATGAAGTCAAAAATGCAAATTTAGTACCTTTGTACCAAAGAGCGAAATATTTGATGGAGAAATTTTATGATATTAAAATATCACATGTGCCGAGGTCTGAGAATAATAAATCTGATGCCTTAGCAAAGCTTGCTGCCTCACTAACTCTGCCCGACGAAGGAGAAATTCAAGTCACTGTTGGGGAATGTCATTTGCTGATGCCTGCAATAGAGCATCTAGATCAAGTGGAGATGGTAAATTTAGTCTCCGTCAACAATTGTAAAGAAGTGCCAGATTGGCGACAGACTTTGATCGAATATTTGCGACACGGTATTCTACCTGCTGATCCGAAGAAGAGGGCGGAGATAAGGAGACGAGCGCCTAAATTTGTGTTGAAAAATGACACTTTATATCAAAGGTCCTTTAATGGAATCTTACAGCAGTGTTTGTCTAAAGAAGAGGCCACCCTTGCTCTCAAAGAAACGTATTCTGGCATATGTGATGCTCATCAAGACAGGCAGCTTTAGCAGATATTCTTTGATGCTGTTGAATCTATTTTGACAATTGGTCCCAAACAAAAGGGACATCTTTCTTCATCAACCTTGTGAAAGTTTGGCATCTTCCTAACAGACTGGAAATGAACCGTCTGATGTAGGCTAGTCTTCCTTGCAAACCACAGAGTTCCCATAAATTTATTGGAGGAGGCATCTCCACAATTGCTTTAATCTTGTCAGGTTAATGTCAATCCCTCGGTGTCTGACCACTAAACCGAGAAAATTTCCAGATGTGACTCTGAATGTGTACTTTAACGGATTCATCTTCAGTTGATGTTCTTGAAGTCAGCTGAATATTGCTCGCATGTTATCAAGATGATCTTCTCTATTCTTGGTCTTCATAACCAAGTCCTCAACATAACACTCAACAACTTTATGCAATATGTCACTAAAGATGACAGTCATGGCCCTTTGATAACTTGCCCCAGCATTCTTCAAACCAAAGGGCATCACAGTGTAACAGTAGACTCCTTGCGGCGTGCGAAAAGCAGTTAACTCCTCGTATGTTGGGCCCATCTTGATTTGGTAGTGACCAGAGAAACCATCTATAAATGACAATACACTAAACCAAGTGGTGGCATCTACTAAGAGTTCAGTGATCGGTAACAGGAATTCATGCTTAGGGGAAGCGTCATTCAAATCTCAGAAGTTCACATAGATGCGAAGTTGTCCATTCTTCTTTCTCATAGGCACAATGTTCACTAGCCATGACGGGTATTGGACTTCACGAATAAAACCAGCCTCTATCAGTTTGTGCACCTCAGTCTTTGTTTGAATAGTTAACTCAAGCCGAGAGCATTGTTGTGATTGTTTCTTTGGTGTTGTATATTTGGATATGGCCAACTTGTGCACAACCAAGTTTGGATCCAACCCCGGCATATCTTGATAACTCCAGGCGAACATATCTCTATACTCACGCAGCAATTTTTCATATTGCATCTTTTCCTCGAAAGATAGTAGGGCGCTGACAAAAATTTGTTTTGGATCCTTATAAGTTCCCAGGTTAATTTCTTAAATCTCATTGACAGTTGCTTGGCCTCCAATTCTCGTGAAGCTGGCTTAACTATTTCAATGAAATCCTGTGGATGCTTTTGGACATTTTCTTGTTGACATTGGCTTTCTTCATTAGATGCAATCTTGCCATGAATGACGTTACATGATAGTCCACCTTGGGACAAACTGGGATGGGAATAAGGCTCGAATCCCTTATAATCTGTGCTCTATGAAATGGATGTAACGCTAATTTGTGCAGCTTGTTCATTTTCAGAGTCTCCACATTTGAGGATAATAAACTTCAGCTGTTTCTTCTTCTTTGATCCTGATCCTTCGGCTTTTCTCATCTTGACCCTTTTAGGATTTAACCCAAAATTTTTTCCCAACCTTTGAAAGACTGAGACACGAGGAGATGTTGGCTCATCGTCTTTCAAGGTTTCTTGTCCACTTGTCATCAAAGTCATAGGTTCGGCAATGTACGCCTTACCCTTGGCTTTTCTCACTTTGATCCTTTTGGAATTTGACCCAAAAGTTTTTTCCAATCTCTGAAAGGCAGAGACACGAGGGGCTGTTGGCTCATTCTCTTTGAAGATTTCTTGTTCGCGTGTCATCAGAGTCATAGGCTCAGCAACATATGCATTAAAAATTCTGCCCTCTTGTGAAATTTACAACCCCCTAGTAATGTCGTCGGATGGGGAAACTTCGGAGTCCATAACCTCATGCATATTCATGATTTCGTCATCAATTGGGACATTCTTGGCACCAGGCATTCCCTCCTGTGTCTTGAATCGAGAGTGAGTATATGTGGATGCATTATTGTTAAATATTACCCTCTCATATGCTCTTTCAGAACCTCGAAAGGAGGTAGAGATGACCATACCCATGTTGGGCATGGACTGGTTCGTTCTTCGCAGGGGCCAAGTATAGCTTGTTGTGAGGGTATTCATAATCTCCTCAACTGGAGTCAAGGCTTTTTGCCCACTTTTCCTTTTTTCCTTTGGGACATACTTAAATAAAGTCTTGGGTTGAGAAGTCTTTAGGGTCTCTTCTTCGCCAAAATGGGTACTCCTGGAACCGAAACTATGAACCTCTTGAGTAGTAAGGGATTTTAGATAAGGTTGCATGTCGAGAATCTTTCCCTTTCCTTTTTCAAAACTACCCCTCATGAGTGTACCATTGGTTGATCAATAAAACTTAGCATCGGCATAGTTGACATCTTCTCCATGAAACGGGTCAGGGTCTCCATTAATCGTTCTTTCAACCCCGCTTTCATTTGTGTATTTCAGGCACTGATGAAGTGTAGATACTATAGATTTGCCGTTGTAGAGCCAAGGTCGCCCTAATAGGGTGTTGTAGGACGTATTTGCGTCTATAACATGGAAAAGGACATCTCCGTAAAGGTCACCAAATTCTACTTTTAGTACAATAGTACCCAGATCTTTCTGTCCTACTTGATTGAACCCTTGAATTGTGAACGAGGTAGGGGATAATTGGTTTGGCGTTAACCCCATAGCTTGTAATGCCCTTAAAGAAGATTAACTGCGGAACCACAGTCAACCAGGATTCCGTTTAACACTTTGTCCTTGATTAGACTGGTTATGTAAAGCGGCCTGTTGTGATGTTCGGTCTCGAGCTAGAGGTCCTCATCAGAGAACATGATGCATGCCATGCAAGAAGCACATTTATTTGTCACGGACGTGTTGTCAACTTCAACCTGATCAACTTCACTTTTGTAGTCATCAGGATCCATCAGAGCTTGGATGAGTGGCCCCTCTCAACCCTTTAGATAGTTGGAGCATATCATAGATACTCAATCGAGTAGAGATTTGTTTTAAATGAGTAAGAACATCATATCGAACTCTTTCATGGTACAATGCTTGTCTTACAATTAGAGGGACTGGAATGGATAGATCTTCGACGGGAAGAGCCTTCTCATTCGTTGGCAAGGCATGTCCTGACTGCCCATCTGGCTGTTCCTCAACATGAGGTGATGTCATTGCTTGTCCTGCTGATTGTGTAGGCTCTTTGCTCTTCTCAACTAGTCTTGGTGTTGGGAATTGGAGGCCAGAACGAAGAGCGATTTAATCAACTTCAAGGTTCATCTCCTCAACTTTTTGTTTTTCCTCAAAAGACACCATGTAACAAGGAGCTGCCCATTCTTATTCCTCATCTTCATCACTCGAGGAACCTTCTCCAAGAAACTTCTTCGAGAAGTAGCCCTTCAAAGTTACAAGGACCCCAGTGGGGGGAATATATTCCTCGTCTGAAGTCACTTCTACCTTCTTGGAAGATTTGGATTTCTTCTTTTTGTTGTTCTTCTTGTTCTTCCTTTTGGAAGGATTTTGTCCTCAAATCTTTATGCCTGGTGGACTAGAGCTTTGAGCGATGTCTTTTCTGAACAGTCTCCTGCTAAATAGGTCTGCCACTCATACTCGTCATCGTCGTCATCTTCAGGGCCAAAATCCCAAGCTTGCAGTTCAGTCATAAGTTCGTAACGACTGGGTATGGCAATTCCAGGACAGAGCATGTCAGGATAAGCCCATTAAGCTATGACTTCTCCATCAACAATGAAATGGACCTGTATAACACCGGGAGGTAACTCCACTATTGGTATATTGTCCTTCTTAAGGGCTAACTGAGCACTATTCTCATCCTCTACACACGATATTGTATTAGATGAAGCAGTTGCCCCCTTGGAGGATGTTCTGGCTTCGATTTCAATCTGCCCTTTGTTGATCATAGCTTCGATTATGTCTTTAAGGACGTAACAATCTTTGATCGGATGGATTACTATCCCGTAGTAAGGGCAATACTTGGGGTTATTAATTTTGTTCGCTTCATTTGGACGTTTTGGATCAGGAAGGGTAATTGCTTTTGCTGCTATCAACTCGTCAAAAATACCCTGCACATCGTCATTATCAAAGGGGTACTTCTTCTCTTTTCTTTCTTGAAGAGTGAGCCTCTGAACCTGCTTCCCTTTACCTTTATTATTTTTTCTGTCCACAGCATTGTTGGCTTTCTTAGTTGTCTTGATAAAGGTGGCCATAGCCTCACCCTTTTTTGCTGGCTTTTTATTTTCTCCCTTCTTTTCGTCAACGGTCCGAGTTTTATGAGAAGCAATCTTCTGTCGAGCGATTTGTCTCTCGACATTACAAGCTTTAGTAATAAGCATATTGAAACTTTGGGGCTCTGCAGTAAGGACATATGTAGCTACCTCTAGCTCATGGTTGTTGGCACACATCTGAACAGTAGAGTGTTTACTCAATTTCTCGGGACATTGGAGACTTAAGCTCCTCCATTGCGTAATGAAATCATTTGCGCTCTCATTCGGCTTTTAAACGGCATAAGCTAGCTCCATTATCGACATTTTTTTCTTGGAACTCACAAACTGGACCAGAAACGCCTTCTGCAAGTTATCCCAGGTTCGAATTGATCCGGGTTGCAGCTGAGTGTACCACGTAAATGCCGATCCTTTTAGGGACTGGACAAGTTGTCATATTAGTAAGGCATCGCTTAAGGCTATCTTGCCGCATGTAGAATGATAGTGGGCCAAATGCTCATGCGGTGACCCATTCACGCCATCAAACTTCTCAAACTTCGGTTTCTTATACCCATGAGGGAACGGCACTGTATCGTAGTATGCTGGATATGGCTTCTGATAACCCAAGAAAGGCGGGTTTATAGAAGCTTGGTATTCCTTTATCCATTCAACTATAATGGCTTTAATACTTTGCTGTGTCAGCTCAGACTGCTGACTCTGAACCTCTTCTTGTGGCTATGGCATTCTTGCTGATGCACTAGCTTGATTGGTTACTTGTGTAGCGAGCAAAATAATTCCAACCTCCTTCTCGGGGAGCTTTTATTGCAATTCCTATAGCTGCTCTTCTACACTTGTAGTTTTGGTCACTAAAACTAGCATATTCTTTGATTAGTCTTGTACTTTCAATTTCTCCTGAAACTCCCACGAAAAATCCTCTTCAATGAAAAGAGAACTAATGTCTTCATATATGGGTGAGCTTGCGTCCTCCATCAGGTCGGTTGACTTCGTTTGGCTTGTCGATACCATCTTAGCATATGTCATCGACTTAGCCATTGATCGAGTGATTGGACCTGTATAAGATCTAATTTCCTTCCAGGATATCACTCTTTCAGAACTCAGATCACTAGAGCCTTCAGATGTCATTAACATGTTCTCCTCCCCTTCCACAGAGGCTTTAGGAGCTTTCAGATGTCATCAACATGTTCTCCTCCCCTTCCTCAGAGGCTTTAGGAGGAACAATCTTCTGATTCTGGAGTGTCTTTGTCTTCGCCTCGGCTGGCTCTAGGTTTGAAGGCATGGAGGTTTTAACTTTCTTTAGTTGATTTTTTATGTGTATTTCTCATTTGAATTCAAAGTACGGAATTGGCAAGAAAAACTGGTAAGGTTGTTAGCCGATAGAAGTGTTTTGGCGGGAAAATGCTTGTATTTTGTTTCTTGCTTGTTTTCTCTTGTTTTGAGTTAGCCGACTATGTCTTTAGTATAAATAAGATTCAAATTTTAATTGAGGATCATCCAATGAAATTGATCTAATTCTCTCTCTCAACCCTAACTGTCTCTCTAATTCTCATCTCTTTCACTTCTTTCTCATCTCATGTTCTCATATCTCAAGTTTATGATTCAAGTTTGATCTTGAATCATAGCAATTGGTATCAGAGCTTGTGTTGCTGCCGATTGATTGTTTGATTGATTGATTGGAGCTGGCTAGACGCAAGAAATCAGTACCAATGGCTGGTGGAGTAACTACTCGAGCAAACGCTGCTGCAAATGCAATTTATGTTGTTGCTATTGGTGCAAATTTGGGAGCTGGTTTTGAGGCCAACCAATTCGAGCAATTGAGACTTCAAATGGAGGAAATGTTTGCAAGGATGCAATAATTATAGGATCAGAAGCTAGCTGCAAAGCTAGATCAGTATTCTCAACAAATTGAATCGAAACTCTAAGGATTGCAGCAACAGATCACTAGATAGAATCAACCTCTGGGAGTAGGAGTGTTATCTGCTGCTAGTCAGCACGATCGTGCTCCTGATCCTATACAACCTCAGTCTTCTGGATCCAGTGAGAATGGGTCTGCTGGTGGAAGAGCTCAAGTATCCAGACACCCACGTGTGAAGATTGATACATTCGATGGGAAGTAGTCTCAGTCATGGATCAAGAGATGCAAAAGGTACTTTCGATTCTATCATATTGATGAAACTGAGAAGGTAGAATTAGCTATGGTACAGCTCCAAGGGGATCATGAAGTCTGGTATTATAGTTTGATTCGTAGCAATCCTTGTTTGACAGGGAATGAATTTGTGAATGAACTATGTGAGAGGTATGGAGAAGAGGATCCTGGTGAGGTGATTGATCACTTTAATAAATTGACTCAAACTTCATCCGTGAGAGATTATGTGACTTGTTTTGAGAACTTGAGACCTAGGATGTTGACACTTACTCCTGGAGCTAGTGAGTCTTATTATATATCTGGTTTCATTAGTGGTTTTAAACCAAGGATAAGATACTTGGCTAAGGAATTGAATCCTGAAACCTTAACTCAAGCCTTTTCCAAGGATAAATTGATGGAGGCCATTTTCTTGGCTGGTTTTGATGGGCCTAAGATCAAGGCTCCACACTCATCATCTCAACTGCAGGTCACATCCGTTAGTGGTCCAAAGACTTTGAGTTTGAATGAGAAGAAGAATCAGAGGCTGTGTTTCAAATGCAACCAGAGGTATTTTTTTGGACATAAGTGTAATCCTAAGTTGCTAATGGTTGTGATTGGAGCAGAGGCTTGTGAGGACAATGAGGTTCAGGAGGTAGAAGAGGTCCCTGAAGAGCAAGATGAGGAGGATCCAGGGGAGTATGAGGATGATGAAATGGAGATTTTTGTTAGAGCCCTCACTGGTAATGGCTCTCACAATACGATAAGAATCAAGGGAGAGGTAGGACACAAACACATGTGGTGATTGATAGCGGAAGTACACAAACTTGCTGATGGGAATTCCATGATCACGTAGATGAAGTGTAAAGGGTTCTGTTGGAGAATGCAAGGGCACCGGTTTGAGTATGATTTCACAGTACTTAAGCTAGGAGGTTGTGATATGGTCCTTGGGGTTGATTGGATGAAAACCATTAGCCCTTTAGTCTTCGATTTTGCTCAGCTATCTATATCTTTTGATAAAGAAGGACATAAAGTGGTTCTAAGGCATCATGGACAAAGGTTAATTGCAGATGATGAAGGGGAGACACCTTGAGAAGATGGTCAGGAAAGGGAAGTATCAGTGGATTGGTCAGTCGTTTTCTATCACTGCTAATTCTGATGCAGCTCAGGAGCTTTTTAATCCCTCCATTGGACAGTTGTTACGAGAGTTTGAGGATGTGTTTTCACAACCATCTGCCTTGCCTCCTACGAGGGCTCTGGATCATGCTATTCCTCTTGAGGCTCTTTCCAATCCTATGAATTTAAGACCTTATAAATGCCCTCACTCACAAAAGAGTGAGATCGAGAGACAAGTGGAAGAGCTATTGAGAACAAACTTCATTCAACACAGTCACAATCCCTTTGCTTCTCCGGTGATTCTTGTCAAGAAGGATGGCTCATCTCGAATGTGTGTGGATAAGTTTCCAATACCTCCCATAGATGATATGCTTGATGAGTTGAATGGTTCCCAATACCATTCTAAGCTGGACTTGAGGTAAGGATATCGCCAAATTCGAGTGTTGGACAAAGATATTCACAAGACTGCCTTCAGGACACACCATGGGCATTATGAGTATGTGGTTATGCCTTTTGGCTTGACCAATGCTCCGGCCACTTTTCAAGCATTAATGAACTAGGTGTTTAAAGCTCATCTAAGAAAGTTTTTATTGGTTTTCTTCTATGATATACTAGTTTATAGTCCCTGAATTGAAGCACATGTCAAGAATCTGAAGCAAGTCTTCCTGATTATACGCAAGAATAAGTTGTATCCTAAGGTTGCCAAATGTTCTTTTGCTTAGACTCAAGTGGAATACTTGGGACACGTAGCATCTAAAAAAGGTGTTGCCACAGATCCTAGCAAGATACAGGCAATGAAGAAGTGGCCTGTTCCTCAAAACCTCAAGTAGATGAGGGTTTTTCTTGGATTGTCTTGATACTATAGAAAGTTCATTGCTGGATATGGAGTGTTGGCCAAGTCCTTCACTGATCTTTTGAAGAACGATCCCTTATGGTCTAAAGTTGCGCAGGAAGCATTTGAAAGCCTCAAGTTGGTTATGTGCTCTGCACCGGTTCTAATTATGCCTAATTTTGGAAAGCCTTTTGTTTTAGAAACTAATGCCAATAGCATGGGAATTGGGGTAGTCATTTCTCAGTAGGAGAGGCCAGTGGCTTTCCTCAGTCAGGGTCTTAGTCCAAGGAATCAACAGCTCTCGATTTATGAAAAGGAATACTTGGCCATATTGCTAGCAGTGTAGAAATGGAGGCACTACCTCAAGGGGCATCATTTTATTATCAGAATTGACCACCAGAGCCTCAAATATCCCTTAGAGTAGAAGATTACTACTAAAGTGCAGAGGAAAGGACTTATGAAGATGTTGGGGCTGAGTTATTCTATTGAATATCGCAAGGGGAAAGAGAACATTGTTGCTGATGCTCTCTCTAGAAGATTGGAAGGAGGTGAATCTGGCTCTTGCTCAGCTATTTCCTGTGTCTTGCCTGAGTGGATGGAGAAACTATATAAGTCTTATGTGGGGGACAATTTTGCTACAGATTGCATTACAGCCTACAGCGTGAGTAATTCATCTAATGCAGAAACTGAAGTCACTGTTTTGAATGGAATTGTGCGTATTAAAGGCAAGGTGTATGTTGGGACCTCCACTGATTTGAGAAAGCACATCATTCAAGCTTTTCACTCTTTTGCTTGGGGTAGTCACTCTGGTATAGAAGGCACTTATAAGAGGCTGAAGCAGTACTTTTGCTGGGTTGGAGCTAAGAAGGGAGTTGAAGAATTTGTGCAGAGCTGTGATGTTTGTCAAGGGCAATCTAAGCATGTCCAGTACCCAGCCCTACTGTAGCCCTTGCCCATTCCTGACAGGGCCTGGCAGCACATAAACATGGATTTCATGGAAGGTTTACCAAAGGCTGAAGGCAAAGATGTGATTTGGGTCATTGTGGATCGATTGACTAAGCCACTTCATTGCTTTGAGTCACCCAATCTCTGCTGAGAAATTGGCTAGATTATTCCTTGATCACATTTATAAGTTACATGGGTTGCCTTAATGCATTGTGTTTGATCGGGACAGAATGTTCACTTGTCAATTTTGGAGGGAGTTGTTCTTGTTGATGGGCTCTTCTCTTGCTCTCAGTTCATCTTATCATCCCCAATCTAATGGACAAACTGAGAGGGTAAATTAATGCATGGAGTAGTATCTACGAAGCATGACTTTCACCTATCCTAAGCATTGGTCTCGTTGGCTGTCCTTGGCAAAGTTCTGGTATAACACTCACTTTCATTCAGCTATAGGGACCACTACTTTTAAGGCATTATATGGGTACGATCCTCCTTCACTAATGGTGCCACAAGGTGTAACATCTCATGTGACAGAGGCCAATGATCTTCTTTCACAAAGAAGACAACTAATTTAGCAATTAAAGGACAATCTTCAGCTGGCTCAGTCTAGGATAAAGTTCTGTGCTAATAAGATGCACTCTGACAGATCTTTTGTAGTTGGAGACTTGGTGTATCTCAAACTCAAACCCTATTGGCAATCCTCTATTGTAGTACGCAAGAATGTGCAGTTAGGGGCCCGTTTCTTTGGTCCTTACAATGTGTTAGAGAAAGTGGGCAATGTGGCTTATAGATTGGAGCTACCTCCTAATTCTTTTGTTCATCTTGTATTCCATGTTTCTCTTTTGAAAAGACACATGGAAGAAGGTAAAAATTGTTCAAGTAAGCCTCTTGAAGCAACAAGCAATGGAACTATGATACAAGCTCTTGCAGCAGTTCTGGACTCTCGTGTGGTGTAGTAGCAAGGCAAAGCAAAGAAGGAAGTTCTGATTCAGTGGGTCAATTTGGATTCAACGCAAGCTAGCCGGGAGGATTTCGAATTTCTGCGCTGCCATTTCTCTTCTTCTTCATTCTTGGGGCAAGAATGATTTTGAGGAGCAGGTATTGTCATGACCGTAAAGGAATTTATGCATTTTTAGTTGATTTTTTTATGTGTATTTCTCATTTGAATTTAAAGTATGGAATTGGTGGGAAAAACGCGTAAGGCTGTTAGCCGGGTAGAAGTGTTTTGGCGGGAAAATGCTTGTATTTGGTTTCTTGCTTGTTTTCTCTCCTTTTGAGTTAGCCGACTATGTCTTGAGTATAAATAAGTGTCAAGCATTGTAATTGAGGATCATCCAATGAAATTGATCTAATTCTCTCTCTCAACCCTAACTCTCTCTCGAATTCTCAACTCTTTCACTTCTGTCTCATCTCATACTCTCATATCTCAAGTTTATGATTCAAGTTTGGGTTGCCCGAGTCAAATCGAGTCTAGTCAACCAATTAAAGTGTTGACATAATATTAATCCCATGAGAAAAAGAAAAGAAATTTATTTTACTATTTGGGCTGCACCTGAACTTGGTTGCCTACGTATCCGTTTAAGGGATTAAGCCATTCGTAGTTCAATTTTATATTTAAACTTGATTTTGAGTGTTGGATCCCACTTCATTCCAGTACATTTATATTTTTGTCTTTCAATTTTCATTTGGGTATTGAGCTTGAGATCTTTCATTTTTGTTATTTTGTACCCTGGTCAAATCAACCTTAATTTTAGGTTGTACTTGGTCAAACAACTTGGGTCCGACATTTCATGTTTGATATATATTATTAATTGCGACTACACTCATCATTTAATCTCGAGTTTCCTACATACCCTATTTGGTATCAAATTGACATAGTTCTACGAAGAACATTGAATTTTCAAAAATTCATTTTTTAATATCTGTAACCGCACCCATTTTTTATTTTGGGTTTCCTACGTACCCTTTTTTAAGATCAGGTTAACGTAGTTCTAAAAATAGAACTACTGCAATTTCAATTTGATTTTAAAACTTTTGTAATTGCTCTCAACTTTTTATATTGAGTTTCCTATGTACCCTTTTTTGGGATCCGGTCAACATAGTTCTTAAATAAAAAAATAGAATATTAATTGTTAAAAAAAAAAATTACAGTTGCATTTAGAAAAGTTTTAAAATTCAGTCCATGAAAACATTTGAAATTCCTTTTTTTTCTTTTTCTTTTCTCTCTTTTTAATAAATAAAAAAAAAAAAGTTTGAGGGGGGGGGGGGGGGGTATGGTACTGTTTCGTCCCCCTGTCACGGGATGACTTTAGATCACCCGAGCGGTGCCCAGGCCCCGGAGGCTAGGGCTGAGCTAGCCTACCTCCTATGGTCAACAAGTAGCAATATGCACCTTCAAGAGACGAAATACACGGCATACCACGAACATACTTGCATACAACCCATGTGCATTAGTATCGAACAGGCTAAGGGGACCCCATATGGCATATGCCTACTTATTGAGTACCAGGGTCAATGTTAGCCAAAGGCGGCCCGTGACACTCTCCCCCACCTAATTCTGCAATCGTCGCTTTCCTGCATCTGTAGTAGCCTTGATTGGTCGTAGGGCAACTTCATCATCGTCCCCTCCTACATGACATTGACATGCAACCACGCCTAGCGGTAAGTAGCATGCCCAAAACAGCAATCCGCCAGCTGCATGCACCATAGTGCACCATGTATACGTCTCACACGATCAATGCTTATTGACTCTTCACTGTGTGAACTTCGCACAGTACTCCAAGGATCGGCCTAATCTCCACGTAGCAAGCCAATCTTGCGGTCAGCACGCTTGACCACGTCGACACACGGTGCGCCTTCCGTCATAACCGGAAGGCGAGTCACTCCGCTTAACTCCGAAAGTATCACGTTAGAATGCTCCTCTAACACACGGAGTGTCCATTCCCACGGACAAACCCGCTCCCAGACGACTGTTTACTCGCATATCACGAGCCCCGCTCTGATACCACTTGTCACGAGATGACTTTAGATCACCCGCACGGTACCCAGGCCCCTGAGGCTAGAGCCAGGCCAGCCTACCCCCTATGGTCAATAAGCAGCAATATGTACCTTCAAGAGACGAAATACACGGCATACCACGGAAATACCAGCATACAACCCATGCGCATTAGTATCGAATAGGCTAAGGAGACCCTATATGGCATATGTCTGCTTATTGAGCATCGGGTACAGTGTCAGCCAAAGGCGGCCCGTGACACCCCTCTCTCTCTCTTTTTTAATTTTTTTTTTTGTCCTTTTTTTTAAAGTTAAAAAATTTTAACAAAATTTTAATGAAATTTTATGAATTTGGAGGAGTTTAGTTGGAACCACTAGGCTCCGAGGACCCGAAAGAGCCCCGATTTAAATATTTTAACACACAATTTTTTTTAACACCCCATGTAGGATCTTTTGAATCCGTCGTGGGTTAAACACGTTCTTTCGGTTCACCCCCATGCAAGATTTTTCAATCTATCGAGGGTTCAATTTACTACCCTTTTGGGCCACCTCCCCGTAAGATTTTTCAATCTATCATGGGTTAAACACCCCCACATAGGATTTTTCAATCCACCGTGGGTTAAAATTAATTACCCTTTTGGGCCACCCCCAAGTAGGATTTTTCTATCCATCGTGGGTTAAACACCTCTACATAGGATTTTTCAATCTACCATGAGATAAAACACTTTAAAATTTAATAGGGACTTAAAAAATTCGCTTGAATATCACCTTTTTTTTTTTATACGAATAAATAAAAATAATTTATTCATTTTTTTAAAAATTTTGCTCTCTCTCTCCTCTCTCCTTTCTTTCTTTTTCTTCCCCTTTTCTTTTCTTCTCCCTTCACTCACGTTTTTTGTTTAGCAAATAAACTTAGTTTAAAATGAGTTGTATGAATTTTATTTGAAGAAAATCAAATCTTTTTCATAATTTAGAGGGATATGAAATTTTGTTTCTTGAATTCCACGAGAAAAAAAATTATAGTTTTGTTTTCTCTGAAGAAAAAAAAATCAATTTGAGATGGAAGTAGAAAAAGTGAAAATTTTGGAGTAAAGAAAACGTAATTGAGAGTAGGAAATAGAAGATGATCGAAAGGAGTTGAACGTCGTTGAATCAATATTTTAGACTTCCTGCTAATTTTGTAAGAACAAGTATTTTGTACTCTTTCTTGTTCTTTCTCTCTTTCTTGTTCTCTCTCTCTATTGTTGAGAAATTTTTTTTTTCCAAAGTTTGCTCTCTCTCCTTCCAATCTAAATATAAAACTCTTTAAATAGGCTTTTAACGACCCATTCCATTTTTTTTAAGCGTGGAGAAAGACGTGGGGAGAATGTGAGGAAATGGCTTTATTTTCCTCCTCTTTTTGTTAACTTCTCTTTTTTCCTTTTTTCCTTTTTTTAAAAAAAAAAAAAAAAACATGTTTAGCCTATATAATTTGAGCCTTTCTTTCTTCTTTTTTTTAAATGGGCCCGAATGAAATTTTTTTAGCCCATGGTGACGTGTGTCTAGGTTTTTTGGCCCATTTAAGTTTGAACCTCATATATGATAATTTCAAGCTCATTTCATATTTAGACTATATGCTTAAGGTTTTATAGGTTGGTTCACGTTAATAATTTAAGGCTGACCGATAAAACGCAATATTTCTTATAAATATTAACTATGAGGGCTAATATTTGGAACCGTGAAAAATTTATGTTCAACAGAGTCATCTCACTAGATTGAGATTTAAACATCACTTTACTTCTTTTCTTCGGTTTCACATGAACCCAACATTCAAGATGGGATTTTCCTTTAGAACTACACTGAAAAGACAACCCACTAGAAAAAGTTTCCACTATCAGTTCAATTTTTCGTTCATAATGGTAATTTGAGCACAATTCTATTGCATGGTCAACCATACCACATAGAGCACATACCTCATGCAGACCTTGATAAGTAATATGGTACTTCCTTGACATACCATTATATTCAACAAAGACCCAACTAGGGAGAGGACAAATGATGTAAATGTTTAAACACAACCTTGCTTATTTATCTCTAGTATTAGGTATCGTGTAAACATCCAACTTTAGAAACTTTCCTACATTGTTAAGCAACCGTAACAAAGACTCCATGTTCCAGAATTCTAGTGGTAACCATTGACACATACCCACTCATCAATATGAGTAATGTGCGTAGCAAAATGGTCAAAGAAAGGTACCCGCTGAATTAATCCAAACTGAAGGCCTTACAAACCAAGGCCTACCCTCCCACACCCAGTCCCTATTTAATAAAAGATAATCAGCACCCACTTATTTCCTATCTCGACCAAACGTAATAAACATTTTACCATAGTCCAGGATTTAGACATTTTAGACTCTATGTCCGGAATTGGTACAGCCTCTCCCTAAACTTTTCCTAAAAGACATAGGTTAGTCATGTCTCAGTTTTATCTCCTAGACATTTTTTGCTAGGCTTTCCTTTTGATTTTTTATTATGAATCAATGCATGGCTACAATTACATAACAAGAAAACCAATCTCAAAATATCAAACTCCCCACAGGGGTGCAGAATTAATATAACAAAAGTTACTATCGAAAATAAAGCATACCCTAAACTATGAGTTTACTCCTCCATGGGAGTTTTGCAAAATCATTAATTCAAAAGGGAAAAGGGAAATAAAATTCATGGATTGATAAACTCCCTTGATCAGTGTTGACTTGACTCTTGCTTCGATTTCCTCGTACTCCGACCACTTGCACTTCAGCTTTCGTAAGAAATGGGTCTCTCTTGGAGGCTCGAGGAGGGAGGAGAAGTGAATAAAAAGCAAGAAGTAGGAAAAATTAGGTTTGCCTCCCCTTTATATAGGTGTGGTATGCCTTAGGGTACACCGGCCTAGGTGGCCAATCAATTGGCATTTATTTCCATAGCTTGTGCAATTAACTTAAAACGCGTGTAACTTTTGATCTGTAAGGAGTTGGGGGTCAAATGTTATATCAAAATGAAGCTATCAAAGAGATCTACATGATCCAGGCAGTACTGTAAATGGAAATGGACAGCTCTGCCTTTAGCTTTCCCCATCTTCTATTAACTATTCACTTATTTATTTAAAAGTATGAATCGAAATCGAGCGTAACTCTACTCATCCAAACTGGGATTTTAAGAGAAATTTTGATCTTCCAGTACGCTTTCCCTAACCTAAGGTGTAAAAGAAGCTAAGGATTCATAGCCCTCACCTCCGAAAAAGCTTTCTCAAAGAAGCAAAGCGCTTTGCCTTTCCCAATGGCTTTCAGCTCCTCTCCTAACTAAACTAGTAGACCTTCCTTCAAGAGCTAACTCGCTGGCACTTGGCTAGGGATGAACAACTACTTATATAAGGTATACCACCATCGGAAATCTAAATTTGACCTCAAGTGGATTAAAGAAAGGAGGAAGTCAATCAAAAAAAGATTTGTTAATTAATCAAAAGTCCAACTGATCACGACGTCTATATTTTAAATATGCAGTTACGAATAGGTCATGAATTCTCTTCTTTTAACCTTTTGCTAGTTTTAAGGTTAACTGATTGTGAAAATGCTTCCCGCACACCCAAGGAAAGACTTTTCTTGACCAAATCTTGACCCGATGGGTCCTTTTTGCACACATGGTTGGATTTCTGGATGTAGTCTTTTCTCCATTTTAGCTCATTTTTGGCTTCTTTTCAAGATGTCTTTACTTCAACACGTACAATATTATACTATAAAACACATGTAATAGCTGAAAATATAATAGGACTGATATATAAAAGATATAAAATAGACAACACATCACTTCCCTAAACCCAACCCTTGCTTGTCCTCAAGTAATATCCATTTCAAACTAGTTGAAAGCAGTAAAAATTCAATCAGGCAAGTGGTTGCATGAATTAGTCGTGTAAAGTATTTTTGGGTCACATTTGAGTGGGACTTCAAGAAATAAGAATCCTCATGTAGTCATGTTATTACATTGGTTCTAGCTAGAGTCTTCGCCATTTAAGTCTTCCTACTAGTGAGTAAGTTAAAAGCATTCTCCAATATCTTACTCCAAACTTTACATATCTAACATGATTAGTGGAAAAAGTTTACATCCTAATTTTAAAGGAGCTGGGATGACACCGTTTTGGACAAAAGTGCCCCGTGCTTATCATGTGAGGTTCTCCTCGAGCAGAATGAGACCTTTAGGTGTAAAGGTAACGGCGTCTCGAGCCCAGCATCTTAAGAAGTTTACCATTCTAACAAGGGTATCAACCACTCGAGGCTTGGGATGGTTAAAGGGTCAAGCTCGAGCTTTAGAGATTGCCAAGAAGGTTGCATGGCAGGTGGTTTTCAAGCTCGAGACAGTTATTTCAAGCGCAATTTTCGATGTGTGGGCACCAAGCTAAGTCCAAGAGAACATAGAGCATTTATAAGAGACTTCAGTTGAAAATGCAGACGTGGGCTTCAAGAAATAAGCTCAAGTACCAAATCAAGGGCACGTTCATTGATCATTAACGCGCTAAAAGAGCTTGGTTGCCTGACGTGGGAAGAAAGTGCGGCAGAAATAGGGGGCAGTCCTTATTCAGTTTTTCTATAAATAAGTGACTCTATTATAGTCCAAAAGAAGTACATAGACTGATATAAAACTTCTTCAAGTTTTATTTACAGCACACTTATGCTTTTTACCTAGGCATAGCGTAACTTAACTTAGTCGAGCATAACGTAAATCTTGTTGTACTTGCTTCTTCTGTAACGGAGTGCTTCAGGCTTCAGGTTTCAAGTATGAACTCTCTATTTTAATCTATTCCCAAATTCGACAAGTCAAGAATTAAGGCTTTACTTTAAGGCTTTAATGGTCAAGGCTTGAATACATTGGTCTTAATACTACTATCACTGCTTAATACGTTATGTGAACTTAGGTTTGCACCATTGTTTAGGGCTTTGATGGCTAAGGCATGATCTTGATTATGCTGATCCTACTCCAGTGGCCTGAATACTATTTGCTTCATCTAAATCTTGCAAACTCTAACTCATTCGAGTTATTATAAGTCAAGGATGAGAGGCTTAAAAACCTGATTTGATTGACTCAAGCTTGTAAGTGGACTGCTGAGCTCTTGGGTTTGTCTCCACCTTAGTTCATGACTTTGCAGTGTACGAGGAAAGGTGTATGTGGGCCCTACTCCATCACTGTAATTACCACTTGAGTTAGGTCTATATCTCTGTAATTTACTATCAAAAAATATATTAAAAATCCACAAAAAATATCTAAAAAAATTTTCTTAATTGAAGCATAAGCAGAATTCACGGTATAACTGAAGTTAGACACATCAAAATATCACATCATTTTCTTCAAAAACAGTGAGTGGTTGAGGTCAACAATGTGCAATCAGAATTTAGGCTCACTCCCTAGTTGCGGGGAGTCCCTTTTTCACATTTGTTCACATTTGTATTTACGTCGACCACATCATACTAATAACAAACAAATATAGCAAACACGCCTTTCGATGACCACTATGGGAGGCTTAAAGCAAGACCTCATTGTCTTCGACCCATCATGGATTACCAAAACATAATTTCAGACCATTCGCCAATGGTTAGAACCGGGAGGTCCTCTTGGTAGGCCTAGTCTTCCTACATGAGGAACTGGAAAGACTAACCTTAATTGGATCCCAACTTGAGCATCCTCTTGAACAAAGCCATATAACACCAAGGGATGAAACCAATCACAGCCGCGACAGTGAAAGTGAAGGTGATGACGGCATCCAAGAAGATGAATGCATTGGGCTTGATGGCCATTCTTGAAAGAGTTTCATGGCTATGCTCAAACCCCATTTAGAAATCATGGATCAAAGAGTCCAACAAACTATGAGACAGGCCTTTGAGAAGCAAAGTGCTGAAATAGAGCGTATTGTAGCGGCCTAGCGTGAAAACTCTGCCGCCATGAGAGCTGTGATAAATGATGTTGGAACCTCAATGAATGAAAGGCTTTATAAAGACACCGATAGAGTCTTAGTTGAGATGAACTCAACCTTGTCTTCTACTGCTACCCTTATCGCTAAGGATGTGGCAAGATATACAATAGTTGAGGTCGAGCCTATTTTGGTTAGATAGGCTGAGGCTCATAATAGATTAGTCTAAGCCATTAGAGGGGACATCAGGCAATTTTGGCCTCTACTTCCTCTGTCAGTTCCAACTGGATACCCACATGATGCTCCTTTGAGCTCACAGCTGCAAGTTACTCAAGTTAACTACACAGTCCCTGCGAGAACAAGAAACCTCGCTATAGCTGACCCAAGTCTTTCACACTTGGAGTCCAGCCATAGGAATGACAACGTGCCCCTTAGGGTTGCAGGACCCTCGAATCAGGGTTTCTCTCTGGTTTCAAGGGATCTCAATGCCAGTGTGTCGATATCACCTGTCTCGAGACAAGGGGCCATAATGGTTCATACCCTCAATTTGGAGAAGTTGCCTCGAGGCCCACTCAAGCCCTTGAAATGGGTGCGCAAGGACAGGCACCCACTTTCGGGGACCAGGCCTTTCCTCCTAGACCTCTTCATACTTATCATACTAGGGGCGAAAGCTAACCATCCGCGTCCTCAAGATCAGAACTTGAGGATTGATCAAGTAAGGATAGACCAACAACCTATTAATGTTGGTGTGCTCTCAGGCATGCCATATAAGTAACACAAAGTCTGCTGGAACATATTCGTGGCCAATCAATGCGGGGGCAACAATCGTTCCCACACCTGATTGTGATGGGAGCTCAGGGGTATCCTATAGATACCCCTCAAGATCCTCAGTCACTTGGGAGGAAATTGCAGGCGCACAACCATGTGCCTCACCTACCCCTCCAGGACCAATTGACCGCCCTTATCGAACAAATGTATGGGCAAAGCCTCACGAGGGTCAATAGACCCTTGTATCGTAAATCTTACCCTGACTATATTGACAGCGATTATCCTTTTCCTTACGGATACAAAATCCCCGAGTTTACCCTTTTTTTAGTAGAGGGAACTGTGTCTGCTCTCGACCATTTGGCAAGGTTTAATTACCAAGGTAGAGACGCGACTGACAATAAGTATCTTAAGACTAGGCTATTCCTAAGTTCTTTAATAGGGACTGCCTTTCAATGATACGTTAGCCTACCACCTAATTCCACTTACTATTGGGATGGCATGGACAGGCAATTCCAGGCCTAGTTCCCAAGAATAGAACTAGGAACTTCCATGTTTGACCTAGCTCGAATGAGATAAAGCCAGGTGAATCAGTGGAAGCGTACATTAACCGATTCAAGAGAGCTAGGTTAAAATGCACTGTAGCTCTTCTTGAAGTTGAATATGCCAAGCTAGCCCTGAATGTCTTGGATATTGAATTTAGGAAGAAATTTAAAGGCTCAAACTTCACGACTCTTCTACAGCTGGCAAAAAGAGCCCCTAGATACGAGTTGACTTAAAAGAAGAAAGCCTTAGGAAAAATAACATGTATGAAACCTACATACACAACTTAATTGAAGAGGATGAAGATCCTTCTTATGAAATTGACATAGTTGAGTACATCAAGGGACCTCCTATGGGTTGCAATCCTTTGGTAAGAAGGATATCAAAGCTAGGAAGTCATATCAATCTCAAGACTTGAGAAAGTACTCATTTGACCTCTTAGGAGCTGACGTAATATTTGATTGGCTTGAGGTAAATAATAAAATCAAGATTAGTGGAAAACATAGAAAGCTTGACCCCAATTCAACAAAGGGGTAGGTGTACTATAAATGGCATGATTCCTTGACTCATTCGATGGAGAACTACGCGATCTTTAGAAACGTGGTTCAAGATATCATTGAGGCAAGGGAATTAATCTTCCCTGGATAAGGACAGATGGGTGTTAATAAGGACCTTTTCTCTAGTCCTATCCAAGTCAATATAATTGAGGTTATAAAACCTTATAGTACCCATGATAGCAAAACTATGGCAAATCTTTATGCAGGATGAGTGGAGACAGAGATAGTCCGGCAGTAGCCAATGCTTTGTTTGATAGGCTGCAGGAGAGGGGGATACTCAGGTTTCCCAAAACCTTAATAGAATTGTCAAATAATTACCGCAAGTGGCACATCATGGCTAAGCACTCAAAGCGCAACTGTGACATCTTCAACATATTCTTGAAGAAGCAATTAGAGGAGGAAGCGATCTTTCTATTTAAAGAGGAAGATTAGCCATGGGAATATCCACTGAGGACCATTGGAAAATCTCTATGCTACCAAGAAGTAGGAGTCGAAGAAGCTCTTGTGCCTCACTCATGACTTCTGTGGAGGCTGTGGTCACCAGTTGGTACCAGAGATGAAGAAGTTGGGCCTTTATCAAGGGATAAAGCTAGCTCCCTCTAAGAGGACATCAATGATTGGACCTCCTCGTGGTCTCACTTTGAAGACCCAGATCTACATGAGGATTGGGCATCCAAAGAGAAATCCAAAATATCACCTCCTCCACATCGGCACCAGTCAGGGACCACGACAGTCAAGACACCAACCTTCTAGGGTCTGTTTTGGAAATGTCTGGAGAAGGAACGACCTCAAGCATTAGGATGTTAATCCCTTCAGCCTTAATCGAACCCAAAAGAGCAGGCAGATGAGAAAGAAAGCAGCATAATGAAGAGCTTTGCTTGATACTTGCTTAACTAGGCTCTCTGAAGAGGAAGCCAACGTCTGCATGGGTAGGCAAATTGGGCCTATTGATCTTGAGGATCCAGTAATTGAACCTAGACCTTTTACCACTGTTGGTAAAGGTAAGCCATGTAAGAAGCTTTGAGATGGACTAGTCTCTCATCTTCGGAAGGAAAAGAATCTTGGTGGGATCAACTTGCCAAGAATTCATTGGCTTGATGGTCATCAGATAGTGAGGAGGAGTATAGCCCTCTCAGCATCAATTTATAGAACCTCTAGATCGTGTTAAGCCAACATGGTCCGATATAGTGAATTCTTTCGGCAAAGAAGACTTCCCCCAACCGATGGAGGAATCTAAGACTCCAGGGGTTGATCCAAAAGGCCAACCTCTAGATCAGGACATGCTTATTGATGGCAATCCTTGAAACCAAGATCATGATGTGCCAATGGATGGTAGTCCTAAGAAGGAAACTGATCAAGGGGTCCAAATACAGTTTGAAACGCTCCCTGAAACCATCGATGTTGGAAATGTCCTACTCCTTTCATTGGAGTTCATGTAAACTAACACTTAAGAAGGCCTTAAGAGAGATGTAATAGCATCAGATAAACATCCCTAGGTGGAGCTTGTAACTGAAGTAGCAGCTACCAAAGGTAACCCTGATATATTATCTTTTAAAATTACTACCCCAACATCAAAGTCAACTAATGATACACATGACATAATGAAGATGATGTTTAATGGGCCTAATATTGCCAATAAACATATCAAGCCTCTATACATCAACGCCAAATTTGATGGCATTCTGGTGAATAGGTCCTTTGTGGATATTGGTGCCGCCATTAATATCTTACCTTCATATATGTTGGGAGTCATCAGTAAATCTTGAGTTAAATCTTGAGTCATTGATTAATTTAGATGTTGCAATTTGTGACTGTTCTGGAGCCACCACTAAGTATGAAGGGGTCATCCCGATTGAGTTAACTGTTGGCAGCTTAAGCAAGCTAACAGCCTTCTTTGTAGTAGATACTACCTTAAGCTACAATGCTTTTCTTAGGAGAGATTGGCTACATGCCAATTAGTGTATCCCTTTTTCACTTTATCAGTTGTTAATCTTCTGGAACCATGACAAATATAAGGCTGTTATGGTTGATAAGAAGCCATGCATGGCTTGCTCTATCTATATTGAGGCAAAGTTCTACGACGATGCCGTGGGACCACTTGACGTTAAGAGGACCACTTCTTATGCTGCCCAACACCGAGAAATGATAGCCATCCTTGACAGCCCACTCACTAAAGGTGAGGTTGATCAATTCGATGTGGAGTCAAAAGACTTTGACTTTTGGGGATGCAGGAGAGCCCTTCTTGGTGAAGGAGATCACCATGGCATGCCAGAAGTCTTATGCGGAGGTGCCAAGACCTCCTAGTAATGGCCGAGAAGGCCATTTCTTTAGCCAAAGAAAAGCTCGTGACTTGGCATGCTTAGGATCAACTTTGGGCTAAGTAGCCATTTAATGGCTTCATAGTCTAGATGACATAGAGAAAGAGCTGGAGCTATCTGACTAAAGAGTAGTTCCGGCTAAGATGGAGAATTTTAGAGCTGACTTTCAAGACCCCCTCCTCGAGGTTAACTTTGGCTCAACAGAGGACCCAGGACCTACCTGTTTGAGTGCTCTACTTTCTGAGGAGTAGAGGGAGCAATATTTGACCTTGCTTCGTGAGTTCAAGGACTAATTTGCTTGGAACCATCATGAGATGCCTGGCCTAGACAGAAAGGTGGTTGTGCATAGGCTTCCTATCAAGCTAGGCTTGAGGCCCATCATTCAGGCCTAGAGACAGATGTCCCAAGAGGTGATTGGTTTTAATAAAGAATTCATCCTATGTAGGTTTAGAATCCCAGAAACCATGTTGTGAATTAAGCTAAGGTGTTCAATGGGGCTGAGGTTAAGGAGTTCACCAAGATTTTTAACATAGAAATCTTGGACTCAATCCCTTACTATGCTTAAGCTAATGGCCAGGCAAAGTCTACCAACAAGATTCTAAAGGCCAATATTGAGAAAATGATTGAGGATAATCCCCAAAAGTGGCATGAATTGCTACTTGATGCCCTTTGGGCTTACAGAATGTCCAGACATGATGCAACTGGGACAACCCTTTTCAATTTAACTTATGGCCATGATATTATACTCCAAATGGGAGTCACAGTCCAGTCTAGTAGACTGGCTCATCAAGGGAGGTTTTCTAAACTTGAGTATGAGCAAGCTATGATGGATGAGCTAACTAACTTTGACCAAGTCAGGCTTGATGCCCTTCACAAGTTAGAAAAACAAAAGAAGAGGGTGGCCAAAGATTACAACAAAAAGGTCAAACTTAGGTCCTTTGACTTGGAGGACTTAGTCTGGAAAGTAGTTTTACCCATTTGTTAGAAATATCGTGTCTTTGGGAAATGGTCCCTAACTTAGAAGCTGTAGGCCACCTAGGCAAACTGAGCACCCCTGGTCCTTAGTGGCATCTTGACAGTGCCGTTTCTTCGAAAGAAGTGGTGGGACCTCTTGATTTACTTTCACAAACAACTCCTCTAGAGCCTCTAGTTCTCTGGCAATGGCTGGAGACACCTTAGGATCCTCCTTTAAGGCCTTCACCAAAGAAATGACTTCTTGAAAAGCGGCTCCCTCTGTCAGAGTGAGGATAGGGAGGTGTGCAATCTCTCTCAATCTATAGAGTCTTGGAGATACTTGGTCCAATTATTGGAAGGCTAATCTTCCTCTTGCTCTTAGCTTCCCCAAAGGGGATGACATCCTTTCTGAGATTAGGGGAGGGATAACTCTCGGTGGTGTAACCTAAAACGGTAATGTCAAAAGCAGTTAGATTAAGTCCTAACTTTGGAAACAAATCAAAGTGTGAAGGGACTATTTTTACCTCTAAACTTCAGTTGAAGGGATAGGAGGAACCTCTGCTAGCACTTCAGCCACTAGAATGCCTTCCTCAAGAGGGGTTTCTGAAAAATAATACTTATATGTTAAAACCAAATATGGTTTAGACATTAAGAATTTGGAAGCCAGGGGATGAGATCATACCTTCAAAGTGTTGAGGCCAGTGTCCGAAAACCCATTGATAAAAAAAATTATTTCATCTGTTTTATGTGTGATTATGGTTTACGTGTCAAATATGCATGTGACTATTTCTAAAATGTTCCATGAGATGGACGTAGTCCAATACGATATGTCATAATTTAGTTTAAGTGGTTAATGAGCCACGGATAGACTTAAATAAAAATTGTGACGTGTTCTCAAAGTAAGTACATAGTCAATGATGAGTTCTAGACAACTTGTCTGATAAGACTATAACATGATACCTTAGATGGCTTGTCTAGGTTATGTGGATAGGGATCCAGAAGTATCATAGTTAGTGTTCATCAATAAGATTGGAACATAGAGTTGGACCACCGGAATTATTTAATTCTTAAGTGCTATAAGAAATAAATAGTTCTTTGTGATTAGTCGATAATTCTAAATCCTGATATTGTCTTGAACTCGTGCACATAGTGTTTGCCACTTTGATGTACTCAAAATGAGGTCCTGTAAAGTGACCAATAGTCTACGTACGTTGAGTGACTGCATGAAATATAGCGGGAACAAAATAGTCAACATGAAGTCCATAATCTCTTATGAGATACAGATATCCCCTTAAGTAGATTCGTAAGTGTTCGAAAAATTCAAAAAATTTGGCCAAAGTATTCCTAGTGTTCGTCATTGGAATTGATAGGGCGTATATATTCTTGTGTCACAGAATTATTCGTAAAGGGCGAGGCGGGTACTTAAGAAGAACTGGTGGAAGTATAATGATGGTAGTTTCAATTATTACTTCTCATGGATATCAGATAGAGGGGTTGATCATTCAACTATTACAAAGTGGAAATTATGGATTGAATAATTTAACTATAGAGTGCAATAGGATTTATTTAATGGAATAAGTCTTATTAAATGGTAATCAAATATTATCATGAGATGATAATGAGTTTTGACTCATTTGGAGCTAGATTTAAATTATCCCTGTGGTCCCTGGGTAAGCCTCTAATTTTACACCATTAGAAAAATATTAAAGAATTCATGAGATGAATTATTTACTCATGAGATGAGTAAAATTAAATTTGCTAAACATTATTCATTAGATGAATAAAAGTTACAATTATAAAATAAAATAATTTTGTTAAAATAAAATTTGTAAGATGAATTTTTACATATGGTAAACAAAACAAAACCCAAAAAAAAGAAGCAAAATCTGCGTGTTTCAAGACTCTGATGCTGCCGTTTCGGCTTACGACTTTTGAACTTGAAAGTGAGTGAACCGGCTGAGTTTGGCGGGCCCTCATACTTCGAGTCACCATCTGTAGAGCCGAGGACGACTTTAATGGAAGGGGGATCGCCATTTCACATCCACTCCTCTACAACTACCTTTCGCCCAACATGATCACGAACGAAGACAGAAAATTGCGTAGATAGGAGGTAGAAACGAAGCAACCCACTTGTCCTGATCAAAATGATTGAAGAAAGAAAGAGAATGGTGGCCCCTTTCGGCCAGAGGGCATCGTCGGAAAACAATGTCGGGGACAGGGTGAGAACCTTCCGTTGGTTACGCCCTTTAAGTGTTGGTTCTTTTATATTTAGATATGGATATAGATCCAGATAGAGATCTATGTCAGGGAAAAACTACCTTGGAGGTTGGAATATAAATAGGCCTCAATGAGTTCCTGAAATTCTTTCCTGAGCTTAACCAACTTCCGTATAGATGTTTGTTGGAAGGGCCATCTGCTAAACCTAGCCCCAGTCTAAGTAAGTTAAGGGGGTTTTTTGGCTTCAGGCTCCAACTCGATCTTGTGGTAGACTGCCCGCCGTTAGGTCCCTTTGGGACTTAGTCGTAGGGCATGATATCCCCAAATTCTTCAAGTGCTTGCTTTTCTGAGAAAGAAGTCGTCATGGTATTGGATCCGCTCTTCAACGGGCCTTACAAGCTCATAAAATTGCCAATCACGACGCAACACTTGTCGCACCGTGAGAGGAGGAGTGGCGTGATTTGCGCCTCTAGATTTGGATGTACTAGCACGCGACACATGTCATGCGTTGGGATGTCCGGTGCAAGCAATCGTTGCGCCACGTGGTGTGAGTGATGTGGGCACGAGGAATTCTTCTCTAGGTGAAATGACGTAATTTTGCTTTGTTTTCATGTGTCCCACATCAAAATTTTAAAGTGTTTTTTCGTCCAATAGCCTATTATAAAAAAGGGTCTTGGAATTAAGATTTAGCATTGAATCATTCAATCAAAATTAAATAGTTTTCTAAAAGTGTTGACTTTCAGAGAACTAAAAAAGAAAATATTTTCATTGAAAATTTTCCTCTAGTTAATATTTTTTGGAGCCCACACTCCAGGTGTTCAAAGGAGATTGCGTAGAAGGTCTCACGGCCTCGATGATTTCTTGGAGCGACGCTGCAGTCTACATTCAGGTATTGTTCTTTCCTTTTTCGTTTATCTTTTGCTTCTCTATTTATTTATAGTATTTACTATGCTAGTTAATATTTATGAATGCATTAGAGTAGAGGCCTGTAGATTTAAAAATTAGAAAATTTAAATCTGTAGATTTAGATTTCGGAATTCTGAATCGGTAATAGGTTTAAAATTAGAAATTTTAAACTGTCTACTATATTGGTTAGATTAACTTAGGGAATATTTTTGTAATATGTCCCAACCCAAAGATCCCCTCAATTGTTATGGAACATGCTTCTAGAAAGAGTTATGGAGCTTGCACTAGATCCTATTTCAAAGACTGGGGGGGAAACTACTTTAGGAGGTTCAGTTATAATTAGCTCCATAGCTAAGGTAGCTATGTCTCCTCCTTCTTCAGCACTTGAGCTCAATGATTTAGTATCTCGAGGAGCTTTGGCATAGTTTCTTGAGATGGAGAGTCTAGAATCTCCACGATAACTATAGCCAGCTCCTCTTATGAATGCACAAAGCCGAAGTTACTGTGAGATGGGTACTTCTTCATCTTCTTCATCATCTTCTTCTTCTTCCTCTACTGCCTCCATGGCTCTGGTTGGAAGAGAAGGGGGAACATCTCTTTTCTTGCTTTTTTAAGGAGCCACCAACTTCATGGGATGGTGGAGAGGTTCCTAGAGGGGACTCCTCCAGCTACATCTTGGTGAAACTCCTGGTTCTGTGTTATATACCAAAGGTTGTTCCATCCCAAAATCAAGTGTCAATAGTTGGAGTAGCTCTTATGGTATATTAGTTGGTATATTTCTTCTCTACCCACCAATGGGAGATTGTATCAATCCATCATGCTTTGTAACCGTCGTCCTTAATGGCTTACTTTAGGTAACTTCACTCTAAGTAGATACCTTTTCTCTCATAGATGGCTTCACTTTACTCTAGGTAGCCCTCTCCTAGGTAGTCCTTTTCAAAACTTGGGCTCGTAACATGTCGCTTGATTCACTTCTTTTTATGCTCAATATTTTGACTTGTATGAAACCATCATGCTCCGCAACCATTATCCTTGACGGCTTCACTCTAGGCAGCTTTACTTTGAGTAGGTAGCCCTTTTCTCTTAGAGATGGCTCCACTCTACTTTAGTTAGGCCCTTTCCAAAACTTGGGCCCATTACATTTGGCTTGTCAATCACGACCATCGAGCACGATCTGTCCCATACCAGACCGAGCATAACTTTAGAGCAAGGTCCATCCCATACTAAACTAAGCTCCTTAGAATCAATCCGAAGATCGATGGTGGAGTTTCTTGAATAGCTGTGGCTATAAAAGGAACAAGGATCAGTCTTTGTTCAAGCTGTCTAAGAAGTAGAACTGAAGTATACTTTAGAGATGACTGTTTACCTGATAATGCCTTATATGGAGTCTGCCTAATGCTGACAGGCTGACCTCCTCTTGGGCTGGGACCTACAAGCTCAAAAGAGGTCCAATAGGCTTGAAACAAAGCTATAAAATGAGGTGTGGCACATGGAGAGTACCTACACGCAACTGAGTACCCACAGAGGGACTTGACCTCTTGGTTGGACTCACAAAGCTCTCGACATTGGGAGAGTTGGATGGGGGATCCTTTTAGCCCACCAAAGGTTTTTGGTCAGACTTTGAAAGGGGACGTCTTGGAGCATTCCAAACTGACTGGCAAATAACCCAAGCCTATGAGTGTCTACACTAGGATGAATCTGGTGATAAGAAAATGAGATCATAAGGGCACAAGATTGCCTGCCATGTCTAAGAGTTGATGTCTACACATACATCATGGTGAGGGTTTAGCTTCTTGAGCCAATGCAGGCTAAGATTCCTCTCTCTGAAAGGAGTCCATTGAGCCCGTTTCTACCTCAAGGAGACATCAGTCTCTCATAGCATTGGTCAAAGGACCATTCTTGGGGTAAAAGAATCTCACAACGAGCAAATTGCTCTCCCTAGTAAGAGACCCCCTCACCCATGAGGATACCGGGGCCTTTGAGGCATAGCTTAGAAGAGTAGGCTTGGGCCCAAAGCTAGACCAGCCACAAGGGTTCTCCTATTGGACATTATAGTTCTTGACTATGATGTCCCTAAGGCATCCACAAACTTGGGCTAGAAACAATGGTCCTAGAGCTAATGGACCAGTGCCAATGGCAAGGTTGACAGCCACGATCATGAGAAATTTAACAACTGAATTGGAGGAGTTAGCAAAGAAAAACTTGTTTGACCAAAACAAATAAAAGCAAGCCTCTTCTTCCCTAGACCCTTGCCTAAAGTCATGCGCTTTTGTGACAAACATCTTTACAAAGGCCTCATAACTACAGGGCAAGTTGGTCATGGATAAAGAAGAGGCAAAGGCTTCAACCTCAATAGAAATAAAAGAATCAAGAGGCAACTCCTCTCCTCCTAGTGAAAGACCTGTCAAGGCCGCTATGTCCTCTAGAGTGATACTAAGAAACCCCTCAGGGAGGCCAAAAGTGTTGTAACAGAAGTTCTAACAGTAGATGAGTGCCATTATAATTGGGTAATCATACCTGAGAGCAATCTTGGAAAGCCTAATGGCCTTGTAGATGCGAAGGCTCTTCCATTTCTCTTCATGGGTACGCATCAATTTGTCTACCCATTCAGCATACCACTTTGTTAGGAATGTCCATCCTTTGAAGGGCTTCGCTTCTTTGCAAATGCGCCTTCCTCCCTAAGATTGACCTGCGGAAGCTATACAAAGTGGAGGAGATTCATCAGTATCTATAAACACGCCCTCAAGATTGGGGAAGTCATAAGAAAAGTAAAAGATGGGCCCTAGGGCACAAGGTGCAATGGTTGAAGAAGGTTCATTCTCTGTCGTCCAAGAAAGATCCTCCTTGATATCGTTAAGATCAATAGGGCTCTAAAGCCTATCAGATACCATTGAAATTTCTGATAGAACCAGACGCACCAACTATTTCAATAGGGCTCTAACCAGGTGAACCGGGTTCTTGCTCCCGATCTTGGGCCACTGTGGCTTGTTCTTCACCTCCGAGAGGTACGCTTCGATTTATTCCTTCTAGAATTGTTAATGGTGATGTCGTTACCACTATCACTGGCAAGGATGTAGCCCCGGGCCTTGAGAAATGGGGGCGATGTCTTGTTGACCTCATTATTGGGGGTCATGTTGCTTATTCCCGATGTGTCTCCATGGCAAAGATGCTTTAGGGGACAAAAGGGCTCGAATGTGTAATTGCTAATAAAGAGGTTTACTATCTCCAATTCAAATTGGTGGCTGACTCGGATGTTTTTTTACAGCATGGATCTTGGACCCTTAACGGGAACTATCTTTTTCTTGAGCTTTGACAGCCTAACTTTGCTCCCTCGCATGACCTACCTTGGATCTCTATTTGGATCCAATTACATGGCCTTCCGCCCTCCTTATGTTCAGAGCGATCCTCGAGTTTGATAGCTAGTCTTTTCATGGACCAACCGACATCAGAGGGCACTATGGTCAGCTATGCTCGTGATTATGTTCAAATTATGCTTGGACCGACCCTCCAAAGAGACTATCGGTTGATTATAATGGCCAGTTTATACCGGTGACTGTCAAATTGGAAGGTATGCCAAAAGTTTGTCATAAATGTTGGGTTTTGGCCATTCATGTCACATCCCAAATACCATTACAATCCTCCCTGGGCATTTAGAGGTGGTGGCAGGGAAAAAATCCCGACGGCCGTGTAGGTGGTGCAACGAGGTTGTAGAGAGTAGTAAGTTGTGGGTGATGGGCCAATTACTAGTACTAGCAGGAATCGGCCCTTTTTAGAGGGGCTTTTCTCTAGTCAACCACTTATTTCTACCTCTAGAGGGAATGGGCCCATTTTGGAGGGACTTTCCTCTAGTGAGCTACCTATTATTAGCACTAGGGAGATTGGGCCCGTTTTGGAGGGGCTTCCCTCTAGTGAGCCACCTATTCCTCATACTAGGGGGAGTGGGCCAGTTTTGGAGGGGCTTTCCTCTAGTGCAACATCTATTGCTACCTCTGGAAGGAATTGGGCCCATTTTGTAGGGGCTTTCCTCTAGGGGAATTGGGTCCCATGTGCGAGGGGCAAGTAGGGATGTTATTGGGCCTCGCTCAATGCATGGTGAGGTGGAGGTCGTAGCTGGGCATGTGAGGGAGGAGGGTGTTGTTCTTGATGCACTTAGGCCGGATGGGCTGCACCCTTCTGCTGGGTTGTCCCCTGGGCCTCGCTTACTCTTGCTCCGTGGACACATACTTCTTGCCTTATTGGACCTGTTGTTGGTTCTTTTGGAGTTGAGGCTCCGCGCCACCTTGGTGCTGGGTCCTTTGAGCCTGTTTTGGGTCGACACTTAGTGTTTGGGTCTTCTGGTAGCCCAGCTCCACTAACTACTACTTTGATTTCTCCAGCCACTCGTGATTGTGGCACTTGTGATTCGAATCCCACTGATGTTCCTCTTGAGTTGGAGGAAGCTCAAGATGCCATTCTCGGGGTTGCTACTCAATGTGTTAAGGCTCTTATGGTTGGGCCTCTCACTCGTGCGACCTCCAAGCGTGGAGGTTGTGTTATTTCTTGATTGTCTCATCATGGTGGTTGGATGTTGGCATATTAGGGAGCTCAACAACCCCAATTCTTCCCATGGTGTTCGTGATTGGATATCCTCCAATCAATTATTTGTTATCGGTTTGGTCGAGACCAAAACTAAACCATCTGATGTAGAGGCTGCGATTGCTAGATGTGCCGATGGGTGGGAGTTTCTCTACAGTGATGTATGTTCTCCTCAGTGTCGCATCATCGTTGCTTGGGACCTGGGAGTCTATAGAGCCGATTTGATTCGGGGAGGTGATCAATTCCTCACTTGTATTTTTGATTTATCTGGAGCTGTGGGCTTTCTCGCCACATTTGTTTACGGCTTTAACAAGCTTGGGCCTTGTAGAGCGTTATGGGTTTACATTTGGGCTGTTAGCACTAGTCTTTTGGCAGAGCCTTGGATCCTTCTCCGGGATTTTAATGCCATCCTTAGCCCTTCTGATAGATGTTGTGGCCAGGAGAGTTGGCTTGGTCATATGTACGATTTTTAGGAGTGTGTTACCAAGGCTGAGCTAATGATTATTTTCTCTTCAGGATTTTACTTTACATGGTCCAATGATACTGAGGGCGACAGGTTGATCCTTAAGCTGCCAAATTGGTGCCTTATCAGTGAGGCTTGGCTTCGTGACTTCCATGTTGCCTTCGCTGACATCCTTGCTCATCATATTGTTTCGGATCATAGTGCTATTATAGTGAGAGGCCTTGGGGAACGTCGTGCCAAGTGACTTCCTTTCATGTTCTTGAACTTCTGGGCTGATCATGATGACTTCCTTCCCACTGTTCGGCGAATCTTGGACTCTTATATTGAGGGCACTTCGATGTATTAGCTTACTTAGAAGCTAAAGTTGCTGAAAAGTGAGTTGAAGGCTCTCAGCACCCGTAATTTTAGCCATATTTTGCCAGAGTTGAGGTGGTTCGAGATGCGTTGGTCCGAGGTTAGCAAGCCTTAGATGAGGACCCTAAGTGTTCTGCCCTTTGATTAGAGGAACGCTACCTATTATGTGAGTATTCGCACTTATGTCGGGATGAGAAGGCATTTTATCGTCAAAAATCACGTACTTAGTAGCTTTCTCTTGGAGATTAGAGCACTCGTTTCTTCCAATTGTCTATTCTTCATAGGCAGGTCAGGAACCAGATAGTTGGTCCAAATGGTGTGAGGACGTATGATACGTAGTTGATTTCTCACACCAGGGTTGCTTTTTTTTTTGTTTTTGTTTTGTAGGAGCTATTAATTGAGCCTACTGGTCCGCTAACTGAGGATGTTTTCAGACGTCTTTGAGGAACGCATTTCTGAGGATCAGGCTTGCCCGTTGATTTCCCCGATCTCTGCTGTGGAGGTTCGTGATGCCCTCTTTTCTATTGGTGATGATAGGGCCCCGGGGCCTGAAGGTTACACTTCCCTCTTTTTTAAAAGAGCTTAGGAGGTGGTGGGTGGCGGAGTTATCAGAGCTATGCAGTCATTTTTTTTACTTCATGGCGCTTGCTGGGTGCTCTGAGCACCACTAGGTTCTGTCTCGTGCCTAAAGTGGAGACTCCCTTCACTTTTGGTTATTTTCACCCTATCTCCTGTTGCAATGTGATCGATAAGTGTATCACTAAGATCCTCGCAAACAGGATGAAGGGTGTCCTTCTCGGGCTGATTGATGATGCTCAGACCGCTTTTGTCCCCGGACGTCGGATATCATAAAGCATCGTTTTGATACAGGAGCTTATGAGTGGTTATCATCTTTGCCTCATTGTGCGCTGAAGGTTGATATCCGCAAAGCTTTTGACACAGTCCGTTGGGATTTCATTTTTGGCCGGTATGAGGAGTATGGGGATTCTCGAGGTCATGTGGTTGGGTTTGAGAGTGTCTTACTACAACCTCCTTTTCCATCGCCATTAATAGCGAGCTTGAGGGTTTCTTCCACTCCAGTTGAGGTGTTCGTCGGGATGACCCACTCTCTCCTTGTCTGTTTGTCATCGTTATGGAGGGTCTCCAACGAATTACTTCGCTGGGCTATTGATTACATTGAGGTTTCATTATCATCCATGCTTCCGTCACATTGGGTTGACGCACTTATGCTTCACCGATGACCCGATGATCTTTTGTCAAGGTGATTTGGGCAGTGTCACTATTGTTCGTGAGGATTTAGATCGCTTTGCTTTCTTTCGAGGCTTTCCTCGAAGCAGCAAAGAGTACTGTTTTTTTGACAGGAGTTGATTTTGCAACTCAGAGTGATATTCTTAGCATTCTGGGTTTCAGTCTTGGGCAGTGCCTGGTTTGGTATTTGGGAGTAGACTATAAGCCGCTTCTAGATCGCACCCTCTCCCATATTCGGTTATGGACCTCTCGTTCTCTGTCATACGCTGGTCGCCTGCAGCTCATTCGATCGGTTCTCTTTGCTATTCAGGTCTACTAGTCATCGGTCTTCATACTCCCAAAGACAATGATCAGGAAGATCGAGTCAACTTTAGCAGCTTTCCTTTGGCGTGGCTCTTCGCTGACCCCGGGGGGAGCGAAGGCAGCTTGGAGACATCTGTGTTATCCTAGACATGAGTGCGGTCTAGGACTTCTTCCTCTTGCTTAGAACCAGGCTTCGATTATGAAGCACATCTGGTTCCTCCTTTCTGATCCTTCCTCACTTTAGCCAAGGTTCATCTGATTCGACTTCGAGGGAGGAGTTTCTGGACGATTCAAGTGACTAGTTCGGCTTCTTGGTGTTGGCGTCAGATTCTTTTAGTTCATTACCTTTGTTTTGGCGCGATTTATAATGTCATAGGTGATGGGCTTGGTACAGCCTTATGGACATATTATTGGCTGCCACGTGGTCGCCTTTCGGAGCGCTTCCCTGCTTGACGGCTCACCTCCTCTGGGCTTATGTGAGATGCTATGGTCTCGGTCATTATTGAGGGGGATTAGTGGAGGTCTCCTCAGAGTTGTATGGAGCTCCGACCCATCAGGGATATGATTGGCATCAGTCCTTAGGCTGGTGTGGTGGATTCTACAAAGGTGGTTGAGTGGTCCTTCGGGGAAATTCACCGCCAAATGTGCTTGGAGATGATATGGAGTAGGAGAAAGAAGCACTCTTTTCACCATCTTCTATGGTTTTAGCTTCAAATTCCGAGGCATCCCTTTCTTTTGTGGCTCTCTTCTCAAAAGCGGCTATGGACTCGAGACAGAGCACAGGGGGTTCATAGTGTTTGTGTTCTTTGTGGCCATGCCAATTAGACTCATGAGCATATTTTCTTCAATTGTTTCTTTTCTGCCTCAGTCTGGAGTTTTGTCACTCTGCGCGCATCTATTTCTCAGCCTGCCCTTCCTTGGGGTGATAATTTTCCTTGGGCTGCTCAGCACCTTAGGGTGCAAGAGACTAGCAGTATTATAGCTCAGCTCTACCTATCAGCAACTGTTTATACTTTATGGTACGAGCATAACCTTCGGGTTCAGCGTTCTCAGTCTCAACCAGTTGCAGTTGTGCCAGAGGAGATTATGGGTTTAGTTAAAAGCTGCTTGATTGCTCCTTCTTCGTTCAGAGGAGATCACCGTCACGCCTTCGTGCTTTGGCAAGGGGCCTTGAGCCTTAGTTCTTCTTTTCCTCTAGATTTTGCTTTGGTTGCGTTTTGTTTGGATTGTGTTTGACATTGTTTCTTCAATGGAGGCTTCGCCCGTGTCCTAGGGTATGCCCCTTTATAGTTGTATTTCATTTCTTTCTTCTATATATTTCACTGACTTATGAAAAAAAAAAGGTAATAGACACTTGAGGCTTGGGATGATTGAAGGGTAAAGGGAGCACAAGCTTAAGGGACCACCAAGAAGGCTACAAGACAGGTGGTTTCCAAGCTCAAGACAATTACTTAAAGCGTAATTTCTGATGTGTGGGCACCAAGCTTAGTCCAAAAGAACATGGACCGTTTAGAAGAGACTTTAGATGAAAACGCGAACTTAGGCTTTAAGAAATACGCTCGAGTATCGAATCAAGGACACGTTCATTGATCATTCACACACTAAAGGAGCTTGGTGGCCTAATGTGGGAAGAAAGTGCCACGAAAATAGAGGGCAACAATTATTTATTCTTTCTACAAATAAGCGGCTCTGTTGTAGCCCAAAAGAAGTACATACACTCATACAAAACTTTTTTTAAGTTTTCTTTGTAGCACACTTGTGCTTTTTACCTAGGAGTAGCATAACTTAATCTAGCGTAGCGTAGATCTTGCTATACTTGCTTCTTCAGTACTACAGTGCTTCAGACTTCAAATACGAACTCTTTGTTTTAATATGTTCCCAAATTCAGCAAGTTAAGAATTGAGGCTTTAGTTTAAGGCTTTGACGACCAAGGCTTGACCTTGAATGCATTGGTCTTAATACTACTGTCACTGCTTAATAAGTTAGATGAACTTAGGTTCATGCTATTGTTTAGGGCCTTGACAGCCAAGGCTGGACCTTGATTACGTTGGTCCTATTCCAGTGACTTGAATACATTTTGCTCTATCTAAATCTTTTCAGACTCTAACTCATTCGAGTTATTATAAGCTAAGGATGCGAGGCTTAAAAAACCTGATTGACTCGGGCTTGTAAGTGGACTGCAAAGCTCTTGAGTTTGTCTCTACCCCCGTTCCTAACTTTTAAGTGTATGAGGAAAGGTGTCTGTAGGCCCTGCTCCATCATTGCAACTGCCACATGAGTTAGATCCATATTCCTTTAATTTTCTATCAAAAAATATATAAAAAATCCACAACAAATTCAAAAGAGCCTTCTTAATTGAAGCATAAGCAAAACTCATGGTATAACTGAAGTTAGATACTCCAAAATATCACAAACGTTTCTCCAAAAAAGGTGAGTGGTTTAGGTCAAAGACGTGTTGTCCAAATTTAGGCTCACTCTCTAGTCACGGTAAGTCCCTTTTACTCGTTTATTTACATTTCTATTTGAGGCGACCTCATCACACTCAATAACAAACAAATATCGCAAACAAGAATAATTAAAGGAATGAGTATCCCTAACAAGTTGCCCCTAAACAGAATAGGAATTTCAAGTCATTTCTTCCCTCACTCTCTCTCTCTCTCTCTCTCTCTCTCTCTCTCTCTCTCTCTTAAGTAACTTATGGTTAGAAGTGTCTCCCTAAGACCCATATAACGAGTTTTCGATCGGTGACTCCCAATCTAATTGGCTCAAGGCACCGAGTGAAGAGCACTTCTAGGACTAATGGCTCGAGTAAAAGGAAGTCACAACCTAACCCGTCACTAACATATACCTTAGAAGAATATCTCACTCAAATTAGGCATTGGTGATTATCAAGGTGACTTACAGAAGTGCTCTTCTTAAGCTTTCGCCGTGGCTCATGGAGCGAGCTTTCGCCATGGCTCAGGGTATCGAGTGTTAACGCACCCTTACAGGTTTGTGTTATGATTCATTAGATTTCAGTTGTAATTTTGGTTGTAATCATTGTTGTGTTTGCCTTGTATTCAAATGTTAGTTAGCTGGTCTTGGCGCTTTGGAGGGTCGGTTAGTGGTCTTAGCAGGTCAAATCTGGCAGCTGCTGTGTTTTGGCGCCAATATCGGTTAAGAGGGGGTTAGAGTTAGTTGGCTAGGTTCAATGTTTCCAATCATGTATAAATAAGCTCTAAGCATGTAATTTCAAAAAACAATCAATAACAATCAGACTTTCCTTTGGAATTCCTCTCTCTACTTCTCATCTCCTTCTCTATTTCTCATCCCCTTCACTTCTCTTCTCACCTCAACTCTTTCTTCTACAAGGTTAGCTTTCAATTTCAAATTGGAAGCTAACAATTGGTATCAGAGCTTGTTTAAACAATCAATTACTTGTTTGGAGCTGGCAAAACAAAGGAAAAAAGTTCAGACTATGGCTGAAGTTGTGAGGACACGATTGGGAGCTGGAGGAGTCAATGCAGCTATCGGTTGTGAGTCCAGATCGCACTTGCGCGGTTGTTGCTGGTGAAGAGGCTACAATCGGTCCTCAGTACATCACAATTGCTCATCGTCAAGGCATCAATGATCGCCTTAGCAATGTAGAAAAGCTCGATCAAAAGATGGATCAGAAGTTTGAGCAGATGCTTTTAAGCATGAGACAAATGTTGTTTGAAAGTAACTCCAAAAAAGAGGAGCGATTGCAGCAAATTAAGGCTAAGTTGGTACAATTGCAGGAGTAGGTTAATAAGCAAGGAGAATCCAGTGATAATGTAATCCTTAAGCCAGCTAGTCAGATCTTTCAACCTGTTGAAGTGGATTAGCAGCAAGTTAACGTTGACAGAACTGAAGGTTTGGGTAGGACTTGAGGAAAATGTCTGATGTTACAACCTGATGCAGGATCTTCAATCCACATTAGATCAGCTGAGAATCAACCTTCACAGCCTGAAATTGCTGAAGAAAATCAGGATCGTGCCACAGGACAAGCTCATTCTAGATTGAATGGCTTGGATTTATATCAGAATTCAAGGCTGCCGAGTTCTGTTTTGCATCACAGGATTGCAGATGAAGATTTCGAGCATCAAGATAGACCTCCTGACCGATAATTCCAGCAAAGATCAAGGAGTAATGACAATTCATCTGGTGGCAGAAGTGGTTCTTACAGGAAGCCGAGAGTGGAGATAGATCCTTTTGAAGGTAAACAACCGGAGTCTTGGTTAAGAAGGTGTGATCGGTATTTTCAATATTACAACATACCTGAACATGAAAAGGTTGAGTTAGCTGCAGTACATTTACATGGCGATCATGAGGTATGGTATTATAGCTTGTTGGAGGGCAAGCCTAATCTTTCATAGGGCCAATTCGTAGAAGAAATGTGTGAACGATATTGAGAAGAAGAGGATACTGATGTCGTGGACAGCTTTAATAAGGTGTGCCAAACTTCAACCGTGAGGGAGTATATGAGCAGATTTGAGAATTTACGAGTTAACTTGTTGTCAATAATATCCATTGCCCCGGAGGACACAAAAGCCTATTATGTCTCTTGCTTCATTAGTGGATTGAAGCCTAGGATCAAAAATATGATGAAAGCCATTGGTCCTAAGACATTGTCAAGTGCTTACAACAAGGCTAAGTTGATTGAAGCTACCTTAGCCAATTCAAGTGACAAGAATAAGTTCCAAGGCAGTAAATTCAGACCGCAGCAGAAGGAGAATTCAGGTTCCATATTTAAGCGTGCTGTTGATAAGAGTTCAGTGAGGCTATGCTTTCGTTGTAACGAACCATATTAGCCTGGTCATAGGTGCAAATCTCAGGCCTTAATGTCGGCAAAGGGGTCCCGTGCAAGAGTGGTTTCTAACAATGATAATTCAGAGGCTGAACATGACAGTTATGACTCCTCTTCACAAGATGAATTGTTGGATGATGAAGTTGAGATATCCATGAAGGCATTAACCGGGAGTGGAGCTCATAATACCATTTGTATAAGAGGCAAGGCTGGTAAAACCTCTATCATTATTCTGATTGATAGTGGGAGCACGCATAGTTTTGTTGATCCCAAATTGATTAAGAAGGTGAGGCATGAGGTGACAAAAACTCATCCTTTAGCAGTTATGGTGGCTGATGGAAACTCCATAACTACTCAAAATAAGTGCCTAGCATTTCCATGGTCTATGCAAGATCATCAATTCACCTTTGATTTTAGAGTTCTTCCCTTGGGAGGTTGTGATATGGTGTTAGGTGTGGATTGGATGAGAACTTTCAATCCGATGGTGTTTGATTTTGATAAAATGACGGTAGCATTTGAGGTCCATGGCACCAAAGTCTCATTGCAAGGCATTTCTGAGGAGGCACAGCTTCGGTTGATTGATGGAAAGCGATTACGAGGAGGAATCAAGAAGAAGGCTATTCAATGGCTCGGGCAACTATTTGTTATTTCTTCTATTGAGCTGTAGCAAGACATTAAACCAGAAGTTTAAGCCTTGGTTGAAGAGTTTGAGGATATTTTTGAGCAACCAAAGAGTCCTCCTCCTCAAAGGAGTGTGGACCATGCCATTCCTCTTCGTGCAAATGCTGATCCGGTTAAGATTAGGCCATACCATTATGCTCATGGCCAAAAGACAGAAATTGAGAGGCAAGTAGAAGAGTTACTTCACGTGAGCTTCATTAGACCAAGCCATAGCCCTTTTGCTTCACCTGTGATCCTTGTGAAGAAGAAGGATGGATCGGCTAGAATGTGCATTGATTATCGACAATTGAACTCCTTGACAGTGAAAGATAAGTTTCCCATTCCCGTCATAGATTATTTGCTTGACGAGTTATATGGAGCATGTTTCTTCTCTAAGCTTGATTTGAGATAGGGGTATCATCAAATCATAGTTCTTAAGCCGGATATATACCAAACTGCTTTTCAAACTCATCATGGGCATTTCGAGTTTGTTGTTATGCCTTTTGGCCTAACAAATGCTCCTGCCACCTTTCAAGCGGCAATGAATGATGTTTTCAAGCCTTTTTTGAGAAGATCAGTGCTAGTTTTCTTCGATGACATACTGATTTATAGCTCCTCTTATTAAGATCACCTCACTCACCTTAGACAAGTCTTTGTGGTGATGCGGCAGCACAAGTTTTTTGCTAAGCTGTCCAAATGTTCGTTTGCTCAAACAAAGCTTGAATATTTGGGCCATGTCATCTCTCAAGAAGGAGTTTCCACTGATCCTACTAAGGTCCAAGCAATGCAAGATTGGCCAATTCCAATAACCTTGAAGCAATTGAGAGGTTTTTTGGGTTTGACCAAGTATTTTAGGAAATTCATTAAAGGATATGGTTCTATTGCCAAACCTTTGACAGAACTCCTAAAGAAGGATGCATTCTTATGGATAGAGAAGTCTCAGGCTGCCTTTGAAGCTCTCAAGTCAGCTATGTGTGCTGCACCCGTGTTGGCAATGCCAAATTTTGCTGAGAGCTTTGTGCTGGAGACAGATGCTGGCAGTTCAGGTATAGGGGCTGTTCTTTCTCAACATGGAAGGCCTATTGCTTATTTGAGTTAAGCTCTTAGTCCCGAGAATCAAGCTATGTCGACATATGAGAAAGAATATTTAGCAATTCTTTTAGCCGCTGAGAAATGGAGGCATTACTTGGATGGTCACAAGTTCATAATTCGAACGGATCACCAAAGCCTCAACCATCCTCTTGAGCAAAATATTGTAACGAGGATTCAGAAGAAGGGTCTAATGAAGATGCTTGGCCTTCATTATGTCATTGAGTACAGAAAAGGCAAGGACAATGCTGCAGCCGATGCTCTGTCCGAAAAAGTTGAGGATGCTGAAAATGGTTCCTGCAGTGCAACAACCGTGGTGATTCCTTCATGGATGGAAGCAATTTATAAGACATATGAAGGTGATTCTTTTGCCCAAGAGTGTGTGGCTGCTAATCTTGTGAATGATGCAGGAAAGATCGACAATGAAGCTGGAATTTTAGTGCAGAGGGGTCTGATCAGAATTCATGGCAGATTGTACATTGGATCTGCAACTGAATTGAGAAATTAGATTATTCAAGCCTCCCATGATACAGCTTGGGGTGGTTATGCTGGTGTAGAAGGTACTTATCAAAGGGTTAAAGCTTGTTTTAGATGGCCAAGCTTGAAGAAGGCTGTGAGTGATTATGTTAAGGCTTGTGAGGTATGTCAACAAACAAAGCTGGGAGATCATCGTTACAAGGGTCTTCTTCAGCTCCTTCCTATTCTGGAGGGAGCATGGATTTCATTGAGGGATTGCCAAAGTCCGAAGGCAAGGAAGTCATGTGGGTGGTGGTGGATCGTTTCACCAAATATAGTCACTTTAGTGCACTTGCCCGACCTGTTACAGTTGAAAGATTGGCAAGGATATTCCTTGACAGCATATACAAGTTGAATGGGTTTCCTCAATCCATTGTTTCAGATCGGGACAAGATCTTCACGAGCAATTTTTGGAGGGAGTTGTTCAAGTTATTGGGCACTACTTTGGCTCTTAGCTCATCTTATCATCCACAAACAGATGGGCAAACTGAATGTGTTAACCAATGTATTGAGCAATATCTTCGAAGTATGGTGTTCACTCAGCCTAAAGAATGGAACGATGGCTCTCTCTAGCTGAATTTTGGTTCAACACACATGTACACGCATCTATGGGCATCACTCCTTCCAAGCCTTGTATGGTTATAGTCCTCCTCCTCCATTCATGTTGCAAAAACCCATGCCAACAGCTTCTGCAGCAGCTGATTACTTACAATAGAGGAAGCAAATGTCGCAGCTTCTTAAAGATAATCTCATACAAGCTCAAGCGAGGATGAAGTTTTATGCCGATAAAAAGAGGGTAGACAAAAACTATGTAGTTGGTGATATGGTCTACCTCAAATTACAACCCAATAGACAGTCTTCTTTGGCTGTCAGGAAAAATGTCAAGCTAAGTGCTCGCTTCTTTGGCCCATACAAGATTTTGGAGAAGATTGGCAAAGTTGCATACAAACTTGACTTACCTCCTCAATCTTACATTCACCCAGTGTTCCATGTCTCATTGCTCAAAAAGCAGGTCAAGAAGGGAGCTGAGGCTGCACGAGAGCCACCAGAAGCAGGCACTAATGGCTCCTTGCTGCTGCAACCTGCTGCTGTCAAAGCCGGGAGAACATTGCAGGTGGAGCATGGTGCTTTGCAAGAAGTATTGGTGCAATGGTGCAATTTGGACAAGAGCGTAGTGACTTAGGAGAATTACAATTTCTTGAAGAGCCAATTCTCTAATTTTACTCCTCGAGGACAAGAGGTTTCTCAAGAGAGAGGGAATGTTATGATTCATTAGATTTTAGTTGTAATTTTGTTTGTATTTCGGGTAGTGTCTTCATTGTTGTGTTTGCCTTGTATTCAAATGTTAGCTAGCTGGTATTGGCGCTTTGGAGGGTCAGTTAGTGGTCTTAGCAGGTCAAATCTGGCGGCTGCTGTGTTTTGGCGCCAATGTCGGTTAAGAGGGGGTTAGAGTTAGTTGGCTAGGTTCAATGTTTCCAATCATGTATAAATAAGCTCTAAGCATGTAATTTCAAAAAATAATCAATAACAATCAGACTTTCCTTTGGAATTTCTCTCTCTACTTCTCATCTCCTTCTCTATTTCTCATCCCCTTCACTTCCCTTCTCACCTCAACTCTTTTTTCTACAAGGTTAACTTTCAATTTCGAATTGGAAGCTAACAGTTTGCTCGCTCGAGACACAGGGACTACAAGAACCAAAAGTCATGGGTACTTACCTGATTATAACGGGCACTAGTACCTCTTTATTTTTTTTCTCTTCTTTTATTTTTCAAGAATGAATTTAAGAAAAAGAAATAGACTGGTGATTTCTCATTTTTAAGAGTAAGGAGCTCAAGTTCCAGTTCCTAAAATTATTCCTACTAATACAACCGGTTTAAAGATAAAAAATAGTGAGTACAATAGCAAACTCTTGGAATAACTACATTACATAAAGTTTAATAATTCTTGATACTTCTCAAATTTGAACTCAATATAATTCACAAAAATTTATAGCCACTCATGCAAAAATTCAACTAATTTAAATTAAATCATGCTAAAACGACAAGCGAAAGTTCAAACTATGCACGCAATCCCTAAATCCAAACCTTAATACTACAAATGTACAAATAAATGAAGGCAAGGGAAGGAAAGAGACAACCTGAGTAGTCGGATACACTAATTGAATAAAGCCAGCTCGGCCTGGTGTGGCGAAGGACATCCCAAAATTGTGGTCAAAGAAACTTAGCTACAAAACAAGACAAAAAATGAATGACTAACCAAGAAAACTTGTTAAAAGCGTTAGGAAAAATTCATACTCTAGATGCTCATTGTCACAGATAAACAAAATAATCAACTAGGTAGGAGAAATAAAAAGGCCCTAAAAGTAAAGGGAGGTCAATCAAAAGACAAACTAAACTTTGAAACAAAAATAAAACAGGTTGGGCTGCTTCCTAGGAGCGCAAAGTTTAACGCCTTCAGCCAAATGCTGCATAGAGCTACTGGTCAAACCAAATCCGAGGTGACGTCCATAAAATTAATCATGTCAAGCTCGTGAGGATGATTCCCTATCCAACAACTCTCCAAGCCCAGAGGGAAAAAGTATTTAATAACTAAATAAATAAATAAGTAACAGAAATTAAAAAAACTCAAATTATATAATAAATAAATAATAAAAATAAAAAATAAAGAAATAAATAATAAATAATAAATTTTTTTTTAAATTTATAAAAAAAAATAACTCAAGAATAAAAGATTGACTTTCAAAAGAAAAACGCATCAAAAAGAAAAAATTCAACAATTGTTGATTGAAACTTTGACTACCGATTCCCTAGCAACGGCGCCGCGAACATGATGTGGTTTTAAGAGTGTTTAAAAGCTGTCTAGTCGCAAATGTATGAGTTCGACGTAGCTAAATCAGGTATACAAGTGTCATATCCACAGGGAATCAGTATAAAGTTTGACTCGATGACTATTGAGCGGTTAAAAATTGATTTTTGTTTGAAATGTGGGTGGTTAGCTAAATAAATGGAAAACTAAAGTTGTCAATAGATCAAAGTTAGTTTAGGGTATGAATTTAGGTTAGCCTAACTCGGATCCCTTCATTATATTTTATCACAACAATGGCTTCAAAGGTTTAGACTACAAGCTTTAAACCTATATTAACATTACATTAGGACTTAAGTTATGAATTAGTTTAAGAACATAACCCACCTTATCACTCTATGTGTAGCATGGATTATCTCAATAGCACTAATAAATTTCTTTATCACACCTAATTTCATGTAAAAGCTTGATTATAACTTAAGTTAGGGTTTAGGGTAATGAATTAGTCTAAGGATATAACCCATTTTATCACTCTGGGAATAGAATGGATTATCTCAATAGCATTAACAAATTCCTTTCTCACTCCTAATTAAGTATTAATTTATAAAAGATTGTGTTTAAGATTGGGTATAACATCAACCCTGATCGCTTGTGAAGAACCTGTTATACTGTAGTCTATGCTACAAGCTCAAGGCAACATGCAAATAAAATTGGAAATCAATGCATGGCTACAAGAACATAACAAGAAAACCAATCTCAAAATATAGAACTCCTACAGGGGTGCATAAGTAGTATTACAAAAGTCATTATCGAAAATAAAACATCAATCTAGGATCCAGACAGCTACTCGTCCTCCACCCATAAACTATGAGTTTATTCTTCCATGGGAGTGTTACAAAATCACTAATTCAAAAGGAAAAAAAAGAAAGAAAACTCATGTGTTGATAAACTCCCTTGATCGGTGTTAACTTGACTCTTGCTTCGATTTCCCTGTACTCCAACCACTTGTGTTTCGACTTTCATGAGAATCGAATCTCTCTTGGCAACTCGAGGAGGGAGAAGAAACGACTAGAGAGCAAAAGGTAGGAAAAATTAGGTCCTTCTCCTCTTTATATAGGTGCGGGGTGCCCTAGAGTAATGCCCGCATAGGTGGCTGATCGATCGGCCTTTATTTCCACAGCTTGTGTAGTTAACTTAAAACATGAGTCACTTTTAATCCATAAATAGTTATAGGTCAAATTTTATATCAAAACGAATTTCTCGAAGAGATCTACATGTTCCGAGTGGTACCATAAATGGAATTGGATATTATTAGGCCATGAATTCTCTTCTTTTAACCTTTTTCTCATTTTAAGCTTAAGTGATTGCGAAAATGCTTTCCTCATCGACTGATACAACTCACCAAATTATTTCCTGGCAGAAGGAAGAAGGTGAGGCAAAGGCCTGTTGATGCGTGCTTGATTCTAAGCATCCACAGGTTGTCGAAAGTTCTTTTTGTAAATCCTTGCGTTTAGGATTTGAGGAAATATTGAGGATTATAGGAGTAGAAGGACTATTAAGACTTCTCAACTCCCTTCCACTACTAATAGAGTGTTTACTGACTAGACCTTTAATCAGATTGAATAGCAAGAGGGAGGGGCCTAACTAAATTAGTAGTTAGTAATTAGGAAAAGGCAGCTACTAAAACTTTAGGTCAAATCCATTTTTGGATCACTTTTTTGCTGTTACCCCGAGTCTTTGTTTAGTAAGCATGTGAGTTAGAATGTACTATCTTAAGCTTTTGGATTTGGCTCTCGAATGAATGCACTATTGAAAAGGAAGGGATGTTGGGTGAGGTGATGGCTCTCTTTCAAAATATGCATCTCGAACCGGGGTTCCAATCGGCACTGAAATTGGCCCTGCCCATTGGTTGGGTTTCTCTACGCAGTCTTCAAATTTGTCCATTTTAGCTTGTCTTCACTGCTTTTTAAGATGTCTTTGCTTCAACACCTACCAAACCTGAGCATACAAAAACCATACCATAAAACAAGTGTAATAGCCAAATATATAATGGGAATCATATATAAAAGATATAAAATATATGACACATCAAGCGAAAACAAATGCAAAATCAGAGAAATTTGGGGGTCTAGTTTGGGATCATCACAAACAATCCGAATAAATAGCCTGAGCTTCTTGTTCCTCAAGCTAAACTCATTGACCCTCACTTAAGCCCCAAAGAAGGAATCATCAAATCAAGGGTATTAAACATACAACAAAAGGTATAAGTTGAATGAACTTATGCATGTGCTAGATTATGGATTTAACTTTAAATTTGCATCCCTTCACATCATAATTGGACCTTTTGTGTGATTTCGAACCTATAGAAAGTCTCTCATCATAAATCACACTAGATTTTGCTTAAGGAAGGAGGATTTTCCATTTTTAAATGTTCAGGGCTTCAATTTGTAAAGTTTGGGAGGAAGCTTTTAGGGTTTTCAAATAGGGCACCCCCAATTTGTCTTTTTTCGGCTTCGCATTCGCCTCAAGAGATAGAAGCGATTTTCGCACACACAGAGAGAGAGAGAGAGAGAGAGAGAGAGAGAGAGAAAGAGAGAGGATGAGATGGTTAGAGTGAGTTTAGGGCATTAATTTGGCTAAGGAGGTGGGTGCAGGTGATGTCAAGTTAAAGGATAATGATGTTAATAGCCAAATGAATGGCTTAGAATTCACTCTCACCCTCTCATATTTTCACCTGGGCCGCACCATATATATATATATAGAGCACAATTCTTATGAGAGGATGAGAGTACGAGATGATTAAATCTTGACCGTTCGTCACAATAGGCGGTCAAAATTAAACAATCTTAATGTAACCCCCTTAAAAAAATACCCATAATACCCTTCTCCTCCTTCTCCCTCCAATCCTCCCCACCTCCCTCCTCTCCTCCCCCCCCCCCCCCCCCCCCCCTGCAGCAGCCACTTGCCACCGACTGCCCACCACCGGCTGCCGCCACCAACCACTGCCTCCGACCGCTCCTAGCTCTCAAATACAACCCCCCCCCCCCCTCTCTCCTCCTTTCCAACCCTTCCCCCACCTCCCTCTAGTCCTCCTCCACCTCCCTCCCCTCTCTCTCCTCCCCTGCAGCCAGCCGCTGCCTCCAATCGCCGACCGCCCCCAACCCCCAAATACAATACCCCTCCCCCACCTCCCTCCCCTCTCCTTGCTATCGCCACAGCTGGCCGGCGGGTGGCGGCAGCAGGGAGAGGAGTGGATGGAGGTGGGGGGTGTTGGTTGGGAGATGACAGAGGAGAAAGGATGCTATATTTGGGGGTTAGGGGCAGCCGGAGGTGGCAGTCGGTGGTCGGTGGCCAGTGGTGGGGGGTCAGCGGCAGGTGGCGACTGCAGGGGGAGGGGAGAGAGAGAGGAGGAAGGTATACGCAGCCTTCCCCCTTCTGGGAGCTACCTTGAAGGGAGGCTGTTTTCGAGAACCCCCAACCTGATAAGCTTGTCAATAGCATTGGCATGTGGTAGCCTGGAAGCAAGAGAGCAATAAGTATATGAGCAGGTCAATGCAGAGGCAGGCAATACAGGCAAACTCAATGCAAAGCAAGCTAGGCATGTAATAGTAAGAGAAATAGCATCTGCACATAAGTGTATACATAGATAGTAAATCGGGAGATCAAATATGCACGTAAGATCGACGAAGAGGCCTACTCCAGGCCATTACATCTGCCACCCTTATGCTAGCCCTCCATTGGGCTCTCTCTGAGGCCATCTTGTCCCAAAGGTTTAGGTGGGTGAGGTCTTGTATGATCGTCTCCAACCATCTCTTCTTTGGCCTACCTCTCCCTCTCATGCCTAGCTTAGTATGGACTTGTTCGCATCTCTTGGCTGGAGCTGTGCTCGATCTCCTCCTAACATGTCCAAACCACCTCAAACGTTTCCCTTTTAATTTATCCTCAGTGGAGGCCACACCCAATTTGCTTCTTATGACGTCATTCCTGATCCTATCCTTCCTTGTGTGTCCGCACATCCACCGCAGCATCCTCATTTTCGCCACCTTTATCTTCTATGCGTAATGTTGTTTCATCGCCCTACACTCCGCCTCATAAGACATGGCCAGCCTCACAACCGTCTTATAGTATCTTCCCTTTAGCTTTGAGGGAAACTTTCTGTCGCAAAGTACCGTGGAGACCATCCTCCATTTATGCCATCCTACTTTAATCCGGTTGTTGATATCCTTGTCCACTTCGCCATTATATTGTATCATGGACCCAAGTATCTAAAACTCTCCTTTCTCGGTATAGGCTTAGATCCAATCTTGACTTCTTTTCTGTTAGGCATGGTGAAGGGATCGAAATTAAGCTCCATGTACTCGATCTTGGATCTACTGAGTCGTAAGCCTTTCAATTCCAATGCCCTTCTCCATAGTTCTAACTTCTCATAAACCTCTTCTCCTGACTCCCCCACCAGCACAATGTCATCTGCGAAAAGCATGCAGCAAAGTACACCTCCTTAGATGTTCCTAGTGAGCTCATCCATTACTAGAATGAACAAATAGGGGCTCAAGGAAGATCTCTGGTGTACCCCGACTGTTATCGGGAACATTCTGTCTCCTGTTCCACTATGTGCACCCTAGTTTGTGCATCCTCATATATGTCTCTAATGGCCTGGATATATATATATATATATATATATATATATATATTGTTTCACTTATATTTATTTATCTCATAAATCCAATTTAATATTTTTAAATCACGTATTTGTTGAGGCTTGGGAAGGGATCTCAAGGATAATTTAATTATAACATCAAATGGGTCAAATAAATTATCATAAGAAGATAACATTTGATTATCATTTAATAATATTTAATTTTACTAAATAAATAATGATGCACTCTATAAAATTCTCATATTGCTATTATATGAATAATCACTACCCTTTATTAGACATTTATGAGAACTAATAACTTAAAACTACCATCGTTATATTTCTTAAAGCTTTCCATTAAGTTCTCGATTTGCGCTTTTTAAAAAAATTTGTGATATAGAAAATAATTTTCTCATAAAAAATTTCTTTTTTTTTTGTGTACAAATCGTAAAATATTTCAGTGGCTAACCGTTGAAATACTTTGGGCAAAGGTTAAGACTTTTTGAACACTTACAAATCAACTCAACGGAACACTCTTATCTCAAGAAGACACTATAAATTCCTTATTTAACATTTGTTATCACCACACTTTGTGCTACCACTTTATGTATCAAGGATATTGGTTACTCAAAAAGACCTCACTTTTGAGTACATCAAAGTGATGTGCACTCTATGTATGAGATCAAGACCGTTTCATGATTTAGAGTCATTTCTTAATATCATAATACGAATTACTTATTTTCAAATAATAGTTGAGAAATAAAAAACTCAAGTGGCCTAATTCAATTTTCCAATTTTATTAACAAACACTAATTACTATTTTAGAATCTCCATCCACATGATTAGAATAAGTCATCGCTTGTATTACAATATAGTCTTAGCATATATCTAGTAGAAACTTATCATCAACTACAAACTTATTTCCAACAACATATTACTCCTTTTGACTTAAGTCAATATGTGACTGAATCCTTTTGACTACAACAACAACAACAACAACAATCCCAGTGCCTCAAGGGCTCCCGCAAAAGCGGGGTCTGGAGAGGGTAGATGTACGCAGCCTTACCCCTTCAGGGTGTCAACTTGAAGAAAGGTTGTTTCCGAGGACCCCCAACCTGATGGATCTGTCTTCATCGCATCATGCAAACCTGTTGGCAATGAGGTGTGAGCAATAGGGCAAGAAAGCAAGAAAGCAAAAGAGTAAGCCATAGCATAAAAACACCCTAGAGGGGACTATGAGACAACGAGATAAACCTTCCCTTTAAGGCAGCTAGTATAAGCAGATAGGCCAAATAAACAAATAAGCGGATAGGCCAACCTGACTAAATCCTTTTGACTACTTAAATTAAATTTTGTTATGTCATCATGGACAACATCCATCTCATGGCACATTTAGAAAAACAATCATTTGTATTTATAAGTCGTAATACACCAATCAGATAATAAATAAATAAAATAATTCTATTAATTAATAATATCTTAGTAAGCCAAGTAAATTTAGGTTTGAGTTATTGTTTTAAAGCCTCAAGCTTCATAGGGTTGGTAATTTAGTGACCCAAAAATAGTTCATTCAATCTAGATCTAGTTAAGGTTGACTTGATTGAGTTATCTTGACTGAAGGATACCTGACATAGACCTCATTGACTCAAGATTAAGATATATAGGCTACCAAGCTCTTGAGCTTATCTTCATTTCATTTTTTGACTTTTAAGCGTACGAGGTAAAGTGTATGTAGCTTTGCTCTGTCACCCCAACTTCCACTTGATTCACGTCCATATCCTTTTATTCTTCCTCACAACACATATATTGAAAACAAATAAAAAAATGTAAAGGCTTACTTAATTGGAGTATTGACTGAATCCACATAAAGAATGGAAAACAGAAGTTAGAGTCACCAAAAGTATCACTACTTGCATGAAGTGCCAGATTGAGGGGTCAACACATGCAGTTTGAATTTGACTTAATTGGCAGTTATGGTAAGTCATTTGGGCACATTTGTTTCCTTACATTTGTGATGACCACACCCAACACAAAAACAAACAAACTCTTTTTTGTGACCGTAAAGGGAGGCAATAATACAACCCAAGACCACATAGAAATTTTTATGACGAGGAGAACGATCATCCTTGAGGATGAACAAGTCAATGGGTTGGCTTTAATAGGGCCAAACCTAGAACAATTGCTCTAATAGGCACAATCTCGGGATGATGAAAGTGGTCATGACTGCGAGTTTGACAACAAAGGTGATGAAAATATCCCCGAGGATAATCTAATCTATCTTTATGGCTATTCTCACCGGAGTTTCATGGCCATTCTCAAGAGAAGAAGCCAATGTATGGATGATAAAGCCGAAATGTACATGAACGACCTCATTGGAAGGCTATAAGTCGAGACGGAATAACTAGGGATGTTAAAAGGTAGATAGCCGTAGGGGTTGAATCTATTCCGTTGAGGCAATTTGAGGCCCACAATAGACTAGTTGAGTCAATGAGGGAATATGTAAGATAATTGAGGTCGAGCCTTCCTATAAGTAAAGAAGACCTACCAAGTGGTTACCCTTAAACAGCCTCTGTGAAGACTAAGGTCCCAACCAACATTCAGATTAGGGTTGTCGAGAACCTTGAAGACCAGAGGAACTCACCAAATGATAGGGTTGGCTTGGTACGAGCTAATGCCTAAGAATGGATTTTGCCTCTATCCAACACCTCTATGAAACTTTTGAACATGTCTCCACCCTTGTTTCTAGCTCTTAAGCTTACGGGGTAAAGTGTTTGTGGGCTTTGTTTTGTCACACAAATTACTACTTTGGCCGGGTCCATATCTCTTTATTTCTTCGAGCAAACCTATTAACCAATAAACCAATAAAATTAAATAACGAAGACTCCTTTAACTGAAGCATTACCTAAGTCCACATATTAATTTGAAAATAGACATCAGATTCAGTAAAATATCAATGACTTACTCGCAGGTCACAGTAAGTCCTTTAGGTACGTACGTTTTTCTTTTTGTATGGTGAAAACATACAACACAGAACAAATAAAAAAGTTAGGTGGCAGATTTATGTTCCACTTCAAAGCCGCTCTTGTCAAAGAACTTAGAAGCAACCTCATCTTCAGGTATTTTTTATTTTCCTCCCTATACTAGCAATTAAATCTCGTAAGGTGTTCAAGGACTAACAAGTTTCCTCCATAGAAAAGAGGTTAAACTCTAGTACTTTATATCCTCAACAAAAATTGATATCACGGTCTATATAATTGGCCTCATTGTTAGATTCATTGCTCAATTGTGTTGGCAAACTAGTCTTAAGGGTACATTCATTGTTAGATTCATTGTGAGTAATTGGCCTCATAAAGTAATAGATTCTTCAAGGACCTTCCTCCTTAACTAGCCTTGTTAAAAGGCGGTTGGAAATTTTTCTAATTCACTCGTTGCATTCCTGCAAAAGAAGGTCCCAATAGTTTGGATGTGAGCATGAGGCTCAAGCCCAATAGCTTCTATTGCATTGATTTGTACAGGACTAGGGAAATGGTCTTTGTCAATCCCGTTTGGTCTCCATCCAGAAAGACTAACTTCCTTTCCTCAATGGCATCCTCAACTATGTTTCTTAAAATAACATAGTTCTTTGTCGAGTGCACAGATGAATTCTGTCATTTACAAGAATCTTTTCCTTTTAGGGTTTTAGGATTAGACGGTTTATGTTTAGAATTTAGCTTGAGCTAGTTACTTTCATCAAACCTTTCGAATATTACGTCAACTCTAAATGAGTCAAATGAGTATTTACAAAGCTCTTGGGTTTGGTTAGACTTTTTGGCCTTAGAGCCCCTTTTTACTAAGGGCTTGTAGACCATTGGAGGACCTTTGGATATTTTGCCATGTCAATCTTGTAAAGAGGTTCCTTTTCCTCTTTTATGACTTTGTGCAGATATATCCGATATATACTATTTTTCTTAAGGCTTTCCTCTCTAGGGAATGCCTTATGCAAATTCTACTAGTTGTAATAGAAAAGTTAAGTTCAAACCCTTGAACTTCTTCCTATATTCAATACCAAATCCTCAAGAGCTAGTTTGGCATACTCAATTTCAGGTAAAGCCACGGTACATCTCAACTTGGATCTCTTGAACGGATTGATGAAGTCTTCCACCAAATCACCTACCTTCTGTTTCAAGGCGAGCCAGATCAAACATGGATGTCCCGAACTCGATCTTGAGGAACTAGGCTTGGAATTATTAGACCATGTCCTCCTAGTGGGAGGTATACTTATGTACCATTAGAAGGATGGCCCAATTAACAAACTTGAGAAAAGCCTTATTTTAAAGTATGGTTCATTTGCTGCTTCCTTACATTGGCAAGTAAATCTTACCAAGTGTTTGAGGGCAAACACATTTTCCTCTTGTGAGAAAAGACTAAATTCAAGTACCTTATATCCTAGGGGAAATTGATAGTGCCAATTTACATAGTCAAGATAAGACTTGTTATAAATAAACCTATTGACTTGTTTTAGGCCTAGGCCATACAACTTCTTGATGATGGTAAAGGAGGGTTGACCACCTGGTGAGCTACCAATAGTTGTTCTCCATAGGGTAATCCTTTTCTCAAAGGGTCCATGGGATACTCTTGAGCTCCCATGATGTCCTAGTTAAGACGTGATACTTAACCTAGGTAGGCACGATTTTTTCCTCCTAGGATGGTGATCTTACTAATAGGTTTGTGTTCCTATTAGGGTCTAATTATCACTCAAGTTTCTCATTCCATTCACAAGCAAGACTTGGGATGCCAATGCTGTATGAGCCCGGTTTGTCCCTTGAGGGTACACACTAGGATTTGAGACTATATTGTAGTTTTGTGCTTAGCCTAGACCAAACATTAACCCTTGAGAAGGACTAGTACTTCCCTGCCCGCCAGTCTTATAGACTGGCTCGAGCCTAGGAGCAGGGTTTGTATCCTCAAGAAGGAAGCCTTCCCTTATCCCCTAGTCTCAAAGAATGGTTCAACCCCAAATTCATGGGTTCAAGTTCCTTAAAAGTGGAAGCTTGTCCTTATCGCTAGGGATCCTAATGTTGATGTGAAGGGACTTTATTCCTTAAGCCAAAGCTGACTCCTACCACTTTGACATTATGAGTTGGTAAGTGTCCCTGGTTTTCAATGTTCTGGTTGGCCCTAATTTGGACACAACTTAGACCCTTATTCCTTACAAAAGTTGTGTAGGGGTAACTGCTTAGTGGTGCTTATCTAATATTAGGAAGGTTTGATCTAAGTTCTCTGAAATTTTTCCTTATTGCTTCCACCAACGCATTTTGAGCTTCAAATCCTCTTAACTAGATAAGCTCGAATCGTATAACTCTTTTCCTTGTTTTGTCTCTATCTATAATGCTCACATTAGAAGACAAGGCAGTGTTCATTTCGATCATGAGCGTTTCAGTCCCTTTGTGCATTTTCTCATTCATAGTGGCACATATGCCGTCAACCACGTCTATCAAGACAATTGTGCTTCCGTGTTGGCCTATCAAGGTACATTTGGTTTCGACATGTTGCCTTTTTAAGAAGTCGTTCATGCACTTCTCAAATTTATCCTCCACACACAGGATCCTTCTCTTGAGCATGGCCAAGAAACTCATTCAAGAATAACCATAAGATCGATCCGTTCATATTTTGGAAATATTATCATCACCCCTACTATCAAACTCGGGGTTGTGACTACTCTCAGAATCCCCAAAAATTGGTGTATCCTTGAGTGGGTATTCGAGGTCTGGCCCTATCAAAGGCAATCCATTGATTTGTTCACCTTCGAGGCAGTTGTTCTTCTAAATTGAACCATGTGTTTATGACGTTGCATTATAAGTTGGCCACTCACTATGGTTGCCAGAAAAGTTATTTATTTATTTTTTATTGTTTTGTATGTGGTGTCCATAAAGAGATGGAAACAAATATGCCAAAAGGAATTACTATAACCTGGGGCAATGTTAATTTCAAATCGCATGTGTGTGCCATCATTCATGAGGAATCGACTTCGATTTTTAATTTGTATGTGGATTCAACCAATGCTCAATTAAGGAGACTTTGTTAGTTATTTTTGTTGGATTTGTTGGTTAATAAGTTGCACGAAAAATAAAAGAGATATGGACCAGGCCTAAGTAGCAGTTGGGGCTTAAATCAAAGCCCCAAAACACCGTATTTAGTATGCTTAAGAGCTAGGAACTGGGATAGAGAAAAGTTCAAGAATTTGACAACATACCTTAAGCCCTAGTCAATCAAGTTTATGCTCAGCACCTTTCACTCAAAGATGAACTTGACAAGAAAGAGATGAAGAGAACCGCATTCGGGTTACTAGATTAGGACCAACGCTATCAAGCCCAAGGATTGGCCGTCAAAGTCATAAAATAGCAACTGAAACCTAAATTATCCTGGCTCACCAAGTCGTGCCACGGCCTAAGACCAACGTAATCAAGTGCAAGGCTTAGCCGTCAAAGCCTTAGGTTAATGGTGCAAACTTACTTTGTGAAAGGGGATGGGATAATAACTAAGGTAGAGGGGATTATTTTCTCCAACATCACTGCTAAACACTCGTTGTATCTTTGGAAAATAATGAAATACAATTACTACTACTCCTGAGAAAAGGAATAAAAGATAAAGCACAAGTGTGTTCTAAAATAACTGAAGAGTCTATATTGGTGCTAGTACCATTTAACAAGTTGCTAGGGTCCTTCTTATAGCCTAAGATCTAACATCCTTGCTTGGCGCGAATTCTTTCCCACTTCTGGCCTCCGCGTCCCACGATCGCCTTGATTTCATGGTGTTAACACACGAGCTTCAGGTTGAAAGTCCTTCCCATGTTCGTTTTCTCTCCTTCAGTTATCCTTGATGCCAACGTTTTCATTTAAGTTCTTTAGATAACTTAATCAAGTCAAGGGGTCACATTTCCCGCAACACTTCTGGTAACCAACTCGAGCTCGAACTTGATGTCCTTGTAAACAATCTCGAGCAACTACTTCATAGGGATTACTTATTACACTTCTTTAATCAAAATGGCATTGTTCCCATTTCTTTAGTTTACAAGGAATCTAGAAGGTCTTCTATGTGAAGGCACGGTCTCATTAAACAAAACAATATCGTTCCAAACCCCTCGAGCTTGCTATGTCAACACAAAGAAAAGTTTGACACCTTACCTTGAATGCTTAAAAGTTGACAACTAAGGTGGAACGCTTGAAAACTTATCTTGACCAAGTTAATTAGGTCTATACTCGACATCCTTAACTCAAGATAACTCAATCAAGATCAAGCTTAACAAGATTTGGATAGAGTGGACTATTTTTGGGTCGCTGATTTAGGAAAACTGGTATCAAGCTCTAGGCTTGGATGTTAAAGTCCTAAAAAAATGGCTCAAACCTAAGTCTATCCACCTCACTAAGCTATGCTAACAACCTAAAACCAACACTACCAAGTTCAAGGCTTGCTTGTGAAAGGCTTAGATTAATGGCGCCAACTTACTTTATCGTGTGTGTGTGTGTGTGTGTTTTTTTTTTTTTTTTTTTGGGGGGGGGGGGGGGGGGGGGGGGGGGGGGGGGGGGCGGGGCGGTATTACCGAGGGGAAGAAGACAAAAACACAAGAAAAAGGCACTCCCCTCGCACTCTCTTCCACATGTCCCCTTGCACTCTCTTCTACATGTCCTCTCTTTCTCACTCGCTCTCTCCCCTTAACCCATAAGTTAAGTCTTTTATTATGTTTACTTGTTTATTGCTTATTTTACCCGTTATTAAGTGATATCGGGCTAATGTAAGTATCAGAGGAGTCTCCTACGGATCGGGTTCATAAACACATGTTGAGAATAAAAACCCTTCCTTCCACCTCTACCTAGTTCTCCCCAAGAATCCTTGTGGCCTATGTTTTGCTCCAATGCCTCTATTAACTATCTCAAGTCAAAGGTTACTTTTTCTACAACACTCCTGATAATTGCCTCAAGCTTAGGCTGTGACCATTCTATCGATATTATCTATGATCGCCTCGAAATTATTATCACCAAGGATTAGTTTTCCACGTGACAAGCTCATCTCTCCCTATTAGAAATGATTATTTTAGTAGTTGTTGTAACATTTAAAAATATAGCTGTAACAATAGCTATATTTTATAGCTGTTATGTACACCACTTTCCTCCTTTTCTGACTATTGTGTAAGGCTTCTTTTCTTCTTTTTTTTACTTTTTACGAATCAAAATGACAATATGGTTAAATCTTAGTGGATCATCGCAGCAAGACCACTCTGTCATTTACTATTCTGCAAGGCTTGTTTCCCCCTTTCCTTACTATTGTGCAAGGTTGGTTGTTTTCCCCTTTTTTAACTATAGTGCAAGGCATTTTTGACTTTTTTTTTTCCCATCATCTTTGAGCATATAAGAAGCTGAGAGGGAGAAGAGATGTATACATAAATCAATCGATAAGGGGAAAAAAAGGGAAGAGGGTCTCCTTGGTCTCCCTTTCTCTTTTGTCTTTTAATTTTATATCTTTGTCACTCTCTCTAAAAAACGTACGTGGTATTAGAGTAGTTACCTAGTTGATCCAAAGTAAACAATTTTTTTTCCTCTTTCCTTCACTTCATCCAAAGTTTATTTACCAGGCACTAAGGCACCAGATTCTATTAGAATTGCGAAGTTAAGCGTTGTAATACCCAGTTTAATTAAATTGGACTAGGTAATATAATATGTGAAATCCGGGATAATTGAACTGGGTTAGGTACTATAATAATACTAAAACCCACTACTATTCTGATTGGAATAAATAAATTAATGGATATTTTAATATCCATTCTAATTAAGTTAGGCTAGGTATTGAAATATAATTAAGTTAAGGGACTAATTATCATTAAGATATTCTCTAATAATAGTAAAATAATTGAAGTATGTATATATGTAATAGTAGTAGTAGTAGTAATAATAATAATAATAAATGAAAAAGAAAAGGGAAAGGAAAAGGAAAAAAATATAAAAAAACAAAATAATAAACCCCCCCACGTCTCTCTCTCCCTCACGCGTCTCTCTCTCTCCTCTACCGTTCTCACCGGCGCCGACTACCGTCCTCACACCTCACGGTATCGCCGATACCGCTACCATCGCCCACCCAAGACAACACCGTCCTTACCACCGCGGTACTACTCCGACCACCACGGTACCGTCCAACCACCACGGTACTGCCTGACCCACGCCGGTACCGCTCGACCTCGGTGCCGCCTCCCACCACCACGGTACCGTCCAACCACCTCGGTACCGTCTGACCTCTAGGGGTCTATAAGGACCCCAACCCTCAGCCCCTCAAACCACACACCACCACCTCACGATTTTCTCTCTCCTCTCGGTCTCTCTCTACCACTCACGGCTCTCACTCTCTCTCCTACCATTCTGCTCCGGCCACCTCGCCGGCGTCACCATTTTGCCAGTGGCTTATAAGCTAAATTTGTTGGATTAAAGCTAGTGAAGGTAAGTATATTACTCCCCTTACTTGTTTATAAAATACAAAAATTTGCTTAACTGGGTTTGATACATAAGACTTGTATTTGAATAGTTTATTAGTTTGTTAAAATAGGTTCAGGCATCTGTACTTGGTTGATTATGTGATTTCTACTCTTATGACTTGAGTTATACTGATTTATACGTTGAATTAATGTTTAAATATGTGAAATTTTAAAAGAAATTGTATTTGTGATTACATCAAGTGTTTTATACATGGAATTGATGTTAAATGTGTGAATTTTGAAAGAATCAGTAGTTGTGATTATGTGAAAGAAATTATTGTGAACTTGTTTGATTTATACTGATTATGTAAGCGTACGCAGGGGAGACGGCCAAATCCCAGTACATATGACGACGCGGGGGAGACGTCCGAATCCTGGTCATTACATAGAAAAGAAATTATTGTGAACTTGTGATTTAAATTGAAAGGTTTTATGAGAAGAACTTACAGATAACTACGTTGACCCTCCGAGGTCTGTCGACGATAGAATGTGAAATGTGAAAAGTCAATCTGTGACCCTGTCGCGGGAATAATACTGACACATAGATCTATGTTCGATCCTATTGGATCTGTCGACTTAGAACCGGTTCGAATATGTGAAATGTGAACGTCGATTTCGACCTTGTCGTGGGAATAATATCGGCCGTAGTATTCGATGCGTCTGTAAGTTTTACCAAAAGAGCTCTTGTAAATAAGAGATATATGCTACCATAATGTGAATTTTTCTGATAAATTTATTTTACTGGTTTTGATTAAAATTTTATCTGTTTTAAATAATATGCCTAATCCGGGTAGGGATTGTAATGTACTTACTGAGCGTGTTGTTTGCTCACCCAATTCGTTTATTTTCTAGATTAGTAACCCATGGCCAGTTCCTGAAGGAAGGAATGATGAAGCGGCTTACTATCTCGAGAACTTGTTTATTTCGCGTAGTTAAATAATAAATGAATTTTGTAGTAGCATATTAGAGACTATTTAGGATGTTGTAATTTTAAGCTTCCGCGCTACTAGTATTAAAATGTTAGTTTGATGTATTTGAGACTATGTTTTATATAAGAACGGTTTATGAATTTTGAGGAATTAGACTGGAAAAATTCAAGCTTCGTACTATAATAAGGGGATTCGTTATAGTACGGTCATGTAGCGCCCTTTGACTTAAGCCTATTCGGTATTAACGTTTGGAGGCGTTACAAGCGTGCTTAGGCGAGAGTAATACCAAGATGGGTGACCTCCTGGGAAATTCTCGTATTGCCAGCCTTAGAAGGTTGAGGGGTCCTCGGAAATAGCCTCTCGGTAGGATTACAACCTGAAGGGATAAGGCTACTTACATTCACCCCCTCCTAGACCCCGCTTAAGGCACTGGGTCTGTTGTTGTTGTTGTTGTTTCCTTCACTTCATCTCTTTCTTTAAAGCTGGTAATTCCAGAATTGCTATTCTGATCATGATATCAGGTTTCATTTTCTTTTCTTTTCGTCTAGGTGGGTTTTGTTTGTTTTAATGGTGGTTTGCCATCAGGTTTACATGTGTTGAAGATTGTCTTTGTCTAAACGCTAACGATCTCTTTAGTTTCCAGTTTGTTAGCCTCCGGTTTGTTTTTCGGATCTCTGGTGTGTTGTATCAATTTGATAAATCTATACTTCTTCCTCTTTTGTTCTCGAAGTATGTCTACTACTACAGAATCTGATGGTTAGAGTCTTCTTGTGCCTAGTACCTTGGTTCAAAGTCCTTCTTACAATGATGCCAACCAGCTGAATACACAAATTACATCCATGAAATTGGATGGTCCTAATTACATGGAGTGGTCTGCTTCTGCCATAATTTTTATTAGAGGAAAGGCAGAATTACAGTATATCGATAGTTCATTAAAAGAATCTAATGTTGGAGATCCGAGTTCGGCAAAGTGGCAACAAGAGAACATGCAAGTTATGGCATGGCTCTTAAACTCAGTAAAGGCAAACATATGTCATACTATTATATTTAAAAAGGCAGCAAAGGGTATTTAGAATAGGCTGAGCTATACCTATTATGAGAGGAGAAATTATGCTCGGGCCTAGGAGGTCAAAATAGAAATATCATCACTAAAGCAATGTGAGCTATCTGTTCATGATGATTTTGCTACTCTCCAAGGACTTTGGGAGGAACTTGATTAACACCAATTAATTAAGTGAGACTATGACAAAGATTATGCTTTGTATACAAAGCAGGCAGAACAAAATAGATTGTTTGAATTTCTAGCAGGATTGAATGAGGAGTTCGAAGGTTTCATAGTCACATACTAGGAAGGATGTTCGTCTTAACATTGATTTTGCATTTGCCATCATTCAAAACGAATCTGCGAGGAATGAAGTTATGAATGTACCTCTCGGGAGTGATGCTAGGACTGGTGTTGAACACTTGGCTTTAATATCTAGAGCTTCTAAAGAAGGAAATATGGGTTAACGGAATGGTGACAGGAACAATCTCTTCTGCACCCACTGTAAGAGTAATGGTCACAACAAGAACTTCTGTTGGGATAAGTCTTCTCACCTTCGCTCGACACATTTGAAAGGGAAGAAGTGGAAGTCCAAGCAGCAAACAGCTTTAGTCCATACACTGAATCCTGCTGTTAATTCAACTCCATCAGATTTGTCAATGCCTTTTCCCAGTCCTTCGTTGTCAGCTGAGGAGCTCTCACTATTTCAGCACATGCTATCTAAGATAAAGATTTCTTATGCTTCCTCTGCCTTTGCTTAGTTAGGTATAATTGCATCTGCTAATAGTATCAGATCATATCCTTTCATCCCATGGATTATTGATTCTGGAACTACAGATCATATGACTGGTATCTCTTCCCTCTTTTCTTCATATAAAATTTCCTCTAGCCAAGGAAAGGAAAAAATTGCTGATGCTTTTCTCTCCTCAGTTGCTGAGAAGGGAAATATCAGCTTAGAAAATCTTTACCTTTTATAATACCCAGTCTAATTAAATCAGACTCGGTATTATAATATATAAAACTTAGAATAATTAAATTGAATTACGTGTCTTAATACAATTAAAACTTGCTATTATTTCAACCGGGATAAAAATAAGTACAATCGGGTGAGTGGGGAGCAAGGAAAGAAAAGGAAAAAAAAAAAAGAAAGAAAAAAAAAAGTAAAGTTGGAGTGGGGAGTAAGGAGGAGGAAAAAAAAATTGGGCTATAAATACCCATAAACCCCCCAACCTCATTTCCTCACCCCTCACCTCTCGACTCTCTCTCTCCTCTCGGCTTTCTCTCTCAACCACTCACGACTCTCTCTCCTCGCCGGTACAGAGCCGGTCACCCCGCCGGCGTCACTACCTCTTAGAAGCTAAATTTGTTGGATTTAAGCTAGTGAAGGTAAGTATATTACTTCCCCTACTTGTTTGTAAAGTATGAAAATTGCTTTAGATAGCTTAATTTGTATGACTTATATTTTGAATGATTTATGGGTTTGATAAAATAGGATTGAGCATATGTGTTTATGTGATTATGTGATTTATACTCTTAGGAGTTGAATTATATTGGTTTATACATTGATTTAACATGTGAATTTCGAAGAAGTTTTTACGCATATGTCAATTTCGAAGGAGTTTTTACGAATATGTAAATTTCGAAGGAAATTATTGTGAACTTGTGATTTGAATCTGGCTGTGTAAGCATACGCGGGGGAGTCATCCGAATCCTGGTACGTATGACGACGTGGGAGAGATGTCCGAATCCCGGTCGTTACATAAAAGGAAATTATTGTGAAATTGTGATTTGAATTTGAAATTATAGGAAGAGCTTACAGATAACTACGTTGACCCTCCGGGGTCTGCCGACGATGTGAAATGTGAAATATGAAATGTGAAAAGTCAATCTGTGACCCTGTCGCAGGAATAATACCGGCACGTAGATCTATGTTCGATCCTATTGGATTTGTCGACTTAGAATCGGTTCGAATATGTGAAATGTGAACGTCGATCTGTGACCCTGTCGCAGGAATAATACCGGCTGTAGTATTCTATGCGTCTGTAAGTTTTACCGAAAAAGCTTTTGTGAATGAAGTTTTACCAAAAGAGCTCTTGTAAATAAAAAATATGTGCTACCATAATGTGAATTTTTCTGATAAATTAATTTTACTGGATTTGATTGGAATTTTATCTGTTTTAAATAATATGCCTGACCCGGGTAGGGAGTGTAATGTACTTATTGAGCACGTTGTTTGCTCACCCAATTCGTTTATTTCTCTTTCTCCCAGATTAGTAACCCATGGCAAGTTCCTAAAGGAAGAAAAGATGGAACGGCTTACTTCAGAATTAGTTATTTCGTATAGTTGAATAATATATGAATTTTGTTGTAGCATATTAGAACTATCTAGGATATTGTAATTTTAAGCTTCCGCTCTACTAATATTAAAATGTTAAGTTTGATGTATTTGGGATTATGTTTTATATAAGAACAGTTTATATGATTTTGAGGAGTTTCGTTTGAAAAGATTCGGGCTTCGTACTATAATAAGGGGATTCGTTATAGTGCGGCCGTGTAGCGCCCTTTAACTTAAGCCTATTCGGTATTAACGTTTGGGGGCGTTACATAAAGTGGCATCAGAGCGCTGTTACGAATTTTGGGAAAATTTAAGTGCGGAAAGCTGAACATTAGGTTATGAATTTTAGGGGAGATTTTAGGATTAAGATAAAAGCCGATGAAAGTCCTGGGTTATTAAGGAATTTAAGAGTTAAAGTGAGAGCCTTAGGTTATGAACCTTGGAAAATTTAATTGATAGGATGAGAACTTGGTTTATTAATGTTAAATAAATATAGTTGACTATTTGAATTAGTTACTTCAACTATATTGGAGTTTAGAAGTTGTTTAACAACGTGGCTTCTTATGTAATTTGAATAAAGGTAAAGATGAGTGACATGAGCGAAACATTTGCATCCCTGAAAAGAAAGAGAACCTTGACGGAAAAAAGTAGGGTTCCACCCCCGATCGAAGAAGTCCTCAGTGAATCGGAGGAGGATACAGAAGAAGAGCACCCTAATGAGGAACATGTTCCCCTGCAGAACAGACCCACTGGACAAAATAGCCAGAACTCATGTGACTCCTCTAATCAGTTTGATGTCGCAACAATGCACCAGCTCATGGTTAATCTTTTGCAATATCAACAACAAGCTCAAGCTGTGCCTCCCCTCACTTGACGCAGTGAAGAGACCCTGTTTGAAAGGTTGTCAAAATTAAGGGCCCTAAAGTTTGAAGGAGCTGATGACCCTTTAGAAGCTGAAAAATGGATACGAGAGATGGAGACCTTGTTTGAGGCCATTTCAATAGCCAATGATGATAATGTTCGAGCAGCCACCTTTTTTCTTAAAGGGAATGCGGAATTTTGGTGGACTACAATCAAGGTGGCATATCAGAACCCTACTAAACCTTTGAGTTGGGAGGAGTTTAAAGAGACCTTCTACAATCAGTTCTTCCCCTAAGCACTTAGAATAAAGAGAGAAAATGAATTCTACGAGCTAAAACAAGGAGAGCAGATGGCGGTATTGCAATAGGCTAACAAGTTTCATGAATTGGGATGTTTCAGCCCAAGCATCATGACATCAAAGACAAGTAAAGCAAACAGGTTTGAAAGGGGATTTCTTCCTTGCATTAGGAGGCGTCTGTCAAGTGTCATCTTTAAGAGATATAAGGAGGTTCTTGAACGTGCTTTGAAGGTCGAAGCAGATCTGAAGTTGGAAGGGTAGGAATATGCTGCCAAGAAAAAGTTGCCAGATGGCAAATCTCAGGGAGGAAAGCCTAACCGGTTTGGTGGCAATGACAAAAGGTTTCGTACGAAGAATCCAGAGAGCTCTAACATTGGGTTCAGAAGATGCGAGTATTGTGGTAAGGAACATCCTGGCGAATGCTAATGGAAGTTAGGGGTGTGCTTCCAGTGTAACGAGAAAGGACACATAGCCCGCAATTGTCCTCTCCAGAATAGAACTAGGAATGACAGACAGGGACCTCAGGGTAACACCAGAGTTTTTGCTATGATCCAGAAGGACGAGACTGCTAGTGATCGTGTTGTGATAGGTACCCTTCCTATCAATTCTACGAATGCGCATGTATTATTTGACACTGGGGCCTCCCACTGTTTTGTGGCTAAGAAATTTGCCTCTAGGTTGACTTGTGAGCCGAAACTGCTAGAAGAGCCCTTTTATGTGCATCCCCACTGCGGTATAATGTGCTTGCTGATCCTGTGTGTAAGGACCGCGTGGTTACAATAAGCGACGTGAAGTTAGAGGCAGACCTAGTACTCTTAGATATGGAAGATTTTGATGTGATTCTAGGAATCAATTGGCTGTCTTCTTATCACGCACATTTAGACTGTTTTGGGAAAATGGTTGTGTTTCAAATTCCTAATCAACTAGGGTTTGCTTATCATGGGAACTGGTTAAATCCTCCTATGGGAAGTAAAGACTCTAAGACTTCTAGTAGGATGATTTCAGCCCTAAATGCTAGAAGGTCCCTGAGGAAGGGATGTCGAGGATTCCTTTGCCACGTATTTGACAGTAGAAGGGACGACGTGAAGTTGGATGGTATTCCCATTGTTAGGGAATTTCCTAAGGTATTTCTAGAAGACTTGCACGATTTACCTCCAAGTAGGGAAATCGAGTTTGAAATTGATCTAGTACCTAGTAGTGGACCCATATCCAAAGCTCCTTATAGAATGACTCCCTCTGAACTACGAGAATTAAAGGTACAACTCCAGGAATTGTTAGATAAAGGTTTCATCTGACCAAGTGTCTCGCCATGGGGCGCTCCAGTATTGTTCGTGAAGAAGAAGGATGGCAGTATGAGGTTGTGCATTGACTACAGAGAATTGAATAAGGTGACTATTAAGAATAAGTACCCCTTGCCTCGAATTGATGATTTGTTTGATCAACTTCAAGGTACTAAGGTATTTTCTAAGATTGACCTACGATCTGGTTATCATCAACTAAAGATCAAAGAGAAGGTTGTGGCTAAAACTGCTTTTCAAACCAGGTATGGCCATTATGAATTCTTAGTTATGCCTTTTGGGCTGACAAATGCACCTGCTGCTTTTATAGATTTAATGAACAGGGTGTTTTGACAATACTTGGATCGATTCGTTGTCGTATTCATAGATGACATATTGATCTACTCTAAGAGTAGGGAAGAGCATAAGGAACATCTGAGAATAGTATTGCAAACCCTGCCTGAGCACCGATTATATGCCAAGTTGAGTAAGTGTAAGTTTTGGCTTGACAGAGTGGCATTCTTAGGCCATGTGATATCCAAAGATGGGATCTCAGTGGACTCGAGAAAGGTTGAAGCGCTATTGGGATGGAATCCACCTACAAATGTAACAGAGATTCAAAGCTTCTTGGGACTGGCGGGTTACTATAGAAGATTCATTAAGGGGTTTTCGCAGATTGCATTTCCCTCACCCGTTTGACTCAAAAAGGAGTGAAGTTCGAATGGACCGATGATTGTGACGGAAGCTTTCAAGAGTTGAAGAAGAGGTTAGTATCCGCCCCTGTACTTGCAATACCTACAGATGAAGGCAATTTTGTCATTTATAGTGACGCTTCAAAGAAAGGGCTAGGTTGTGTGTTAATGCAGGATGAGAAGGTGATAGCCTATGCGTCCCGACAATTAAAGCTTCATGAAAAGAATTATCCAACGCATAACTTGGAGTTACCGGCGGTGATATTTGCTTTGAAGATATGGAAACATTACCTTTATGGAGGATCTTGCCAGATTTACATAGACCACAAAAGCTTAAAATATTTGTTCAATCAGAAAGAGTTGAACTTCAGACAGAGGAGATGGTTAGAATTGATCAAGGACTATGATGTGACTATTAATTACCATCCTGGAAAAGCAAATGTAGTTGCAGATGCACTAAGCAGGAAGTCAGTGGGCAACTTAGCTGCCTTGATCACTTCTCAGCCTCAACTACTCTGAGACTTGGAAGAAATGCAGATTGAAGTGTGCATCAGTGATAAAAAGGGGAGTTTTTTAGCCAGTCTGGGTGCACAACCGCTATTGTTAGAAAAGATCAAGACCGCCCAGCAACATGACCCGTTTTTGATGAAGATGAAAAGTAAGATGACCAATGGGGAATCTTCAGACTTTCTGCTGCATGAGAATGGAGCATTGTGCTTTGGAGATAGATTATGTGTACCTGATAACCCAACAATTAAGAGGGATATCATGAGAGAAGCACATAGTTCCTGCTTTTCGGTACATCCTGGAGGCACAAAGATGTATAGAGACCTGAAAAAGTGCTTTTGGTGGAGAGACATGAAACGAGATATTGCTGAGTTTGTGGCTAAGTGCTTGATCTGTCAACAAGTGAAGGCCGAACACCAAAAGCCTAGTGGATTGCTACAGTCATTAGAAGTGCCTGAATGGAAGTGGGATTGAATTTCCATGGATTTCGTCATTGGCCTACTGAGGACGGTTAGGAAGAATGATGCGATATGGGTCATTGTGGATAGACTTACAAAGAGTGCACATTTTCTTCCTTTTAGATTTAATACTCCGTTAGATAAGTTGGCGAAGTTATACATTGATGTTGTGATGCGGTTGCATGGTGTGCCAATTGAAATTGTTTCCGAAAAAGACCCAAGGTATGTGTCAAGGTTTTGGGAAAGTCTGCAGAAAGCTTTGGGAACTAACCTGAGTTTGAGTTCCGCTTACCACCCTCAAATAGATGGGCAAACTGAAAGGACTATTCAAACATTTGAGGACATGCTGCGTGCCTGTGTTATAGACTTTGGGGGTAGTTGGGATGACTATATGAGTTTGGTAGAGTTTGCCTATAACAACAGCTACCATTCTAGTATTGGGATGGCACCGTATGAAGCCTTGTATGGGCGAAGATGCAGAACTCCGTTGTTCGGGAATGAGGTTGGAGAAAGGAGAATGTTAGGTCCTGAAATTGTACAAGATGCTGAAGAAAATGTCAAGCTGATCAGAGAGAAAATGAAGATAAGTCAAGACAGGCAGAGAAGTTGGGCAGATAAGCATAGAAGACTATTGGAGTTTTCAGTAGGTGAACAAGTTTACCTAAAGGTATCTCCAACTAAAGGTGTGATGAGGTTTGGAAGAAGGGGTAAGTTAAGTCCGCGCTTTGTAGGACCATTTAAGATTTTGGCAAAAGTTGGAGACGTGGCTTATAAAGTAGCCTTATTACCAGAACTGTCCAGAATACATAACGTATTCCATGTTTCTCAATTGAGGAATTATATTTCTGACCATTATCACGTGATACAACACGAACCGTTGCAAGTACAATAAGACCTGACTTATGAAGAACATCCGACTCGCATAATCGATCGAAAAGAGCAAAAGTTAAGGCATAGAATGATCTCATATGTCAAGATTCAATGAAGTAATCATACTCACAGAGAAGCAACATGGGAGACAGAAGAAGAGATGAGAAGCAAATACCCGGAATTATTCGAAAACGAAGGTAAGTTTCGAGGACGAAACTTTTGTTTAAGGGGGTGAGGATATAATATCCAGTCTAATTAAATCAGACTCGGTATTATAATATATGAAACTCAGAATAATTAAATTGAATTACGTGTCTTAATACAATTAAAACTCGCTATTATTTCAACCGGGATAAAAATAAGTACAATCGGGTGAGTGGGGAGCAAGGAAAGAAAAGGGAAAAAAAAAAGAAAAGAAAACTTGGAGTGGGGAGCAAGGAGGAGGGAAAAAAATGGGCTATAAATACCCATAAACCCCCCAACCTCATTTCCTCACCCCTCACCTCTCGACTCTCTCTCTCCTCTCAGTTTTCTCTCTCTACCACTCACGACTCTCTCTCCTCGCCGGTATAGAGCCGGTCACCCCGCCGGCGTCACCACTTCTTAGAAGCTAAATTTGTTGGATTTAAGCTAGTGAAGATAAGTATATTACTTCCCCTACTTGTTTGTAAAGTATGAAAATTGCTTTAGATGACTTAATTTGTATGACTTATATTTTGAATGATTTATTGGTTTGATAAAATAGGATTGGGCATATGTGATTATGTGATTTATACTCTTAGGAGTTGAATTATATTGGTTTATACATTGATTTAACATGTGCATTTTTAAGAAGTTTTTACGCATATGTGAATTTCGAAGGAGTTTTTACGAATATGTGAATTTCGAAGGAAATTATTGTGAACTTGTGATTTGAATTTCGAAGGAAATTATTGCGAACTTGTGATTTGAATCCGGATGTATAAGCATACACGGGGGAGACGTACGAATCCCGGTACGTATGACTACGCGGGAGAGACGTCCGAATCCCGGTCGTTACATAGAAAGAAATTATTGTGAAATTGTGATTTGAATTTGAAAGGTTTTATGGGAAGAGCTTACAGATAACTACGTTGACCCTCCAAGGTCTGTCGACAATGTGAAATGTGAAATACGAAATGTGAAAAGTCGATCTGTGACCCTGTCGCGGGAATAATACCGGCACATAGATCTATGTTCGATCCTATTGGATCTGTCGACTTAGAACCGGTTCGAATATGTGAAATGTGAACGTCGATCTGTGACCCTGTCGCGGAAATCATACCGGCCGTAGTATTCAATGCGTCTGTAAGTTTTACCGAAAAGCTTTTGTGAATGAAGTTTTACCAAAAGAGCTCTTGTAAATAAAAGATATGTGCTACCATAATGTGAATTTTTTTGATAAATTGATTTTACTAGATTTGTTTGGAATTTTATTTGTTTTAAATAATATGCCTAACCCGGGTAGGGAGTGTAATGTACCTACTGAGAGCGTTGTTTGCTCACCCAATTTGTTTATTTCTCTTTTTCCTAGATTAGTAACCCATGGCAAGTTCCTGAAGGAAGAAAAGATGGAACAGCTTACTCCAGAATTAGTTATTTCATATAGTTGAATAATATATGAATTTTGTTGTAGCATATTAGAACTATCTAGGATATTGTAATTTTAAGCTTCCGCTCTACTAGTATTAAAATGTTAAGTTTGATGTATTTGAGATTATGTTTTATATAAGAACAGTTTATATGATTTTGGGGAGTTTCGTTTGGAAAGATTCGGACTTCGTACTATAATAAGGGGATTCGTTATAGTACGGCCGTGTAGTGCCCTTTAACTTAAGCCTATTCGGTATTAACGTTTGGGGGCGTTACACCTTTCATCTGTTTTGGATGGACCAAAATTGAATACCAATCTTCTTTCTGTAAGTAGCCTTACATGACAATTAAATTACAGCATAACTTTTTTCCCAACTTATTGTGTGTTTCAGGACGTGGTAACAAAGCAAAGAATTGAGAGGGGTTGTGAGGATGCTGGCCTATGTCCATCTGACATTAAGGACTCATCTTCTACATATGGTTTCTAGTCTAGTGTTGTTTTTCTAATAGGGATTTAGTGTCTTAAATTCACTTGGGGCATTCTATGTCTGGTCATTTGTCTTTTCGGTCTCTAAATATGTTGTTTCTTAAGTTGTTTGAGTTTGTCCCATTAGAGTCTTTATAATGTGAAGTCTGTCAATTGGTGAAAGATTGTAGGACCACTTATTCTTCAAAATTAACTAAAAATTCTTGTCCTTTTGATCTAGTTCATACAGATGTGTGGAGGGACATGCCCCGTGCCTCTCTTTATGGTTTCCGTTATTTTATTACGTTTGTGGATGGTTTTAGTCGATACACCTAGTTATACATGAAAAAAACCAAAGCCAAGGTTCCACAAGTTGTTAAAACCTTCATGAATATGGTTGAAACACAATTTGAGAGGTAGGTTAAGTCCTTAGATCCGTAAATGCTATAGAATATTTTGAAAAATCAGTTATTTCTTTCCTTGAGAGTCATGGTTGCATCAACTAAATCCTCTTATGTCATACTCCACGCAAAACATGGTAGCTAAGAGAAAAAAATAAACACCTCTTAGAAGTTGGGAGAGCATTGTCATTTACCCATCATTTACCTAAGCATTTTTAGGCTCATGCTGTCCTTACGACTTGTTATCTTATCAACCGAATGCCTTCCAGAGTCCTACAAGGTCAAATTACATTTACTATTTTACATCCCACTCAACCGTTCTTTCCTTTACCTTCTTGTGTGTTTAGTTGTCTTTGTTTTATACATGTCCATTCGAAGGACCACACAAAGTCGGATGCTCGTGTTGTTCAGGGAGTGTTTCTAGGATACTCTTCCACTCAGAAAGGATATATGTGTTATGATCCTCTCACTCACAAATGATATGTCACAAAAGATGTCACATTCGTTGAAGCTATTCATTATATATGTCCCCCAGATTTCTTTTCAGGAGAAGAATAGTTGGATAAAAGAGAATCCTTTAGATATTCTTGTCCCTCCTTTTCCTGTCTTCACTAAGAACACTTCGATTACATGTTCTAACACTAATAGGGGTGGTGAGAATGGTGAAAAGAGGGGGTGAAATATCTTATGATATTGATAAAGGTGGTGAGAATGGTTAGAAGAATGGTGAAAGTGGTAATAAGATGTGAAAAAGTTATTCCAAGTGAAAAAAAAGAAGATATAAGTCAGCTCTAGTATCTGATCGATGCTTTTGAGATAGGTTTGGATAACAACGTTCCTCCTGCTACCCTTGTTGATACTATGTCTGATGTAGATCTTCCTATTGCTCTTTGGAAAGGTAATTAAAAATTCACCTCACATCCTATCTCTATTTTATCTCAATTACTCTAATCTCTCTCCATCATATCACACCTTTGCTTATGCTCTCTCTTTTGTTTCGGTTCCTTCTAAGTTGGTGCTTTGGCTAATCCAAAGTAGAGGAATGCTATGAAAGAAGTGCTTTCGTGAAAAATGGGACATGTGAACTAGTTGATTTACCAAGCGGAAAAAGAACTATCACCTGCAAATGAGTGTACACTATAAAGCACAAAGCAGATGGCTCAATAGAAAGACATAAAACCCGATTGGTTGCCCAAGGTTTTACATAGATATAAAGAGTGGACTATAAGGAAACTTTTTCTCTAGTTGTGAAATTAAGTTCCATTCATGTCTTGTTGCCACTTGTTGCCACGTATTCTTGGGACTTACATCAAATGGAGTTCTCCAAGAAGAAGTGTATATGGATATAGCACCTGGCTTCAATGGTATGGGAGGAGGGAATAAGGGTCTGCAAGTTGAGAAAGGCATTGTATTTTTGAAACAGTTTCCACGTGCATGGTTTGATCGGTTACGTCAAGCCTTAATTGGGATTGGGTACAAACACAGCAATGCTGATCATACCTTATTCATTAAGCGTGATAATGATCTCTTACAGCTTTGACTGTGTATGTGGATGATATTATTATTACAGGAAAACAGCCATCCAAAATTAGCAGGCTTAAGTCTTACTTGTCAAAGGAGTTTGAGACTAAAGACTTAGGCCCACTGAAATATTTCTTGGGAATTGAAGTTAGTAGATCTCAGAGGGGCATCTTCATATATTAAAGAAAGTATACCTTAGACCTTCTTCAAGAGACAGGCATGATGGGATGTAGATCTGCTATATGTTAATTGCAAACTCAATGTGAGTGAGGGAGATGATTTTCCTGATATGGAAAGATATTAGAGACTGGTTGGAAAACGTATTTATCTCTCCCTCACTCAACATGATATTGCTTAGGTAGTTATTTTGGTGAGCCAGTTCATGCATCAACCTAAGATTGCTCACATGTGAGCCGTTGAGCGAATACTAAGGTATTTTAAGTCTTGTCCACGAAAGGGTGTTATGTTTAAAATGCACTCACCTATGACAATGGAGGCTTACACAGATACAGACTGGGCAGACAACATTGATGAAAGAAGATCAATGAGCGGCTATTGTGCCTTTGTTGGTGGCAAATTGGTTGCATGGAGGAGCCAAAAGCAATCGGTTTGTGTACGATCTAGTATAGAAGTAGAGTATGGGGCCATGGCATATGGAGTTTCAGAACCGTTGTTGAGAATCCTTTTGAGGAACCCTTGACGTTGTATTATGATAATAAAGCTGCAATGAATTTGCTAATGATCCAATTCACCATGATTGAATGAAGCACATTGAGATTGATAGGCACTTTATCCGAGAGCGATTGGTTTTAGGAGACTCGTGCATTCCACATGTTTCTTCGGTTGATTAGTATTTTCACAAAGGGGCTTCCTTCAGCTCATCTTCAAAGGGTCTTATCCAAGCTCGGCATGAAGGACATCTAGGGGGAGCATTGGAAATGATTATTCTGACAGCTATAATAACAGCTGAAAAACATAGCTGTAGCTGTAATAACAGCTATGTTTTTCAGCTGTTATGTACAACGTTTTTCTCCCTTTTTGACTATTGTGCAAGGCTTGTTTCCCCTCTTTTAACTATTGTGCAAGGCTAGTTGTTTTCCCCTTTTTTGACTATAATGCAAAGCTTTTTTGGCTTTTGTGTAAATACTCCATCTTTCAGCATATAAGGAGCTAAGAGGGAGAGCAAATGTATGCAGAAATCAATCAACAAGAGAAAAAGAGAGGGACTGTCTGGTCTCCCTTTCTCTTTCCTCTTCTATTTTTATCCTTGTCAGTCTTACTGAAAAAACTACCCCATAATCCAAATGACCCTGTCCCGATTCCTCAAGTCTACTAGGTGAGCCAATAGTTTTCCTCATGTGATTGGCACGTACTTCATTAATCTAAATAGCTTTGTTAACAGATTCCCAAGTTCACTGGGTAAACAAAGAGACTATAAGGAACTTGCTTGCCTTTCTTCAAAAGAATAACACAGTTCCGCACTGCTCATCTAATGGATCACCATATAAGAAACTTCCATCAGGTGGACCACTTATTACATAAAATAGAAGTAAAAATGCTTGACAACACAGAATAAAAATAAAATAAAATGAACAAACCAACATCAGGTGGACCACTTATTACATAGTAGTAGTGGCAGGCACAAGGCGAGTGCAGAACAAGCTGCTTCTACACAATATGCAAGCCCCATATTCTTTTTACACAATGCAAGCCCCATATGTTAACTAGTCTTTCACTCCTCAATCGCTTGAAAAAGCAAAGAAATGCTAGTTTACAGCAATTGAAAAAACAGACTATGAATGTACAAGATGGGAATACTGATTCCAAGAGTAGAAAAAACACAACGAGGAGACAAAGATATTCTAAGAGCAAGCTCAAGATGTCTGAGGGAAAGAAAGGCTACTCGGGGAATCAATTCTCACAATAACATCTTCCTCTCCACCAGATTCGTCGCTAGAATTGTGTCTCGCATGAATTTGATTACTGCGACATGAAGAAGAGGGATCTTTTCTTGTTATCTCTTGCTTGAGTTGATTCTCTGCAGTCTTAGATCCTTCTGACTTCACCGAAGTAAGGGTCCGTCCTTGACCCAATGGAACTTGTGGATATGAAAGGCTATGCAATGCCTTTGCTTTGCTGCTTTCCCCTTCAAGACTATTTGTGCCCCATGGCATGTTTTTCACCTAGTCCAACGGAATGAAGCAAGTGAAAAATAAAAAAAATAAAAAAAATAAAAAAAAAGGAAAGAAACAAGACATACTCAAGGAACTTTTCAAATAGAGGCCATTACATAACCAATTTTGAGTTAGTTGTTATACTGTAGTAACTTCTTAACCATTCTTATGTAGCGCACACAACTAGTTGTATAAGAATAGTTTTGTAATGCCCTCCACAATGCACATGCATTTGTATTATGAATGTATTTCTATATTAAAAACTACCAAAGGGGTACAGAACTAATTGCTTGTATAGTAGCACTCTAATTTTGGCAAACATGACAATCAAAAGTAACTTACGTTCTCATAAGAACCCAGTTCAAGTATTACAAGTTATGGAGCATCTGCAACACTGCTACTGCAGCCACAAAATGACTCCAAACTGTGATTTATGATGATTAGTACATACACACGAAGATGTTCATACGTTAAAAACTATCTGAAGATGTTAAAATTAAAGATTGCATTGTAATTTATTAGAATATTAGCAAATGTTAAAGCATAAAAGCAACTTTATCTTCCCTAAAAGAAACTTAACGTGGGCTCTGCCTTGAAATATATTGTGAATCATGGTTGAATTCCATGAAGGAAGAGAAGTAGATGATTCCAATTAGACTAGATGGATCACAAGGAGTGCTAAAAAAATCAAGACCAAAAGTGAAGGAAGAGTGCGCATAAATGTGGACAGTGCTACTTGTACTAAAATTTAAACTTCAAGAAAGGCAACTAAACTTACCATGCTCCCAAAGATGCTCAGCTGCATGGCTCGGGCTGACAAATTCTGATATTCTTCTTGCTTGTAGTAATGTTCAGGCCAACTCATAAGACCGCCATGTTCTCTGCCTAGGGATAAACTGGAATGATCACGAAGCAGCAACAACGATTTTCCTCTTTGCAGAGTTTTATCAGCTTCAACTGCTGCCATATCAAACATGATTACTCTTGCTCTTGTCTCAACTTGGTAGAAAGATCCTTGATGAGAAGAACTGGTCGATCTCAGTCCTGGGAGAAAATCAAGAAAGAATGAATAAGCATGCTGCGGATCCAAACCCAAAAAAATCGAGATACACTAATCTTTTATTCACATCAAGAGAAAGGATCATCAGATATAAATCCTTAACAGCAAAGCTACTAGAAACAACACCAGTGTGTCATTTCTCTTGGCTTTTTCGGGAACAACCACCCCAATGCGTGGAACTGAAATTTTATTTGACTTCTGTTTTTCCCCGATAAATTGATTCCAGTTAGACTCCATGTTCACAGTGATTAAGCCATTGGTTTTAATGACAACGAACACAATGGTAGTTTTTGTTATTATAGTCGTGAAAGCGCTCCTGAATCTTCAATGTCACCAAATCAAGGAAACATTCAAGTGCAGTTGAACAAACTCAAGTATCCAATTCATTATGTAATCGAGTTCCGGAGGTATGCTCCGTTGGAAAATTGCACCTTCGCCACATTTTATATGTTTGGTATATTTTACCTAGCTACATGAACCTGAGCATACAATGGCTTCAGGCAAACTCACGCAAGTCCAAGTTAAGTGGCAAGTGTCTAAAACTGGGAATAATTTCTCCTAATCAAAACTCTTGAAAGTTTATTCACCTTAAAAAATGTCACCAAATCAAAACAATTAGTCTCAGCTATTTAAAACCCTGTAGAGAGCAATCTTTGTTTTATCAATCAACAAAGGTCATTCACCTAAAACAGTTAATTGTTAATTAACATTCCAACCTCTGAAGCATTTATTTGAGAGCCTACATGGGAAACATAGCTTTGAGATGTTATTTCAAATCAAGAATGTTTCTCAAACAGTGAGTGTTTGAATTCCAGCATTCAAATACTATGATTACAAATTCATACCGAGCCCTGAACTTTTCAACTGTGAACTCAAACAAATATCATTGTGTAGCGGAATGACTTAGAAAATTTTGAACTAACAACTAGTTATTGCTTACATGAGCAAAATTGAACATGTATAGTTATTGCTTACATGAGCAAAAAAGAAAATGTATAGTATTTATTTTTTTAAACATGCTTGTCAAAACTATCAGATGGAAAATATCAATGATTGCAGGGAAATTCCTTCAGAGTTCATAACAAAAAGCTGAAGGTCCCGTTTGGAGCATGGAATTGGAGCTCAGAATTCCAATTTTGTTGGTTTACCTATTGGAATTGGAATTATAATTCCACTATCGAATCCCATGGAATTGTGATTTTAACTGAAAATCATATATTCCAATTCCTTAGGGTGGGGGCAAGGAATTATAATTCCAAATTAACTCCATTGATCTGAAACCTAAAATAACCCCACTTGATTAACCCAAACTCAAGATAACTCGAAGCCCGAAAGACTTAGGCAACCTAAAATTTGACTCGAATCTCGAAACTACCCAACTCAAATAACTTGAACTTGAAATGACCAAAATCAACATAAATCAAAGTCCGAAGTGACCAAGTCGATTGACTCAGAACTCAAGATAACTCAAATCCAAAAAATGAAACTACTTGATTTGGATGTGATGTAAACAAGTTGAATCGAAGTCAAAATGACTTGAACAAAGTGATCCAAAACTTAATATGACCCAAACCCAAAATGACTTGAGCCATTTCACAGTTAGCTTAAGATAACTCGAAATTTAAAATAATAGAACTCGTTTATCAAAAAACTAAGATGACACGAGCTCCAAACGACCTAAATCAACTCAAATTCGGTCGTAGCTAGCCTGAATCCAGGAAAGACCTGATCCAACTAACTGCAAATCCGAGATGAGTTTAACACTAATTGTCTGATGCCATACTTGATCCGATTTGACTTGAAACTCGAATAACTCAAACTCAAAGTGAATTGCTTCGACCATAAAAACTCGAATGTAATGTGAACCGCTTCAACCCAAATTCAACCACAGCTGATTCAAAAATCGAAATACTCAAACTCGATTAACTGAAAACCCAAGATGACTCGAATCATTATGAAATTATAATTCCGATCTCCAATTCCTTTGATGAAACAATGGAATTTCAATTCCTTTAGAATTCCAATTCCACTAGAACTGAAATTACAATTGCAATTCTACAATCTAATTCTAATTTCATGTGCCAAACAGAGCCTAAAAGTAATTTATATTCCTTAATAGAACTCAACCCAATTGGCTTGACTAGTTTTGTGTTGTTCATAGCAACTCATTCATGCAACAAGTAGTACAATTGCAGGCGAATTGCAATCCGAATTTGATTATATTTCACACTACACATTTTCTACAATTAGCTAAGACACTAAGTGTCCTCTTTCCGTAAGCTAATACATAAAGCGATTCTCACTCTTAAGGAAAGTGGATTATTATAGATTGTGGCTATGAGCTACAAATCTTTTTCCTTCTGTTTGGCCCATGGAGCTAGTTCTTCTAAGATCATCTCAAATAAATTGGCGATGCTTTGCAATCTGCATGGAAAAGATGTTCACGTAATGAAGGCACCGTCGGAATCCAATATGGCCTAATTCTATATGAAATTAAGCAATTCTGACCATTTGTCGAAGAAAAGTGAAGCAAAATGGAAGATAAGAATTAATAATTCTAGAAGGTGTATTAGTTTCCAGTTCTCCTAAGATCATCTCAAATTAATTGGCAAAGCTTTTCAACATGAATGGAAACAGTCTTCACATAATGAAGGAACCATCAGAATCTCACTAAGAAAATAAGCAATTTTGACCAATTTTCCAAGAAAAGTGATGCAACACTTGAGCTGAGATTTAATTTGACCATTTTACTAGGTTTTGTTAGGATTAAGATGTAACAGTGTTTGTTTCATAGTTAAACTATTATTTCTAGGGAAGTTGTTTCCTATTTGATTTAGCATAGTTTGTTTCATTGTTAAATTCTCATTTCACGGGAAGTTGTTTCCCATTTGATTTGGTAGTTATCTTTTTAGTTATCTATTATTATTTCAAGGATTAGTTTATATAGCTTTATAACTCATTATTTTCAGTTCTTAAGAAGTATTATTACGTATAATTTTAGGCAGCAAGTTGTGCTATATAAAAAAGCGAAACCATTATAGAAAGCATCTCCTAAGTATCTTCTCGGGATGAGATTACCAAAACAAGACACGGAAATAACAGACAGACTAACAGAAAAACATGATAATGAATACAAATCTAACACTCAATGCCCATGATACATTACAACAACAACAAACCCAGTGCTTCCAAGGGCTCCCGCAAAAGCAATGTCTTGGGGGGGGGTAGATGTACGCAGCCTTCCTCCTTCAGGGGGCTACCCTGAAGAGAGGCTATTTCCAAGGACCCTCAAACCCAATGCCCATGATACACTGTCGCTTATAATTACCAAAGCAATTTTGGACTGAAAGTGCAAGGTAGTCGGTAGGCACAAAAAGCAGTCTGCTAAACTTCTCAGGAGCATATATTTGTCAATTCAATGGATGACAAATATTTACACGGCAATAAATATAGAATCATTTTTTTTCCCCTATATATATGTCAAGAAAAGAAATATTAATAAGAGAGAGAGTATACAAAAAATTAAAGACAAGATATCTTCAAATATACAACCATGCAATAGCATAAAAACCAAAAACTGATAACATGAAGCCTTTCAATCCCTCTGCAAATCAACTAAGGCCATATTAGCGAAACTTGAAAGCCCTTAATCCAAAGAACTGTTAAAAAGACCACCTTTTTTTCATAAGAAATTAACTGGTGTATATTTCTCTTTAAAAATTCCTAGAATACCTCTCTATCCAAACACACCAAAGAACCACATAAAACATTCTAGCCATTCTTTTGGTAAAGATGTGTTCCGCTTAGAATCTTAAAACCAAATGCTTATTAAATCTCTTCCAGATACCTCATCCAAGCCCAGAGATGTTTCCTCAAACGCATCAAATGGGTTGATTACCAAGCATTGCATAATCGAAGGGACACACAGTGATATATGGCTTACTGAATTATAGACAATATGAACTTTTTGCCTGACTTTGCTATCAATTAATTCATAAGTTTGATCATCATCCTTAGTGTGTTAGCTCACTTTGTTATCAAGATTAGTGAATTATTATGGTTGCTATTGTCTTCAATGTAACCACTCTCAGGAAACAATACAGTAATTATGTTAATGGTAAACACATGTACCCCTTTAGGGTTGGGGGCCTACAGAAATAATTTCTCTATATGGTAGCACCCCTAGATGTAAGGCTACATACATCTTACCCTTCCTAAACCTTGCCTTGGCAGGAGCCTCGTTGAGGCACTGGGTTGTTGTTGTTGTCGTTGTACACATACCCTTTTAAAACCAAGAACTAAACTATACAATGACAAAAGTAGGTACTCGCCATATATATGCCATGTTTCTTCTTTGTTTGCACGAATATTAGCAAAATGTTTCCTCTCATGTGGAGCTCCTTGACATATTCTTCATTTATGGTAAGCAAAAGAGAGCTAGTTTAAAGAAAAACATCATCTATTTCTAAGACCAATCCAGAGTTCAGAAGGAACCACCCATCTCTAAATTATGTGAAGTGGTACAGTAAAGAATTTAAATTTTTAAGACATAAGTATTTCCCACACAATTTCCAATAAACTACAACTGGTTCAAATTTTAGTTGAAATTTATAGCCGCATTGTTCACTCATTTCATTACCTCCTAATATTTGAACAAAATAAGCCTTTATTTTTTTACCAAAAGTAGACTTATTTTTGACAAAATAAGCCCTCCACAATTGACCAAAGAAACATCCTTCTTTTTTTTTTTTTTTTTAATTAAATAACTAATCAAAGCCACCCTTTTTGAACTTTGACAAGCCTCCACTTTTGACTAAGAAATTAGCTCCTTTTCTATTCTTTAACACCCTAAAAACCTCACCCCTCTTCTATAGATACGCCTTATCAACCCATCCTTAATTATCAAGTCTAATAGTTCTTCATTTTAAGTAAGAATAAGAGTGAGGGAAAAAAGAGCCAAAGTTTGTGCCTAAGATTTTAAGAAAGTTTTCACTCTTCTAGTAAGTAACTTACTCGTTAACTCATTCGCCCTTTTTGGTTAAGCCTCTCGGTGTTTGATATGTTAATTGTAGACCAACATTTCATAGTTTTCTTAAAATTCTCAAGAGAGTTGTTTTTGTATACCACATATTGACCTTTTTACCCATCTGTGTTCAAAACTAAAATGAGATCAAACATATTTGTCCAAGTATTGGACATACGAATTGAATATTGGTTCTGTTATATGGCACTTTACAAATACAATTTGGGTTCATGTTTATGTTGTGCAATTATGAAATATATTTCTTATGTTTTATTGTACGCATTGTGCCCCACGATGATCGGGAAGACATCTTTGAGCCCTCGATTGGAGATTATACCATATTTGTTAATAGTGCACTATTTGGAACAATCCTTAGAACCCGTAATTGGTTGTGGACCCAATTATGACAATTAATTTTGAGCCCAATTGCAGGGATTATACGCAGCCACAACCAAGAAGCTTAAGGCTTAAGAGTTTAGTTGATGTGTTCTTAAGTTTTACCAAATAAATTTTTAGTAAATGACTCTTAACTATGCTTTTGAAAAGTGTCCGATGCCTTTTAAATAATGCCTGATCCTTGTTTTGTTGACAGATTTGTTACTTGCTGAGCTTTATGCTCACTCTATTGTTTACTATTTCAGACAAGGCAAGTGAGCTAGATGAAGAAATTCAAGGAACTTATTTTCTATATGGTTGAAATTGTTACAACCATAGAAGACTTTCTTTATGTTTTATGAGTTTCGTAGTTCAGTTATATAGGATTATGTTTACTTCTTGGAAATCTTAGCACTTTGATTTAAGTTTTGAACTCTAGGGATTGTATTGCTTGTCCTCCAATGTATTATAAAGCTTAATTAGAATAAATATTATGTGTATTTCACCTATGATGACCATTGGTTCCCTTACTGGTTCATAAGTCATTGGCTCATTATTTGCTATGTTGGGGTCGTGATAGAAATGGTATGAGAGCAACATTCTAGCCTAGTGGGTTTTGGGAACTTTACTTAGTTTGCATCCTCGTTAGGATTTACCTCAAAACATCTTTGGATATATTTGCATCCTCGTTAGAATTTACCTTAAAACATCCTTGGATATATATCTTCTTCTAGTACTAATTTGGTCTGTCGGGTTTGTACAAGATAAGATGTCGATTCGTCCATCAATCCCTACAGATGATAATGAGGATGTACCCATCCTTCAATATGCTCGAAGAAAATGGACTAATCAAGCTGGGGCAAGTAGTAATGAGAACCTCGATGCTTCCTTACTTGAAAATTTGGCGCAAAATTTTATTTAGCAATTAGCCAAGCAAATCGACATGCACAACAAAGGGGGGAATTTCTGGAGATGTGATGCACGATGAAGGCGCTTCGGAAGCTCATAAAATTGTCCAAAGGCTCAAGAGCATGAATCTACCATCCTTTTCTGGTAACGGATATCCCCAACAAGCCCTTGATTGGTTGACTAGGATAGAGGAGTACTTCGAAGTATTAAAGTGCACTAACTACAAATGGTTAAGTTTAGTGCCTTTATGCTACGAGATCGGCAAAAGACTGGGGGAAATTAACCAAACCACAACCTTCTGAAGCAATGACATGGGAGAACTTCAAGGAACTCTACAATGCTAAATTCATCCTAAAGGTGCTAAGAGAGCAAAAGGCGGCTGAATTTAGAGATTTAAAGCAAGGGGACAATATGTCTTTAAATGATTATTTGAAGCGCTTCACCGAACTATCTCCTTTTGCCCCACATGCGATCCCGAATGACAACGCCAAAGCCAGAAAGTTCGAAGAGGACTGAGGCACGATATCAAGAGATGGACTTTCAGTAGATTCACAAAAGGTTGAGGCTATTGTTAACTGCGCCTGACCTACTAATGTGGCTGAGGTTCGTAGCTTCCATGGCTTAGCTAGATACTAACGCAAATTCGTGGAATTCTTTTCTAGCATTGCATCTCCCTTGACTCAATTGATGCAAAAGAATGCTAAATTTGAAGGGAACGAGGAGTGTGAAAAGAGCTTTCTACGGCTCAAACGTCTAGTTTTTGCTTCGATCTTAACCATTCCTTATGGCAGTGAGGGATTTGCTATATATTGCGGTGCTTCAAGGAGAGGTCTCGGATGTGTCTTGATGCAACACGATAAGGTTATTGCATACGCCTCTCGTCAACTGAAGCCCTATGCAAAACTGCCCTACCCATGACTTAGAACTTGTTGCTGTGATTTTCGCCCAAAAAATTTGGAGGCATTACTCGCATGGGATTTCATGTGATGTTTTTACAGATCACAAAAGTCTTAAATACATTTTCTGCCAAAGGGAATTGACTTTAAGGCAACATAGGTGGCTAGAGCTGCTTAAGGATTATGACCTCACCATTCACTATCACCCAAGAAAAGCGAATGTTGTCGCTGATGCCCTAAGTAGGACGAATGTCGAAAATTTGGCTTGTCTATTGACAAAGCAAAAGCACATCCTTGAGGACCTATAGAAGTTGGATATTGAAGTTAAAATGCAAAACAATTCAAGCTCTCTTGCTAGCTAAGGGTTCAGCCGACCCTAATAGAGCGGATAAAAGATGCCCAAAAGGTTGATACTCAATTATGTAAAATTCGCAACAACATAGAAAGTAGCCAAGAAACAAAGTTCAGGATACATGAAAGACAATTCCTTAAGATTTGGAGCGCGGAGGTTATTTATTCCTAATGATTCCCAGTTGAAGAAGGAGTTAGTAGAAGAGGCTCATAGCTTAAGTTATTCCATGCATCCCGGTCGAACTAAAATGTATTGTGACCTTCGTGAAAGATACTAGTGGAACAACATGAAGCGGCACATTGCTCAATTTGTGGCTCAATGCTTGACATGTCAGCAAATCAAGACAAAACATCAAAAGCTAGCTGGAGAGCTTCAACCGTTGCCTATACCAAAGTGGAAATGGGAAAACAATGCAACGGATTTTGTAGCTGGGCTTCCAAGAACAGCAAGGGGGTACAATATAGTTTGGGTAATCATAGATCGCTGTACTAAATCTGCCCACTTTTTACCTATAAAGATCACCTACAATTTGGACAGACTCGCAAGGTTATACTTGCATGAGGTTGTCCAGTTGCATGGCGTTCCACCATATATCACTTCTGATCTGACTCTTGCTTCGTCTCACAATTTTGGCAAAGTCTATCGCGAGCATGAGGTACCAAACTTACATTCAGTACAGCCTTCCACCCTTAGACAGATGGGCAAGCTGAAAGAACAATTCAGGTGCTGGAAGATATGCTTAGACCATGTGTTTTGGATTTAACAGGAAGCTAGAATGATCATTTGCCACTAATTGAGTTTGCTTACAACAATAGCTACCACTCCAACATTGAAATGGCACCTTATGAGGCATTATATGGGAAGAGGTGCATATCATATGCTTACTAGGACGACAATGGGGACAAAAAGCTCTTGGGTCTTGAGATCCTACAAATTGCAATAGAAAAAATTCAGTTGGTCAAAGAAAGAATTTGAACTGCTCCGAGCCTTCAGAAACGTTATGCAGATGTTTGAAGAATGCCACTGAATTTTTAAGTAGGGGATCATGTCTTCTTAAAAGTGTCCCCAACTAAAGGGGCAATGAGATTTGCCAAGGGAGGGAAGTTAAGCCCAAGGTACATTAGTCCCTTTGAAATCCTTGAGAAAGTAGGCGAAATACCTAATAGAGTGGCACTACCACCTTCTTTATTTGGAGTACATAACGTGTTCCATATATCTATGTTACGGAAATATGTGCCCTTTCCAAACCATCTTTTACAACATAAATCTTTGCATATAAGAGGTGATTTCTCTTATGAAGAGCATCCTGTAAACATTATCGAACAAAAGAGCAAGAACTAAGGTCACGAACCCTAAGCCTAGTAAAGGTTCTTTGGAGTACTCACAATGAAGCAGAAGCGACTTGGGAACGTGAGGATGAAATGTGGGCAAAGCATCGTTCTCTATTTGCTGATTTAAGTGCATCAAGGACGAAACTTCTTTTAGGGGAGGAAGAATGTGAAGAATTTAAATTTTTAAGACATAAGTATTTCCCACACAGTCAATAAACTACAAGTGGTTGTTCAAATTTTTGTTGAAATTTCTAGCCAAATTGTTCACTCATTTCATTACCTCCTAATAAAAGGAACATACCCAGTGCCTCAAGGGCTCTCGCCTACGTAGGGTCTTGGGGGGCGGATGTACGTAGCCTTCCCCCTTCAGGGTGTTAACCTGAAGAGAGACTGTTTCCCAGTGCCCCCAACCTGAGGGTGAGGACTTCCCAGGAGGTCACCCATCCTGGTACTACTCTCGCCCAAGCACACTTAACTTCGGAGTTCTAATGGGATCCGGTGACAGCATGTTGGTTCCCTCTTTGGTATTTCATTACCTCCCAATATTTGAACAAAATAAGCCTTCATTTTTTACCAAAAGTAAGCCTTCTTTTTGACAAAATAAGCCCTCCACAATTGATCAAGGAAACTTCTTTGACTAATCAGAACCTCCCTTTTTGAACTTTGACAAGACTCCACTTTTGAGTAAGAAATTAGTCCCTTTTCTCTCCTTTAACATCCTAAAAACCTCACCCCTCTTCTACAAACACCGCTCATCAACCTATCCTTAATTATCGAGTCTAATAATTCTTCATTTTAAGTAAGAATAAGAGTGAGGGAGAAGAGAGGGAGAAGAGAGCCAAAGTTTGTACTCGAGATTTAAGAAAGCTTTATTTCTTCTAGCAAGTAACTTATTCGTTAACTCTTCTGCCCTTTTTTGGTTAAGCGTCTAAGTGTTTGATATGTTAATTGTAGAACACCATTCATAGTTTTCTTAAAAATCTCAAAAGAGTTGATTTTGTACACCACATGTTGACCTTTTTATCCATGTGTTTGAAACTAAAATGAAGCATGTTTGTCTAAGTATTTAAAATATGAATAGAATATTGGTTATGTTATATCATACTTTACACCTAAGAGGGTATCAACACGCAAGCACCGGATCCCATTAGAACTCCAAAATAAGCGTGCTTGGGTAAGAGTAGTACCAAGATCGGTTACCTCCTGGGAAGTCCTCGTGTTGCACCCCCCAGGTTGGGGGTTCTCGGAAACAGCCTCCCTTCACCTGAAGGGGGAAGACTGCATACATCTACCCCCGGGACCCTGCTTAGGCAGGAGCCCTTGGGGCACTGGGTATGTTGCTTTTTTTATATGACACTTTACAAATACAATTTGGGTTTATGTTTATGTTGTGCGATTATGAAATGTATTTATTGTGTTTTATTGTATGCGTTGTGCCCTACAATGATGGGGAAAGGCATCTTTGAGCCCTCGATAGGGGATTATACCATCTTTGTTAATAGTGTACTATTTCGAATGTTCTTTATTGTTGCTCCGCTATGCGATGTGCATTGTTGCTTTGCTGCTTTGTTGCCTTAGTGCTTGTTGTTTTATTGCTTTATTGCTTAATGCTGCTTTATGCTCCCTCTGTGCTTCTGTTGTTATGCTTTTTAGGTTAGGGGTCCTCAGAAATAGTCCCTCCTTAGGGTAGCACCTTGAAGGGATAAGGTTGCATATAACCCCCCCCCCCCCCCCCCCCCCCCCCCCCCCCCCTCCCCCCTCTCTTCTTCTCTCTCTTTCTCCCTCCCTCCCTCCAAAAGACCCTGCATTGGCAAGAGCCCTCGAGGCATTGGGTTTGTTGTTGTTGCATTTGGAACGTTCCTTAGAACTCGTAATTGGTTGGAGACCCAATTATGATAGCCAATTCTGAGTTGCTGGGATTATATGCAGCCACAACCAAGAAGCTTAAGGCCTAAGAATTCAGTTGATGTGTTCTTAAGTTTTACTGGATAAATTTTTAGTAAAAGACTCTGGCTATGCCTTTGAAATGTCCCATGTCCTTTAAATAATACTTGATCCTTGTTTTGTAACGGATTTGTTACTTGTTGAGCTTTATGCTCACCCTGTTGTCTACCAATTTTAGACAAGGCATAGTGAGCTGGATGAAGAAATTCAAGGAACTTATTTTCTACATGGTGAAAGTTGTTACAACCATAGACGACTTTCTTTACGTTTTATGAGTTTAGTAGTTCAATTATATAGGATTATGTTTACTTCTTGGAAATCTTAACATTTTGATTTGAGTTGAAATCCAAGGGATTTTATTGAGTGTTCTCCATTGTATTATAAAGCTTGATAGAATAAGTATTCTAAGTATTTAACCTATGACGACTATTGGTTCCCTTGCTGGTTTATAAGTCACTAGCCCATTACTATGTTTGGGGTCGTGACAGGTAACATTACCTCCCTTTATTGCAAATGTTAAAGTAAAAGTTGAATTCACCATAGAAGGTCTAGAAGTAGAAGAACCAATTAGCACAGTAAATAGAACTGACTTACCTGATCCTTCCAGGCCCAAGAAACTGGAGCTCTCTTTGGTATGCCAGAGAGCTGCTGGAGATGTTATCAATTCTTCAGTGGGAGAGCGGCTCCTTATAAATCCTTCCAACAGAAACCCAATGTAGTGTGGTGGAACTTCTATAGTTTCGCCCCTTATATATGTACTCATCGTTGCCCTTTCGGCAATTAGCACCCTTAGATCTTGCATTGCTATCTTCTCAAAAACTTGAGGAAGTAAGATCTTGGCAAGCACTGTAACACTTTCCTGAAAAGTAAATACATCATTCACAAGAAAGGCCCTGACATCTGGAAGACCTACTGTTTCACGACATAGGAAACAAATCGGACAATCGACTTCATTTTGCATAGTTAACAATTGGCAAAAAAGGGAACACAAATCAGACAATCAAAATCATTTTGGTTAAGTTTGGAAGACGTATGATTCACTGCATAGAAATCAAATCAGCATCAACAAAATTTTGCAAAATTAACAATTGGCAAGAGAAGGAACACGAGCAGTGTTGGTCTACACAAGGAAAAATAGAAGCCCCCCAATTAAGAAGTAAATCTGTCGTGTGTATGTAAACCAACCTCAAGGCATTTGTCTCCTTGCCTACCTACCATTTTCGCTTAAGGAAAATACAAAAACAAGCAGTTAAATAGAACAAGATACCACCAGTAGCCCCACTATACTTCGTACTACAGAAGTATCTACATCTAACAATTGCTAAAATCTGGCAAATCAAGAAAATGATAGAAGAACAAAATAAGATTAGAAGGAGCATTACAGAATCCTCTAGCTGAGATTTGTAACCCTAACATTGGCATAGGGTTGGGGGAGACATCGTGCAACAAGGGAGAGCAATTAGCATGAATATCTATAACTTTACATCTCATAGAACCCCAATAACACTTCCCCATTTCATCCAAGTTGTTGGAGTCTTGTATTCCACACACTTGTCCATGTACCAATAGAAGATTCGGCAATTATCGTAGCCCCTGCTTCTTCCAGTGGAACTCCTGGTTGAGAAGTTACTCGAAATGCTGCCAAGATATCAGTATCTAGGGTTTCATAGTCAAGAGTATAGTAAGTTAAACACTACCATTAATGTCTCCATTACTTTGGAGATATGATCCAGATGCTAACTCATAATTCTTTGTCCTTGTCCGTCATATTCACCTCCCTTTGCTACCATGGTGTCTTTTGCTAAATTTAAATTCCCTGTAATCAATTTTTGCTCTCTTTTGCTAAATTTAAATTCCCTGTGGTCAGTTTTTGCTCCACTCAATGAAAAACTCATTAATTCCAAAGTTTACCTCCACAATGTAAATTTAGCTTTGACACAATCTCTAGATACACCAAGAAAATGCATCATTAATGTGCCTAGTAAGGATATCAAATGCCAAAACGAGAAAGATAAGGATTGAGCCTTGGTAGGAACCTATAGCTAAGGCTGTGTTTGGGGCATGGAACTAGAGGCTGGAATTGGAGCCCAGAATTCCAATTCTGTACAATTCCACTGCCCAATTCCATGGAATTGGATTTTAACTGAAAATCCTACTTTCCAATTCCATAGGGTGGGGGGTAAGGAATTGCAATTCCATATTAACTCTATTGACCTAAAGCCAAAAATGACCCAACTTCATTAACCCAAATCCAAGATAACTTAAAATCCAAAGACTTACTCACAACTTAAAATTTGACCCAAACCTCGAAATCACCCAACTCAAATGAGTTGAACTTGAAATGGCCAAAATCATCTTAGCTCAAAGTCCAAAGTGACCCAACCTGATTGACCCGAAACTCGAGATGATTCAAATCCAGAAAATGAAACTACTTGACTTGAATGTAATGTAAACAAGCTGAGCTGAAGTGGAAATGACCCCACCAAATAGACCCAAACCTTAATACGACCCATACCTACAATGACCCATCCTATCTCAAACTCAGCCTAAGATAACTCGAAATTTGAAATGACACAACTTAGTTGTCCCAAAACTAAGATGACTCGAGCTTGAAATGATCTAAATGAACTCAATCCCAATCATAACTAGCCTGAATAACGAAAACACCTAACCCGATTAACTGAAAATTCGAGGTAACTTGAACACAAAATGATTCGATGCAATACTCTACCCGATTTTACTCGAAAATCAAATAACTCGTACTCAAATTGAATCGCTCCGCCCATAATAACTTGAACGCAATGTGAAGCACTCCTACCAAAATCCAACCGTAATTGATTTAAAACTTGAAATATTCTGACTCAATTGACCGAAAACCCTTGATAATTCGTATCATTATGTACTTATAATTCCGACCTCCGATTCCTTTGATGAACGAAACAATGGAATTTCAATTCCATCGGAATTCCAATTGAAATTGCAATTCTACAGTTCAATTCCAATTCCGTGTGCCAAACAGAAGAGTATTCTACGATCCCCTCTAATGACTCACTGTAAAGAATTGGAATTTTAAAAATCACGTCCTATTTTATAATCACAATTAGTCTACCTTTGGTTTCTTATAACCCCACTTTGACATCTAATTATTTGAAATACATAGTTAATATGCATTATTTATTGTGACCCTTGATTATATGATTCGATTCATGATCCCTCATTAGTGCCTATTTATTATCCCAACCTATGCAACCTTTTGCCTAACCTCTTTAATGCACACAACCTTTAGCCTACCCTTCTTCCCCTCTTCTATAAACACCACCAGCAAACCCACTCTCATCATCCACATGACAGAAATATTTCTAGTTTTTCAACTATTGCATTGTAATAGTTTTTTATTTGGCTTACAAGTCATTTGCCCATTGTTTGTTTAGTTTGGACTCCTGATAATATCCTATCAAAGCAAGATCATATCCTAGTGGGTTTTGGAACTAGTTCTTTGGCTGCACCCTCATTAGAATTTATTCCAAAACATCTTCAGATATATCTTCCTTCTTCTACTAAAGTTTGGCTTCTTAGATTTGCATAAGATAAGATTTTGACCCGTCCATCAAACCCTTCAAATGATAGTTGGGATGTATCCATCATCCAACATGCTCAAAGGAGGCAAACGAGTCAAGCTAGAACACGGGTTACAAAGAAACTTAATGCTCCCCTATGTTGGGGAAACTCATTCATGAAGTAGCTAAGCTGATCGATGTGCACATCAATGGAGTGGTGCCTAGGGATATTTTGCTGGAATTGTGCTGCAATTTTGCTGGAAAGAGTTGTAAATATTATGTTTAGGTAATAAGTAATAACTTCTTAATTTAGTTCCTTGATTTTAGGATCCAGGTCACATTGTACTTTATACTATACACTCCCCTTTCTATGCTATCAAAATCATCGATAAGAAAAGAATTTTCTTCATTTGGTTAGAATAATCTAAAATCATTCAGAGTATTAGAGCCCCTTCTTTCCTAGAGGTTATGTATGACCTTCGTTGTTGATTCTTTTCCAGGCCTTCATTGTTGTTTAAGATCAACCTTCATTGAGCTTCAACCTTCTCTGCCAATTTCAGCCAATATTTGAAGTTACATCCACCATGATAGAAACACCAGAACCCATCATCTCAGCCAACCCTACTTGTGCTGATAATCTAACCCTTCCAGATTACTGCCTTCAAACTCGATGGGAGAAATTATATGGAATGGTGCCAGTCCATGAAGATTTCTCAAAGAAGCAAAGGGAAGTTCAATTATGTAATTGAAGACCCACCAAGTGAGAAGGATTCTAAACAAGAAAATTGGACGGATGAAAATTATATGGTGATGTCATAGCTACTTCACTCCGTGGAGCCTCGAATTAGAAAAACCTACATAGTACTTTCCATGACCAAAGAAATTTGTGAGGCTGTGAACTAAACATACTCTCAAGTTGGCTTTGTTACACAAATATTCCAAATCAAGAGGCAGATGTACAACACCAAACAAGGATCCTTGAGTGTCACATACTACTACAGCACACTCAAGGGACTCTGACCGAATTAGACATATATCAGAATGTTGAGCAACAACCATCTACGTATGCAAAGACGATAAAAGATCTCATGGAAAGGGAACCAGTCATACAGTTTTTATTGGGATTCAACAGTGACTATAATCAAGCTAGAGATTTGGAAAAGATCCTTTAGTAGATTTGGATGAAGCATTTGCCATAATTAAAGGTAAAGAAAGGACAAAGAGTTGGCGGCCACCAGAAGCATGGGAGGGGGAGAAGCCACCCCAAAAAATTTTGCACTTACAGTGAGCAAACCTGCAAATGACAGTAAAAGCCAAGCCAAGGACAAACTTTGGTGTGACTATTGGAATAAATTGATGCACAAAAAGGCCATGTGTTAGAAGCTAAATGGGAAACCACAAAACCTAAAATAATAGCTCAATCGAGAAGGTTTTCAGCCCAACCGACCAAGCCAAGCAAATCAATCCACAATCTTGGATGGGAGCAATGAACAAGGATAACAGAGGTTTAACCAACAGGATACTGACGGGCTTCGTCAATCATTTAACTATCTAGAGGGCCCTAGAACCAGCAAAAATGAATCCTCCATTTCAAGTTCTTGTTCCATGGCTTTTACAGGTATAAAGACTTACAGGATGCACTTAAAACCCAATTCTTGTACTTGGATCATCGATTTAGATGCTTCCAATCACATGACCGTAATATCTTTTCCTAGCTATTCACTGAGACTAACTCAAAGTAGCCGATCGAACTTTTACCTCAGTTGATAGTCAAGGACCAGTGAAATTTTCAACACTTTAACCCTAACTTCAGTTCTTCATGTTCCAAAATTGAACTATAACATGTTGTCAGTCGGAAAACATACAAAAGATCTGGATTGCTATGTTAATTTTGTCCCATCTAGTTGTTATTTTCGGGATCAACCGGGGAAGATGATTTGTAAGCTGAGAGGTGTACTTTACTACCTAGGTACACATTAAAGTGGTGAAGAGGAGCCTCAATGCCTAGTTTCTCAAAACACCAATATAGATCAAATTCATCTATGGCAAAATTGCTTAGGTCGTCCACCTTTTACCCTATTAAAGGAGTTGTTTCCACAATTGTTCCAAAAAAATGATGCAAGCCACTTGCATTTTGAGTCGGCATACTTGCTAAATATTATCATACTACGTTCCAACAAAAAGTTTTCAATTTTCTACTCCTTCAATTTAATTTATTCTGATGTCTATGGTTACATCTCGTATTACCAATTCTTCTAGCACTAGCTGATTTCTTACCTTTATTGATTGTACTAGGATTATGTGGGTTTACTAATGAAACACAAGTTAAGAGTTCCAGTTATATTTTCCATGTTCCAACCCCCGCCACCCCCACCAAAAAAAAATGAGGGCATCCTACATCAGTCCACCCAGAACATATCAAGTTAGGGATCACTAGTGAAAATCAGCCAAGTTATTACTTACAAACAAGATATCAGGTTAGGGATCATGGTCATGGTAATGTTGTTATACAAATAGATTGTCACAAACATTACATAACACAATGAAAATCATGTAACAAAACAACCCACAAACCACTATCTAATGGTTATTACGCTAAGTAATGACCATTATTTTTCATGATAATAACTACCCATCTACCATTGTGACACATTACCTTACGCCCACAGCATCCCGATTTTGCAACTCCGTGAACCTGACTGCAATTTAAAACCATGCACCACGACCATTGGTAACCAGTGAATCAATCGGAGAACCTACCTTTTGGTGCAAAATTGGATGGTGAGTAAAGCTATCGTGTTGGTCCAACCAAGAACTAAGCTAATTTTGCTAGACCCTTTTGTTTCTGCACTATCTCAAAGCATAAATTATGTTTCTCCATCCTTCCCCATAATTTAGAGACAGTGATGATCGATGGACAAAGATGGAGGAGGGTCACTAAACCATGTGAATCCCAACTCCAATAACTTGCACTGGAGGAAACTCGCTATTTGGGACTAACCATAGAAAACCAGAATAAAATAGAATAAAATTACCTTTTGGTGAATCTCAAACATCTTAATTAAAAAACCGGATAAAAATATTTAGCATAAAGAACGATAAAAGAGCCAAACTGAATTGGAAGATAACAGATAAATATGATTCTAGTTCTTTTCACTCACCCAAAAATACTTATATAATTCTCTCTTCATAAGCTGTCAAGTGTTCTGACATGTACATAATCAGTGTTGAGTAGTTTGTCTAAAGCTCTCTGAAGTTTTAACAAGAATCGCAGCATGATACCTTGGCTTTTTTATTGGAACTGAATAGATCATATTAATATCAGAAATTTCACTGTGGGCCACAAACTTTAACTCACCGTCTCTCCTCAGTAATTCTCAAATTGCTTAATGTGCTGTGTGATTGTTGGACTCTTTTGGAAATTACAGTATAACAGCGATTCAATGTACCTTCCAAAAGAAATCCTCCATTGTGGCATCAGATCTCAGCACAGATAGTATTCGGTCGGCCTCCAGAAAGAAGCAGATTACTACAGAATCAGTAATCATGTCACAAATATAGGGTTTTCCTATGAGGACTTCATATAGTCCCAGAGTACATCCATGAGTGAAGTTAGGATGCAAGACATGCTTGTTCCTTCTACTCTTGCTTTCCCACTGCAGAATTCAAGCTTCCATATCATGATATGTAGACAACACTCAAAAAGCTTCAATGTGGCCAACTTTACAAGCTGTACGTCTACATTACCTTTACAACCCCATTTGATATAAGCCATATCCCATTTGGCTTGGTACCCTCTTTATAAAGTGTAACCCCACGTACTTTCATTATTTCTTTGGCGGAACCAACAAGCAGCTGACGAGCTGCAGTATGAAGGGCTCCCAATAGCGGATGAATGCTGATCATATCTCCTATCTTCGGAATCTTGACTAGAGGAGGATTTCGAAGGAGTTTCTTTAGGTCAGTCTGTTAAAACATTGAGATTTTATCAGTAGATGAAGGACACCACAATTTAGAATATCTATTGTAAATGATACATGATTAACATTACCTGCACAGCATCATGGAGATGTAGCGTCTCTTTCTCCTCGAGTAATCCTACCTTCTCTAGACTTTGGACATAATCGATTAAATGCTTCAGCACTGCATGCGTTACTTGCCTAGTCTTCACAACTCTTAAAACCTGAATATTCCAAAAATGTTGACACAAATCTGGACATCATTCATGCAGTGGAACGGATAGAGTTATTCTTTGAAACCATAAATGAAATAAAGGGGATCACTGAACAGGACCTGCGGAAATGTAATCCGGACATCTTCTAAAAATTTCTGTGCTTCCTCTCCTTGTGACTCACTTTCACTGATCACAGTAGCAGCAATTTCACTCTCACCTGGACCACATAACACTATCAGAGACAGGAAAAATACATTAATTATTCTAAAAGACAATTTCTAATACAAAGAGATAAAAGTGTAATGGCCCAGGTCAAGGGTACTTGCACCAAGAAAAGTAAGTGTTTTAGGCCCTTCGTCTTCCCTAAGGCTCTGGAAGGAAGAGCTCTTATTGACATATTAGCCCATTAAGGAGCTCAGAAGAAGACTCTATCACACTTCCAGCTTCAATATGGGATGGCCTCCACTAAAAAAACGTGACATCCTCATCATGATCACTGTTCCCGCAACAGCACCAGTCCATAGCGGCAAGCAAATGGCTCGGTTGACATTGTCATAGTGAGATGGAAAGGCAGTACAAAATCCAGGGAGCCATCCAACAGTACCATTCGAATTGAACTGCTAGCGTGAAACAACTGCAAGATGGGTACCACATGAATGGTGGAAACGCAGTGTCTGGGACAGGCTGGTAAGTTTTATCTGTGAAGCAAAGATGTATGGACAGCAGCTGGCAACTTAGGTTGAAGCATATGCCATGCAAGACAACAAACTTGGTACCCACGGAGGTAGAGATGGGGTGCTTTTACAAGCAATGCAATTCTGAGGAATTTAAGGTCTGATTTGGGGTTACATGTCTCAATTATGGGGGCAATTGTGGTCTTAAGGTATTGGAAAATTGAGAAATTCAGGAAGAAGGGTCCCAGTGAGGATAGGACACAAGGAATGCTGTAAATAGCAAGAATTGATTGGTTTCTGGGGTAAAAACTCCCCATTTCCAAATAAAAGTGAATATCGTGATAGCAATTGATCAAACAGCACTAATGGTTGAGCCATACCTTTACCAACCCATATGCAACCCATGTCAAAAACCTGGGAGAATGACTCCCCATGATGCAAAGCCAGAAACTATGGTTCAAATACCATCTGAAGTAACTCTCAATGGCCATGCTCAAATCATTTATAAACCCAGAATAGATGAACACAATTACAATAAACCGTATATACAAACCAGTGGAGCTTTAAGAAGAGAAACATGACCTAGAGATCGATAAGGATAAATATTTGGTTCTCTAATGAGATAGGAACTTATATATAATCTTTCTAGAATTATATCTTGAATAAAATCCCTGTTTGCCTCAACTTCCATCTCGGAACCATAATTTTCATGCTGCAAACCCTACATTACTACCCTAGAAAACCAAAGACTTGAGTCTGTCACCTATATCCAAAGAAAATTCAGAGAATAAAGGGAATTTTAGAAAGTAGTAATGATGGTTATTACATCTAAATTGGGTGTCACAGTCATTGTGGCCAAGCAAATCATAATGTCCTTTCCACATAGGTTTGTACATTCGCAAACTGCATTACTGAAATCCGCTGAGCTATGTGATTGCTCTAGCTCTCAACTCCAAAACAGCATTTCCAAAATAGGCCCTTCTTCCCCATCCACCCAACCTAAATCTAGGGACCAGTACCACCACACACATATTCATGTCTGCACGAACCAAAGTCATCACCCTAGGCTTGCTTTTGTTTGTAGGCATCAAATTTTAGCCAGTTTCTTAAGATATGAGGCTTCAACCCATTCTTAAAGGTGAAACAGTAGCCCCAGCTGTTCAGCCTACAAGTCATCACAAAAAACAGCAATGCCTTCCCCTTTTTCCCAACCCCCAGTCCAGGTTTGGGTTGAGGAAAAAACAATATATCCAATCAGCAGGAGATGTCAATAATTACAGCAAGTTTCCTCACCCTTGGAAAGATCGTGTTTTATTTTGTTCCTTTCTTTTTGACATAGAAGAAGCATGTCATGAACGAAGTAAAATACGAAAATGACTTTTCTTCCATAAACATCAACAATAAAAGAATAAAGTCACAGCTAATAACATTTGCAGTTGAATATCTATGGAATTTATTTGAATTTGCAAAGCTCCACGTACAGAACATATCAACATTCTACCAACAGTTTTTCAGATCTCAATATCTATGCAAGTCATAATGAATTTACAGAGCCCCACACAAAGAACATATCACATCATACCAACAGTATTTTAGTTTTCAATATGCACATCGATAGCCTGACCGAAATCAGTTTTATGCTGGAATAAGTCACTTTGTCCTGTAAGACATCCATGGGGACGTGTCCTGTAAGACATCCATGGGGACATGTCATGGTTAAGTTATCAAATTCACAGAATATACAAGATCACCCATTACCACAATACAAACCACAGAGCTTCACCAAACAGCTCGCATTACTGGCATCATAGAGATAGCAAATGGGATCTGTAGACTAATAGAAAAGTTCGTTCCATGCAATACTTACCTATAATCTTAGTTAATATATACATTAAAAAATTTTCTCATAGTTCTTTATCCAATAAGTTGCTCCAGGTCAGCATTTTATGCAATACCATGGATAATAACATGAGAGTTACTAAGAGGGAACAAAAGTCCCCTTTACAGCAGATGATCACCAATCGACTCTCAGTTGATCCAATTGAAACAGTGTCTTTCAACTACAGCCCAAACAATTTGTCAGCTGACCTAAATCTTTTATTGAGAAAATAACTGCTTTAGTGTCAAAATTGACGCTAAGAGAGCATTTGGAGATGCCAAAGGAACAAATGAACCTAATCAACTATAATACCATGCTTCAGCTACCATCAAGCTTTTAATATCAAACCAAGAGGTCGAGTACTATTCCTCCCCCCAAAAGCAAGATCTTGCACATTTCCTTGTTTGCTTGCAAAAAGGGCCTTCTCCTCGTCGAAGGTCTAATACCCTCTTTCTGAATGATTTAGAGGATCACTAAAGGAATAAGACTAGGTGTCTTATAAGCGACTCCCAGAATGCTTACCATCCAAACAATTTATCAGCTGACATGACAATTGGTTGGTTTTAGTTGAACACGATGACGATGATCCTTCGACTGGCTTGCTTGAAAAGCATGAAAACAAGAAAAATAATAATGAGAAGATATAGAACCAAATATCAAAGGAGGAACATTCATGACGGTTGACATTTCACAACTGTATAACCAGTAATTTCTCATTAATTAAGGCCTGCCACTAATTTCTCACCAATTAAGGCCTAAACCCTAAGAAACACTAACCAATTTGTTAGTTGACAAAAATGTTAGGCACATGTCCTTCGAACATGCAAAGATACATTTCATAAATTGGCCAGATAAGCCGAATCGTTGGATCCGTCAACAGATCAAGACTATTTCCTAAATCTTGCATAAAAATTCATCACATTTGCACATGAATATCCATGAGACATCAAAATCTGAAAAGTCTCTTGTTAGTCAAGTCTGCATACAACCTAAAACACAAGTCCAGGTCACAGAATACAAACATAAGATCCATCTAATAGGGTGTCACAACTCCAAATGCCAGATGCCATAACGATTCCATATCTTGCCAAGAAAAGATTGAATGATCGGAATATTAGAGAATGAATTGCAAAAATGCTATATAAAATTGGAAATACAATGTCAAACACAATAAGATGAAAATAAACATGAATGAGAACCTTCAGTTGACACCTGAAACATGCAATATATTTAGCCATATTTCAGGCACTAGCAGAAACTACTAGCTCACTAAATGATCTCAATCAAATTCAGAATAATTATCAATTAGAGGAAGGGAATGCAAAACAACAACTTTGAAGAAAAGCTGTGGTGGAAAGCACTCACCAATAAACTCATGCAGCTCCCTGCGAGCAATTCTGTGGGCCCGTAGAAACGCAGCACATATGTAACATGCAGATTCAAGCCTCTCAACTGTGAAATACGTAACTAACTTTCTTGGACAAACACTACTCTGAAGGAATCGGTAGTAATTTGGAAAATGCACATTAGATCTTAAACCTTTCCAATCGCATAAGGGCTCTTGTGCTACCAAGTCAAGTGCTTCATCAACGGATTGCATTAAAATATTTGCCGTACCCTGAGTTATCCTTCCTTCATCAAGCATCTGCCAGTAAGCTGCTTGAACACCTGGGTTTAAAGCATTGCACATGTAAATCTCAAATGAAAAGAGATCTGGATTTCCCATGACCTATGTTACTCAAATTCATCATTCTATCCTAGAGCATTTGTAAGAAACTGAACGTCACCTGGGCACTTTAAAATATGCTAAAAACACACAAACATCCCTTAGATTATCTGGTTCTAACAGTTCAACACAATGGTAGAGGTGTTGGATGACGACACTAACAGCTGATAACAAGTAACATTGCTTATGAGAGAACATCCGACAAGAAATTGATAACTATGATGACAAAAAGGAAGCTTTTTCATACTATTGGCTTTCAGCAGATTTTCCTGCTTTATCCTTTCACAGTTTGATTTCCATCAAAATAACCTCAACAATACCATACAATTGTCAGATGAAGATGATGTGAATGAACATGTAAGAAAAAATAAGATAAAGATTCTCATGGATGAACAGAGTTGACCTTTTACCACCATCCCTCAAGGAAGAACAGTGCCCAAGTATCACTGTGGTAGACAGCTGTCCCCATGAAAATTTTAGACTATGGATATAAATTGCAACTTTATCCAACGAGCACCTTATTTCAAATTTCATAATTACTATATTCATTCCTCCTTTTGTGTATCTAAACCAAAGCAACCCACACCAAACTAAACCTTATCTCACTATGTGGGTTAGCTTCATGGACTTTAAGGCATAACCAACCATGAGAAGATGCTGACATAGTTTTCAGCTAGTCAAATACCTAATACAACCCTTTTCTTAAACAGTTTGTCTATATTCCAGAAAACTCAAACGTTCCACAAAATTAATAAACGATGATTTTATGGTATGAGAGTAACGATATGATGAATTCAAGTATGAAATCAAATAAAGGCCATTATAAAATGTGACAAGCATTATGCAATGGATTTTGAGCTAGTGTTACGTGATTGGATACTATGTATCAGTGATTTTACAACCCCTAGAGAACATAACGCAATGTCTGCAATATCACATTTCTCTGCATCAACCCTTACTGCAACTACAAACCAGGAATTGGTTGCGTGGATTCCAGGAAAGATAGGGGAAATATAGCCTCTGTATAGATGTCAACAAGGATAAATCAATGGGGCTCTCCAAGCACTATGGAGAAACTTGGGAATTTTCAATTTATCAACATAAAGGCTTAGTTTTATGTCCTAAATTGATTGACCTAGGAGATAAAAGCACTTCATCAGTGTCACCCAATATGAAATATATCATTGTTGAGAATAAATTAACAAGTTACTGTTGGGAAAATCCATAAATTGAACACAACCGAAAGCGAAAAATTGAACAAAATCAACGAAACAAAACACAAGATTTTTATATGGAAAACCCTCTATCAACTAAAGGGAAAAACCACAACCCAATCGAGTATCAAACTTTCACTCTGAATTTTAGAAATTGCAATCTCTAATTGTAAATAAAATTCAATACATGAAAAAGCACTCAATTTTTTCTTCCTCTCTCTCCCCTTTTTCTCTTCCTCCACTCTTTTTAACTGTGACTACCCTTCACTCCTATTTTGACTCCCCACTACCCCCTATTCCACCATGAATTGGGGGGCAGGCAACCATTTTTCCTTTTTTCTTTTTCCTTTTTTTATCTTTCCTTTTTCCTTTTTTTCTTTCCCTTTTCTTTTCTATTTGACTTAACAAAATAAAATAAGACTAAACAAATATATGGGCTCCCCCTCCAATCCATACTAAAACTTGCTACACTAACACAAAATCGAAGCTTCTCCCATGTCCGTAAATAAAACCCTTTTAGAAACCAAGCATTTACCCTTGTCACTCACTGCTCCACTTTCTTCAAGCGCGTATAAGTTCTTCGAATTGTTCTTTGCTTTCATGACAACCAATTGCCCCTTAGGAACTGTCATTTTTCCACCTCGAGTGGAATAGCCATAACCAAACCCATCAAGCCTTCCTAGCAAGATCATATTTTTCCGAAGCCATGGCACATATCTAACTTTGGACAATGTCCTCATCCTGCCATCATGCATCTTAATCTGAACATTCTCGACGCCTTCAATCTTGACCTCTTCATCATTGGCCAGCATAACCATCCCATTACATTTCTCATAAGAAATAAACATCTCCCTTTTCGTACATACAAGATGAGAGCATCCCAAATCAAGGATCTATGAATCCTCAATCGTCTTTCTATCTTGATCTAAGAAAAGGTCGCCTCCATCATCGAAGGCTATATTTGTTGATACCTCGCTCTTCCCCTCCTTACTTATCTCCCCCTTTTCACTGAGTTTTCTTCAGCTCTTTTAGGTTTGCTTTCATTTTCTTGCAAAAGAATTGAATATGTCCCATCTCGTGACAATAGTAACATTCTTTGTTACTATAATCCATCCTAGGTCTAGAATTTGACCCGGTGTAATCACTGCCGCCACACCCAGATATGCAACTCCTCCCCCTACCGAACTCGCTACAAAAGCGGCCCCTTTATTTCGAAGTTTATCCCCTTTTACCAATTTTCATTTTCTAACAAGACCGCCATAGTTTCATTCAATTTTAATTTTTCAAACAAGTAATGTTGTCATGATCCTCTCATAGGGTTTAGGGAGAGAAGCCAACAAAATCAAAGCTTTATCTTTCTCCTTGAAATTTTCATCCAAACTAGCCAATTGAGAGATTAATCTATTAAGCACATTGAGATGGTCTCTCAAATCACTACGCTCTTCTACCCTCAATCGGTATAAGTCCCTCTTCAAATACAACTTATTTTGTGAGGGACTTTGACATGTAATTTTTTTTTTTTTCCTAACTTCTCCAACAAGGACTTAGGTGATTTTTCATTCAACACAGCATATTTGAGATCAAGGCCAACAGCAAGACGAATAGTGCTTATAGCTTTCATTGCATCTCCTCCCAATCATCATCGTTCATTTTCTCAAGCCACTTGTCTTGTAGTACTTTGTGCAATCCTCGTTGAACAAGGGGGTCCACCACCATGCTTTGCCATAAAGCAAAATTGTTCTTCCCATAAGACAACTCTATCTCGAACTTTGTACCACCGAATAAATTATCGGTCTTCTACATCTCCACAAACTCTAGGCCTAAAAATTAAACCCGCTGTGATACCACTTGCTGGGAAAATCCACAAATCGAACACAAGCAGAAGCGAAAAATCGAGAAAAATCAACGAAACAACACACAAGATTTTTACGTGGAAAACCCTCTCTCAACTAGAGGGAAAAACCACGACCCAATCGGACATCGAACTTTTACTATAAATTTTAGAAATTACAATCTTTATTTGTAACTAAAATTCAATACATCAAAAACCACTCAATTTTTTCTTCCTCTCTCTCTCTCTCTCTCTCTCTCTCTCTCTCTCTCTCTCTCTCTTCTTTTTCTCTTCCTCCACTCTTTTTAACCGTGACTATCCTCCCTTAACCCTATTTTGACTCCGATTACCCCCTATTCAACCATGAATTGGGGGGCAAGTAACCATTTTTCTTTTTTTCTTTCCTTCTTTATTTTTTTTCTTATCCTTTTCTTTTCTATTTGACTTAACAAATAAAACAAGACTAAACAAAAATATCGATCGGACCCAACAGTTACAGTATGGAGCCACTAAGCTTTGGTCTTGTGGTAAATACTAACAAGATTGAAGCCCTGTGACAAAGGCTCCCAAGTTCAAATCTCCGAACCCACTTACCTTCCAAGAAAAGAAGTTACAGTGCTACTCTAGTTACCAACAGAAGCCAAATTACATTTTCCCTCTCTTAAGTTCTCTCTGTGTGTTCTTTGTTTTAGTCATGTTTTGATCTCTTTCTCTTTCCTTTTAGTCTCACATCCAGTTCAACTCATTTCAAAATCTTTTTGCCTGCACTTCTGTTGTGGTCTAGATACTTGACAATCTGTAGCAGAGCTATGCTTTCTTGTGAAAATGATAAAGCTACTAAGGAAAAATGCTGCAAAAGTTGCGATCTAATCTTTTCAAAGCCAGTATATAATCAAGTTAAAAAGCTGGACCAGAGGTTGCAACTGATCATGTCAGAAACCAGAAAATAGGGAGGAATTTAACAGGAAGAGTACTCAGTACGCAAGTAGATTCAACTTAGAACAGTCTATTAGACTAAATAACTTGCAAACCAACTAAACAAGAAATACAAACTAACAATTATTACAAGTCAACTTCATACACTACTATAAACATCATAGGTGCAAAGGCCAATTACATATATCGTATAATACATCCCCATCAAAGCATTAGAACCAATGCATGACAAACCCAAAGGCCTGTCAAAAGAATTCTACTAGCTACGCCTCCTTATAACTATCTTCAGAAAGTAAAAAAAAAAAAAAAAAAAAAAAAAAAAAAGAATACTGAGAAAAGATCTAGTCAAGTTTGACAACCTATAAACACAAAGATCAACAAATTAGCTCCTTTGCGCCCTTTCTAGAGTTTAGGCCCAAAACGGTTGCAAAATTTCTCCATTTTGCACCACATTTTGGACATCATACCTAGCAAGAGATGAAATATCCCAGCAGTAAAGGTTCGGAATAATAGACAACTACTAGGCATCATCATACTGTTCATTAATTCCACAATGCCAAAGAATTATCCACTGCATGTAGATAACTGAACATTAATTTGCTCAGCTAACAGTGCTTGCAACATGGAATCTAACACCCCTTTATGTCTTGGTACGTCATAATCAATAAAAATAAAATTTAATGTGAAATTAATATTGATATGTGGTGATTTATGACGAGCATTGCGCAGATGTTGGACAAATTGTTCCACAGGTTTAACGTTATCCATTGCATTACTTCAGTTCTGTTACAACAAAAATTTACTAGAGCTGAAGCTTAAATAGATTCACAGGAGAAAGCCAGAGCATATATGCAGATCACAGAAGTTGTGACTTTCAGCCAAGGATAAAAGGACATTTTTCGGTGATCTCAAAATGACAAACATAAATAATTTTGGGTCAGAAATATCCATAATGCAAGACATTCTGATGTTTCAAAACAGTAGTAGGATCATCAGGTAAATCCAGGATCACTGCAAAAAATAGGACTAAATTACAAATTGGAGACCGTAAACAGATTTTAAGATGCAAAAACATTTATAACTAGGTATTAATTAATAACATATGAAGAATATACATTTTGGAGGACATTATATAATTACCCCTCACGTTAGGGCCAATAGCACAACAGCCACAAATTCCGTAACTTAGGCTGCTCCCATTCATGGCCCCATTTTTGACACATAATCAAAAATGGGGCTTCATCAAAAAATGGGGCTCACCTCCTCCAACCCAAGCCCCATTTTTTAACAATTTTTTAACCATAATTTCATATTTTTTTGTTAGTTTAAAAAATAATATTGCTTATACTAATTGAACAATTTCAAGATAAAGACAAAAATACATTGAAAGATAAAAACCGAAAATACTTTTAAAACAAACACAATTTAAAAAATAATGAACTACATTGTCTGATTCTTGATGCACCACAAATGCTCAATTAAATCTGCTTGTAGTTGATCGTGTTTAGCCCTATCGCGAACTCGAATATTGTTTTGTAGGAATGTTTAATATCCAGCTAAAATATCATGTGAGACTTCAGCATTGGCGTTATTGGCATCCACCCAATTGAACGAACGATCGAGTAAATGGTACGAGTCTTGTTCGCCCTTGACAATCATGTTATGCAATATGATGCAAGCCTATATTATATCACTTAGTGTTTTTATGTCATAAAATCGTGTAAAACCACCTATAATTGTAAATCGACTTTTGAGCACCCCAAAAGCTCGCTTGACGTCCTTCCTAGCTGATTCCTGGGCCTGTGCAAAATTCTTGCGTTTTTCTCCCTATGCATAAGGGATTGATTTCACAAACGTTGCCCATGGCAGGTAGATACCATCCGCAAGGTAGTATCCTGTATCGTAATCGTGGCCGTTCATTGAATATCATACAAGAGGAGCCCGTCCTTCATAAATGCCATCAGAAACTGGTGATTAACCCAAGACATTTACATCGTTACACGTACCAGGAAGGCCAAAAAAGGCATGCCATATCCATAAGTCATATGAAGCGACAGCTTCTAGGATTATTGTTGGAACCTCATGATCCCCTCGAGCATACTATCCTTTCCATGCTGCATAGCAATTTCTCCATGTCCGGTGCATGCAATCGGTGTTGCCCACCATATCTGGAAAACCACGCATCTCCCCATGACTAAGAAGCTGTTGGATGTCATCGAGATTTGGTCTTCTCAAGTATTCATTCTGGAATATCTCTATTACACCGCGAATGAAATTTCCTTAATGACAAAACAACAGTTGATTCACCAATCCGTACGTAGTCATCCACAGCATCCGCTGTGACTCCATATGTGAGTATACGCAATGCAGCTGTGCACTTTTGAAGAGCTGATAGACCATTTCTACTAGTAGCATCTTTCTTTTGTTTGAAGTAGGGGTCATGAGCTTCAAGTGCGTTCACAATATGAAGGAATACGTGCCTTCGCATGTGAAACCTCCTGCAGAATTGAGTTTCATTGTAAACTGGATTTGAGGCAAGTAGTCATTGTAGAGATGGGTATGGCCTTCTTCTCGTCATCTTTCTATGTGAGTCCTTCCCCGAAGCCTCCTATTGGATGATAAGCTTCCAAAAGCCTGTTGTATACGTGGTTCACTCAAATTGAGCAACTCCATCGTCTTGTCTTTATAATTGTCCTTCATCAACTTAGTTATGATGTCATGGAGGATGAAACGGCCAGAACTGGGGTTTTCAGACATGTTGAGATGTGCCAATGTGAAATTGGAATTGGAAATTGGATGTTGAAATTATTAGAGTATGAAATTAGAGTATAAAAGTGGAGTGTAATATTGATGAATGAAGAGTGTAGAGAGAAATGGGAGCAGGGAGTGTGGGTATATATAGGCAAGATTCCAACAGCTAGTTTTGCTATTGGTGAATTTCTAAAAAATATTTTTTTTGAAAGATAAACATAAAAAAAATTATATACAAATCAAAAAATTCACATTTCAAACAAAAAGTAATTCATTCAAACAGTTTTTTCGAGTACAAGTTAATAGCATACAACATAAAGAAAAAAAATCACGAAGAGATAAATTGGACACATCATTGGTTTTGTCATTGCAATATCTCTGCGCATTTTTGGAGAAAATATTGTTTTACATCATTAGGTAAATTTGACAAATCCATAGTTAATATATGCATATCCTTCATCTCGTTTCGCGATTGGATGTCATCTCGTATCAAGTTCATAACATTTTGCATCTATCCATTTTTGCCTTTTCTATAAGGCGCAATTTATGAAGTTCTTGTTCAATATTCACACCCGAACTGCTATTGCTACCAGAAGCCACTACCTTTGCTTTTCTTTTGGCAGTATCCCTACCAATCGGTTGACGAATAGGAGAAACAATGTCTTCACTACCGGGAGTTGTAGGATTCGAGGATGACGTGTATTCTCCAGAAGCACCCACTTTTGTACGCTTGGAGCTCCGATCAGATGTGGTTTTAATATAACTAATGCCACTTTGGTTGGTTCCTCAACAATCGCCATGCATGATCGAAACTCCATTTTTGCCTGTGCATAATCGAGTAAAAATGGCCAGTGTCAACAATTTTGTCATTTTCCGACTTCCCGCTTTTGTGTAGGGAACAAACTCTTTTGTCGCATGCAGAAAATTTCATACATGCCGAACTTAATTTTTGCCACAGACGTCTAAGCATATTGGGGTTTCGGCTTGACAAATTCTATCAGTTTTCTTCGTAGTAGTGGCAAATCCTATCCCACATCGTCTGATGTGTTTGATCAATACCGATGACAGGATCGGTGGATACCTTTAACCATGCACTAATTACAAGCAGGTCCTCCGGGATCTTCCATTCGATCCCACGTCCAGACATAGGTGGAGTCTCAGGCACCACTTCATCATCTTCGTCTATGGTGGGAGGAATTTCTGGTGGTGAAAAATCCTCATTTGTAGACGAATTTGGTTGATATTGGGAGGAATGACTCGGATTTTGTTGATATGGATGAAAAGCTGAATTATAAATTACACTGCAATTAGTAGGTGGGTATTGATACGATGGCGGAGGAACTTGAGAAGAAAATGGAGTATAAAATCCAGACGAAGTATTTTGGACATTTGGAGAATTATCTAGGTTTTGGGAAGGGAAGTATTGAGGGAATTGATTAAGATTAGAGAAATTGGATCAATTTTTGAACAATAACTTGGTAACCAGATAGAGATAATAAGTAAAATTTTGGTGTGTAAAATTTGGTAAAATTTGGAATGTATTTATAGGTAAAATATAGGATATTTTATTAATTAAACAAAATTCAAAATATTTCCCCAACGGCTACATAGCCATTAGGGTTTAATTAAAAAAAAAAAAAAATCAAAACGCTGCGTTTGGCCTCTTTTTTGGCCAAAACGCAGCTCTTAAAATAATTAAAAAACTAAAAACTGTCAGATATGGGGCTTCCCAATGGGAGCAGCCTTAGTGACCCTTATAAAAACTTTAACTGATATCATGCTGCACAGCAATAAGAAAAAGTAGGAATCTCAGGGAAGTATAACGTACCATTTAGAAAGCGAATACGAATATCTTTCAAGTTCATAGGACTTAAACTACCCTCAGACTTCGAATCATCATGAGGGTGTACAAATTCCTCATCAACACTGTTTAAGCTCTTAATATATCTTTTGACTGTAGGCCAGTCAGTAGGTCCTAGTTCCTCATCTTCACCAAGATCACCAAATGCCTCCAATGCTTTCTTTAACATCTCATATTTTGTGAAATCCAATATCCGTTTCTGTCAATGAAAAACAATTGGTGAACAACAATAGTGCTGTCACTTAAAAACATACAAAAAAACTGAGTGCTAATTACTTAAAAAAGCTCAATTTTCCGGCCTAACTCCTTAACACCCCTTGTCACGACCCCAAACATAGCAAACAAAGGGCTAATAACTTATAAGCCAACCAGGGAATGTAGGTGAAATACCAAGAAACTTTATTCTCAATATGTTTAATATTACAACGGATAACACATAATACAATTTTTTTGGAGTTCAAAACCCAAAGCAACAACTAAGACTTCCTAAAGTAAACATATTCCTATATAACCAAACTACTAACTTATCAGACATAAACGAAAGTCTTTTAAGGTGGTAACCACTTCAATAATGTAGAAAGTAAGTTTCTTGAACTTCCCGATGCAGCTTACTATGCTTCAACATACCCAGTGCCTCAAGGGCTCCCACCTACGCAGGGTTTGGGGGGGCAGATGTACACAGCCTTTCCCCTTCAGGGTGTTAACCTTAAGAGAGGTTGTTTCCCAGTGCCCGCAACCTGAGGGTGAGGACTTCCCAGGAGGTCACCCATCCTGGTACTACTCTCGCCCAAGCATGCTTAACTTCGGAGTTCTAATGGGATCCGGTGACGGCGTGTTGGTGCCCTCTTTGGTGATCCAGCTTACCATGCCTTATCTGAAATTGTTGAACAACAAGGTGAGCATAAAGCTCAGCAAGTAACAAAATCCGTCAACAAAATAAGGATCAAGCATTATTTAAAAGCGTGAACACATCAAAACATAGCTGAAATTGTTTATTAAAATTAATTCAAAAAACTTAGGACGCATCAACTGAATTCTTAAGCTTTAAGCCTCTTAGTTGTGGCTGCATATAATCCCTGCAACTGGGCTCAGAATTGACTATCAAAATTGGGTCCCCGGCCAACTACGGGTTTTGAGTAACGTTCCAAATAGTGCACTAATAACAGAGATGGTATAATCCCCCATCGAGGGCTCAAAGATGTCTTTCCCCATCATCGTACGGCACAACCCACAAACAAAGCATAAGAAATATATTTCATATCATAGAACATGAATCAAATCATATTTTCAAAAATTCTATAAATCAAAGCATTATAACATAGCCCAAATTCCATATTTCACAAATTTAGTCAAAAATGTTGATCCCCTTTTTAATTTCAAACACCTAGAAAGTGAACATGTGGGGCACAAAACAAGTATTTTGAGAATTTAAGAAGCTATTAACATATCAAAACTTAAAAGCTTTAACAAAAGACGAAAAAGTTAACCAATAAGTTACTCACTTGTAAAAATAAGGCTCCCTTGAAATCCTAAATTATAAGTTTATTCTCCTTAGCCTTCAATTCTCAATTCCTAACTACTTTAGGTGGAGAAAATGTTGAGTTCAATGGCTTGGAGTTGGGTAGAGGGGCTATCTATAGGAGGGCCGCATCTTTTGTCAAATTCTTGCTCCCCACTCCAAAACAAAGACTTGTTCCCCACTCTATGGCTTATGCTTGCTCCCCACTCCATGCTTTATGCTTGCTCCCTACTTCTTTCTTTCTCTCTCTCTTTTTTTTTTTTTTTTTTTTTTTTGTTTCTTGCTCCCTGCTTCTTTCTTTCTCTCTCTCCTTTTTTTTTTTTTTTTTTTTTTTTGTTTCTTGCTCCCTACTCAAATACAAATGCACATATACATATACACAAATACTCAAGTACATGTAGGCATAATATAATATATTATTAGAGGTCAATTAAGTTTGCTAAATACCAAAGGTTAGACTAGGAGAGATTTTTGTTTTTTTTTTTTTTTTAAATTCCAATTCCTTACACCCCTGCTTCTCAGTAGAAGCAAAAAACTGTTTGGTTATGTCTTAGGTAGTAGAAGAGGACATGATCTAACAACTACTAGTAGAGAAGCATGACATTTTGTGGGCCTTTAATTTCAATCTTAGAGCACAAATTAACAATCCAGATTTTGGGACTGAAAAATCACAGCTTGGTGTTACTGGAGAGGTGGTTTTATATCATGGCCACAGCAACAATTGGTGGGTGAAGGTGCAAGTTTTCCTACCCAATTCCGACTATTGGCCTGACATGGATGCTCCCACACGCTGCAGCAGGGAGTCTCCAATATGATGGCTGTTGGTTAGGCTACTCACAGAATTGGTTCAGCATGGAGTCTGGCACCTAGTTAAGCTTTGTGCCAAAGAGCAATGTTGTTGTGGGTGGTGTTTGCCCTTGTCAATGGCATATTCCCCCAAGGAAAAGGGGCTTTCTAGACCAAGTAATGCATTTAGAGAGGGCAGCGTATCCCCAATATTATGTCATCTCTCACGAGTAAAAGAACCTATCAGAGTTCGGAGTGAGATGATTTGAGGACACAAGTAGTGTATAAGAGCTGAAGGTGAAATACAAGTTGTTTGCACAGATATGCACTGTTATCCCTTGTTATTGAAGAAAAAAAAGTGTAACAAGAGGCCTTCGAAAGCCCTTTCTCCCACTAGAAACTGAGTTTATTAATCATTTACACTTTTGATATGTACTTCTCCATAAATGAACAAACTGTATTACCTTGTAATTATTTTATTTGCACCCCTTTTCCTTCCTTGCAAGAAAGAAGAATTCATAATGTCCACTTCCTTGGCCAACTGGTGGATTGGATTTGAATCTTCAGGGCATCCACGGGTGAAAAAGTATATCCTTAAGCAAGGTTTACCCAATATAAATCATAGGTTTTTTTCCATCTCATTGCTTTAAAAAGACCTCTGAACAACAACAGTACCTGTGCCAAAGGCTCCCACGAAAGCGGGGTCTGGGGGGTGGATGTATGCAGCCTTCCCCCTTCTGGGTGGAAGAGAGGCTGTTTCCGAGGACCCCCAACCTAAATATCGTGTCGTCATTGCTTTAAAAAGACCTCTGAACAATACTTAATATTGACATTGTCCTTTCAGTTTCAGTTTAGACTAAGGAAGGAATTTATTGAAGGGAGACAGGGTACACAATAACTGAGGTTATAAAGACTGACAGAATTACTGAACGTAAACAGAGCTAACTTAGAAAGTTGTCAATGGTTATTGAGCAAAACAATTTGACATTAAGCTGCCCTACTCAAAGACCTTGAAGCCCTTCTGAGAGCGAAAATACCAAACAGCATCTGAATCGCCAAAACACAGAGCATGTATGGATTTCAGATTAGCCTTCACCATTTTCTTTAAATTTAATGCACATCTAAGACCACCATTGTTACCATCATGCTCAACCTCCTTGAGATTATAACGGTACGATGGCGTCATACCAACAAATTAGCAACATCTGTTTCTACATAATCTGGCTAAAAGCACCACGAAATACAAGGCCACTTCTCAAGGAAATGCTACAAGAAAAGGAATATCAATGGAACAAGAGAAGACAAAGTCTATGCCAAGCATGTGTTATAAAATATCCCATGCCATACGCCAGTTCAGGTGGATTGATAGTCTTGGACAAGCATGCCATTTTACCAGTAAATATTCTTAACCATGCAGACAGAAAAGCCACATTTATCAAAATAGTAACAGTAGTCAACTAAGCCTCACCTTCGCAGCTGACAAGTTATCCATCCCCAAGAAACGCAAGAGAAATTGTGTTGTTGATCCATTTAAAATCAGTGTCAAGAATACAATGCCACCAGTGAAGAAAAGAAACTGCAACACAGAAATAACATAACAATAACTTAAAGAGCCAAAAATGTTTGAGCCCCAACTTAACAGTTGCATCCAATCAGTAACATTTTCAAAATCACTCAATAACATACCAGAGTTCCTGTCTCTGTACTAAGACGAGATGAGTCACCACTGGAACGCTGAGACATGTAAACAGCACAAGAAACTCAGTACTCAGTAATGGTTAAAGAACAATTACTTTCAAGAGATGGGAAAGACCAATATTGTAAAGGATAACAAGTAAAGTAGACAAAATACATACAAATTAGAAATTAGTAAAAGGCCATTTGTTAGACTGCTGCAGCACAAAATATCAAAAAAGGCTATACTAAGCAATAATTGAGCAAATAGAGTACTTCAATGTCTAAGATCACGGAAAGCAAGTCCAATGCTTTAAAACGATTTGATCAATTTTTTTTTTTAAATGAAGTGATATAATTAGTCAACAAGCCATCCAATAAGTCTCTTCTTATCCAAACATTTCCATTGTTTGAATCGAGTTCCCCTTAAGTTTAATATTTTCAAACATAAACTTACTTAAAAATGCCAGATTGAGTTTCTGTGTGTGAAATGTTAGTATTTCCAACAGCTTTTGTGCAGACAATAAGTGAACGCTGAAGATATTGTGGATCTTACATACCAACAGGTAGTTTCAGAAAACCAGAAGAAAAGGAACTCTCAACTAAGTCAATCCTAATGCAAGACACTAATTTTACGTCCAATAGCAATGTGGGTTTCAACATCTTCCCAACCTAACACATCAACATATGACATGCGAGATTTCATCCTATGTGATTTGATAATGCCTAACACAAAAAGCCATTGATATGTCCAATTCATTCATACTTGCACATGAGGTTACTTGGTAACTAAACAAAAATTAGCGGCAGGACATACATATGGTGCCAAATCATAGAAAACAGAAAATGGAAGGAGCCCAACTTGCCTTAACAGAAAGCGCAAGGGATAATGCCACTGCCCCTCGTAGGCCCGACCACATTAAAATAATAGCTTCCTTCCAATCCAAACCATAACCGAAGTATTGTAGTAATGGATACAATACTCCAACAACTACCCCTCGAGAAACTTGCACATATGCATAAAGAAGGATCAGATAGCCCCATGATAAACCTAAAGAAAACACAAAATGAATGAAGATCGCCCAAGAATGTTCACTAAAAGAAAGAACAATGGAGTAAGTTAAAGTGCAAATACCATGAAAATGTGAAAACATTAACACAATAAAAAAGAAGAAAATTTGGGGACTGTCTTCCATTATGGTTCCTCTCAAATGATCAAATAACCTAACATTAGATGGATCCAGAGGGTGAAATTTACCTCGGCTGCATGAACAGAACCAAAATGAAAAAACAAAGCTACATTTGAGCTTCAAGTCCGCCACATACTCCAAAATTCCCAATTGAGTCCATGAAATACAAAATTAGTAAATAACTTAACTAGTATATGCATGATATCTTTAAGAACTAGTAAATAATAAGAGGGCATCTTCTGCATCTTTCTTCAAATTTAACTTCTTTTCAAATTTATATTCAGAAGTTCAACTAAAATAGGATTCTGTACTATAAGTAGGCTTTACTTCTATGAAAGTGTTTCAAATTGGACAGTTGTTATCATTTATCGAAAGTTATTTGTAGCCAGGGTTGAGCTAACATCAGGAAGTTCCATTTATTTCTTACTTTCAGCACCAAGGAGAGGAACGGATACATGGAGCAGGATTTGGTTTGGAAGTTGTTATGGGAGGTTACTTGGAAGAGCTTTTGAAAGGATAATAAAGCGTGGGGATTTGCTACCCAAGTTTGACACCAACAAAAATGACAACAAATAGAAGTGTCATAAAGCCCAATAGAAAGCTGCGAAGTCAAGGTCCAAGGTCCAAGCTCTAGGGCAATCATGACAAGCTCCAGCAATCAAATACAAGTGATGGTCCGCACATTCCTGTAATGGTTTTTGTAAAACATATATCATAAGGAGCTGGATTTTACAACAACAACAACAATACCAGTGCCTCACGGGCTCCCGCAATAAGTAGGGTCTGGGGGAGTGGATGTACGCAGCCTTCCCCCTTCTGAGTGGAAAAGAGGCTGTTTCCGAGGACCCCCAACCTGAGGATGTTGTCGTCTTGGAAGCATGGCCTCATGAAAAGGGGTTAGGTCGTGTTGAAGGCAACTCCAAGGCACATAATAAGGCAAATAGTACAAGGCCAATACTAGGTAAGTAAACCAAGAAGCAAATAAGCACACCATAGGGGTTAAATTCGCGCTAGAAACCCTATGCTAGCAGTGGTACACATCACTACTCTAAGTCACTACATCGGCTACCCCTATGCTTGCTCTCCAACGAGCTCTATCCAAGGTCATCTCCTCCCTTAGATTTAGGTGGGTTAGGTCCTATCGGATCATCTCCATCCAACTCTTCTTTGGCCTGCCCCTCCCTCTTCTGCCTAGCGTAGTATGTAACTGTGCACATCTCCTTACTGGAGCTGTGGTCGGTCCCCTCCTAATATGACCAAACTATCTCAAGCATTGCTCCCTCAATTTGTCCTTAATCGAGGCTACACCCAATTTTTCTCTTATATCGTCGTTCCTGACCCTATCCTTCCTTGTGTGACCATACATCCATCGCAGCATCCTCATCTCCGCCACCTTCATCTTCTGCATATGCTATTGTTTCATTGGGCAACACTCCGCCCCGTACAACATAGTCGGTCTCACTACTGTCTTCTAGTATTTTCCCTTTAGCTTTAACGGGAACTTTCTATCACAAAGTACCCCGCAAGCCATCCTCTATTTCTGCCAGCCTACCTTAATTCGGTTGTTGACATCCTCATCAACCTCACCGTTCTGTTGTACCATGGATCCCAAGTATCTGAAACTCTCCTTCCTCGGTATGGTCTCAAATCCTATCTTGACGTCTTCTATACTAGGCGCAGTAGAGTGACCGAACCTGAGTACCACGTACTCGGTCTTGGATCTACTGATTCATATGCCCTTTGATTCCAAAGCCCTTCTCCACAATTCCAGCTTCTCAATTATGTCTTCTCGAGAGTCCCCCACCAAAACTATGTCATCTGCGAAAAGCATACACCAAGGTACATCTCCTCGGATGTGCCTAGTGAGCTCATCCATGACTAGAATGAACAGAAAGGGGCTCAAGGAAGAACCTTGGTGTACCCCAACTGTAATAGGGAATGTGTCTGTCTACCCTTCCCCTGTACGCACATTAGTTTTTGCATCCTCATACATGTCTCTAATGGTCCAAATATATGCTCGGGGACGCCCTTCCTTCTCAAGACCCTCCATAAGACCTCTCTTGGCACTCTATCATATGCCTTCTCCAAATCAATAAAGACCATGTGAAGATCCTTTTGTCTCTCCCTGTACTGCTCTATTGTCTGCCTTATGAGATGGATGGCTTCTATTGTTGATCTCCCCTGTATAAATCCGAATTGGTTCTCGGACACCTCTGTCTGTTGCCTTAACCTCCTTTCCATGACCCGGTCCCACAGCTTCAAAGTGTGGCACATTAATTTGATCCTCCAATAGTTGGTGCAGCTTTGGATGTTGCCTTTGTTCTTGTAGATCGGGATCAATGTGCTCTTCCGCCATTCGTCAGGCATCTTCTTCCCCATAAGGATTTGGTTAAATAATTTAGTCAACCAACTAACGCCCCTATGTCCAAGGCATTTCCATGTCTCTATGGGTATCCCATCTAGGCCAACTACTTTACCCCTACCTATATGTTTCAGGGCTTCCTGGACTTCCTTAGGTGTAATTCGCCTGCAATAGCAGTAGTTCGAATACTCTTCCAATGTTTGAAGATCCCCTAGGGATATCTCTGTACCCCCCTAATCAATGAACAAATCGTGGAAGTAGGCTTTACACCTAGCTTTAATTTGTTGTCCTTCCACCAACACCTGTCCATCTTCCCCTTTTATGCACTTTACTCGCTCCAAGTCCCTCGTTTTCCTTTCTCTCGCGCTAGCGATTTTGTATATATCCCTAGCTCCCTCCTATGTATCCAGCCTTCTGTAGAACTTCTCGTAGGCTCTTGATTGTGCTTCTCTGACTGCTTTATTTGCTTCTTTCTTGGCTTGCTGATATTGATGCCTCTTGTCTTCTTCTCCACTACGTTCCCACTCCTTGAAAAAGTCTCATTTGGCCTTAATCTTCTGTTGGACTTCCTCGCACCACCACCAGGATTCTTTGTTGTTAGGTGCCCCGCCCTTTGACACTCCCCAAAACTTCGCGTGCCAGTCCTCTAATCTTTTGGGCTAGTTTGTTCCACATTTGGTTTGTATCTCCCTCCACCTCCCATTCAAGCCCTGATTCCGCTCTTTTCTTTTAGGATTTATACTTCTCTCCCTTCAAATCCCTCCAACGAGTATGTGTCTGCACGAGTTTCCTGCTTCTTTTGGCCATCTTCTTCTTGGCCTTTACATTGGCGCACACCGCCCTATGTGGTGTAGAGAGGTCCTCCCCTAGGATGACCTTGCAATCCCTGTAGTCTCTTTATACCCTTTTCCTTAGTAGTATAACTTGGAAAAAACATGATTATTTTCTAGTTACCCTCTTCAACATTTATTTTTGTTGTATCCCTCCTTTAAACTGTAATTATTTACACCTATTACTCTAGCTAATAGGTCTTTTAATACCTATAGCTGGTAACTATTAGCGTATCATTTTTCTTATAATTTTTCTAATCGTCGTCATAATTTATTCATCAACCTTTAGCATGACTCCCTTATTGCAAACTTTGGGCATGGCCCCCTTTTGTTGCAAGCTTCCTTCATATGCCTCCTTTTCTTATAGGTTAGCCTATTACATACTCCTTTTTGCACACAAATTATTGGCCTTCCAATTCTGTGTTTTATAAATAGCATCTTATAGGCTCCAATTTCATCACACATAAAATAAATTCCACTATATGTCATGATCCAAGTGTAGGGATATAGAGAAAGAGACTCTAGAGGCTAAGCTCTACAGAAAAGTTTTAGAGGCTAAGTTCTACAGAAAAGCTAACTCCAGAAAGCTAAGGATTTCGGAGGAGTTTCTCTCTATTCATTTTGATCCTTAATTTTGACATATAAATGGCTCATCCATCAACTCTTCCTCCCCTTTAGCTAAAAAATCCCTGAGTGTTTCAGTCTATTGTTCAATAACTATGTCAAAATAATTTTCTTTCAGCACACTATTTATTAACGTGTTTATACATATACGAAACAAAACTAAAATTGAGGCCCAGCATGTTTTTTCCAAGTTTATGGAAAGTAAAAATTGGCATCAAAGATATCATATTTATTTGATTCATCATACATACAGAAATGGTGTAATTTATATTTTATGCTATGCAAATGCGTTGTGCATTTTGTATTTTTCCTTTAATGCTCTATTTTGCAAGTTGTGCCTCACAACGATAGGGAAAAGACATCTTTAAACTGACAACAGAATTATATCATCTTTGTTAGCATTGCAAGGTTTGGAATGTTCTCCTAGACCTAAAGTTCATTGGAGACTCTTAATGAAAACCTATTCCGAGCCGAGTTAGAGAGATTATATGGAGCTTAATCCTAGATTTCTTATGTTTTCCCTACATACTTTCTAATATGTCGTTTTGCTCATGCTTTTTGAAATGTGCCATGTGTTCTCCTCAAGAATGCTTGATCCTAGTTTTTGTTGGAGGATTTACTACATGTTAGCTTTTATGCTCACCGCCAATGTTTATCATTCTCAAACAAGGTGCAGTGTGTCAAAGCGAGATGAGCAACAATCTTAGTGACTGCAACATGGTGAGCTTGTGCCAATTGATAGAGTTTCATCTATGCTTTATGACCTTAAACAATAAAGTTATGTCAGACGTTCTTTTGGATGTCAAGATTTTAAATTCTATAATTAAAAGTTCTGATGTCTAGCTACAATTTTCTATTTGTTAGAGTATTGTATATTCTTTCTATTGAATATAAGGCCTAATCATAAGGGTATCCCCCTAATGGGATAAAGCTGCGTACATCCTACCCCTCCCAGACCCTGCTCACGCGGGAGCCCTTGTGGCACTGAGTCTGTTGTTGTTGTTGTTTCGGTGAATTTGTCACATGTACATGTCAAAGACTGCAATGATTGTATGGTTTTGTTTGTGACAATTAGAATATAACAAACCAATCCAAAAAAGTGGGAAATGCCCCATTCAGTCCATAATGGACCAAATAAGCCCAAAAGGGGGAAGGGCTTCTTTTGTGTAATGGTAGAATCACATACATGTTAGCCAAACCGCACCCATATATCCAAGGTGGGATTGGAGCGCTCAAGACATCCCTACTCAACACAACATCCTTGTCACGCCCCAAAGATCTATCCTCCTTGAATAACGCAGGTTTCTAAAGGCAAGTTCCCACCATACCGTTTCCTCTAGCCCTGATCTTTCCTCGTCCAACAGAGGGTCCATAGAGGCTGCACAGTAGACCTAGCAAGGCCAGCAAAACACGAAAGGAGTTTACTTGGATACCAATATTAACCCAACCTAACCGCTGCAGCACAATCCACGAAAGTGCAAAGTCCCCAATTGGGCCATAATGGACCACGTAAGCACAAAGGGTGAGAGACTCATTACTTCAGTGTAACAATGAACTAAGTTGCAAATTCACCAACGTTCACACAAATACCCAATATGGGGGATTGGGGGTGTTATATGTTATATTCTATTCCCTAAAATATATTTATAAATGCATTTAAATGTTAAAACCACCAGAGGGCATAAATCTTATTGATTATATGGCTATTCATTAAACTTTTGGCCAACATAATGCTTAAAAGTAACTTATGTTTCCTTAAAAAACTCAATGTAATTGCCTTGACTCATTATGCGACATCCACAATCTCCCGCTTTAGCAACACCGCAACTGTAGTCGTTATGCGCCCATGAAATGCTGTTTGATTCTATGCTCATAGCACCACCAACCCTCTAAAGACACCCATAACAACTACCGGCCTGTAACACACTCAAATAACCACGCTAATTCATCTTCTATCTCACAAAATTTTCGATTACACATTCATAAGTTGGAACTTCTATGGATTGAAAAGTTGAAACCAAGGCCGTGGCTTTGAAAATCTAATAAGTAGTTAGAGCTTTCCAAAGTGAAGGGTGAATCGAAAATCAGGGGACCCCTGGTACATTTGGAAGATCAAGTTGATACTCGGTTCTAAGGCTACCAAGTGGGGATATAACGTTAACTCGGTACAATTCTAGCGTAATTTGAGAATGAGATTTAGATATTGCACAAGCTCAAGCAAACATGTAAAATTCAAGATTATATGCCTAAATTTGAATCATTCTAGAACATATGATCCTTGAAAATCTCCAGCTTATTGAACCCTACTTTGCTAAAAGCTCTACAATCATATAAAACGACAAAATCAGGCCCTCCCTCAAACAGCACAAAACATCACCCCATCACAAGCTACACAAGCTACCTATGCTTTAAAAGCAAACATGGCAAGCATTCAACAAACTACCACGCATGCAACCATGGTATGACCCCTAGAATCAAGTAAAGGTTCATTACTAATAAGATTTTAAGCTAATTGTTATGTTAGGCAATTGCTGCAATGTGTTATGTAATGTGATCAGCAAGGAACAAACTCTATCGCATATCATACATGGGGAGAGCCCTAGAATCTTGCATCATGCCAACCCTAAAACTCCGAGCAACCACTAATTTAGCACAAAGCGGCTAGCACTACATAACCACTTCCACTACCCCAGATATTGTCAGCATTACAGACAAATCCATCCTTGCTGAACAGTCCAAAGAATCAATCCTCAATCCTTAACTAGCAGAACCGAAAAGAGTATCACTTTAACTTCTATGCAACAGAATTTCCCAAAAAGCATCTCAATAGAGGCCCCCTCCACAAGAAAACGTCAAAATCTACCCAAGATACACGAACGTTGTGGAAATTTAAAGTATTGTATCGTATTATTGGGTAAAAACTCACATAAGAATGATACAATCCCCTAAGACATATATACAATTGTGGTTGAGAAGCAAAAAAGGAAGAAATATAATTTGCCTAAAGTTAATCCCTCTGACTAAGGAAATCAATATCAATTCCTATGATTTAGGAATTGATACTGATTTCCCATTTTTATTCTAGGAAACAAAATATTTGCTCAAATATTACACAGGTGCTTTCCCACACTCTCCCTCAAGCTGGTGAATAGATATTTTCCATTCCTAGCTTGCAAATAATTTCTTGAAATGTTGAAGCGGTTAAGCCTTTAGTCAGCACGTCTGCAAGTTGCCCCTTAGTTGAGACATAAGGTGTGCAAATCAGCCCATTGTCTAGTTTCTCCTTTACGAAGTGTCTGTCCACTTCAATGTGTTTTGTCTTGTCATGTTGCACAGGGTTGTGCGCAATGCTTATTGCTGATTTATTGTCACAATAGAGTCTCATTGGTCCATCCCACTTGATCTGGAGGTCTTCTAAAATGATCTTCAACCATAGTAGTTCACAGATTACTTGAGCCATTGCTCTAAATTCTACTTCAACACTTGATCTTACCACCACATTCTGTTTTTCACTTCTCCAAGTCACAAGATTACCACCTAGAAAAGTGCAGTAGCCCATGGTCGACCTTCTGTCAATCACTGATCCTACATAATTAGTATTTGTATATGCTTCTAGTACCAGCCCTGTATTTCTTTTGAACAAGATTCCCTTCCCAAGATTGGCCTTCAAGTAGTGTAGTACTCAGTAGACTACCTATAGGTGCACTTCTTTCGGACAATGCATAAAGTGGCTTATCACACTCACAGAATATGCTATATCTGGCCTTGTATGTGAGAGGTAAATAAGTCTTCCAACTAATCTCTAGTATATTGCTTTGTCTATAGTGGCATCTTCATTAGCTTCTCCAAGTTGATGACTAAGATCTATGGGAGTGGTTGAAGGTTTATATGCCAACTTCCCAGTTTCTCTCAAAAGATCAGTCACGTATTTTTGTTGTGAGATAAAGATGCCCTGTTGTGAGTGAGCCACCTCGATTCCTAGGAAGTACTTCAATCTCCCTAGATCTTTTGTCTTAAACTCTCTGGCCAAACACTGTTTAAGAGCTTCCCTCTCTTTCTCATCATCCCCTGTTACAATTATATCATTAACGCATACCAAAATAGTTGTAGCTCCCCTTGAATCAGAGTGCTTAATGAATAATGTGTGAGCTCCTTGGCAATGCTTGTATCCTCTTGCTAGCATCACTTTTGCAAATCTCCCAAACTAGGCCCTAGGAGATTGTTTAAGACCATATAAAGCCTTTTTCAATTGGCAAACTTTGTTTGCTTCTAGGTTGACTCCAAATCTTGGTGGAACCTCCATGTATATCTCTTCTTTCAAATCACCATGAAGAAAAGCATTCTTTACATCAAATTGCTGCAGATGCCTGTTGTAATCTGCAACAAAGACAACAAAGTTCTAACTGTATTCATCTTGGCAACTAGAGCAAAAGTTTCCTGATAATCCACTCCATATGTCTGAGTGTACCCCTTAGCCACCAACCCCTACTTATACCTCTCAAGAGTACCATCTGCCTTATACCTTACAGTAAAGACCCATTTGCACCCACCCAAACCCTGCTTTTGCGGGAGCCCGTGAGGCATTGGGACTGTTGTTGTTGTTGTTGTACCCATTTGCACCCAACTGGCTGTTTTCCTTTGGGTAAATTTACCAACTCCCAAGTCTTGTTCTTCTAAGGCTTCCATGTCTGTTATCATGGCCTGTCTCCATTCTTTTTTAGATAATGCCTCGGATAATGTTGTTGGAATAGAGATAGCGTTTAAGCTCACAAGAAATTTTTGTGGGATGGTGAGAATTTTTCAAATGACACAAAATGGGAGAGTGTATATAGTGGGTGTTTAGTGCATTCTCTGGTTCCTTTCCTAACGGCAATTGGTAAATCATGGCTACTAGTTTTAGATTCAAGAGGTTCATACCCTTCTTAAGAAGAGTCAGAAATTGCCGTTACCTTAGTATCAGTGTTAGGATCAGGGTCTTGGACTTGCACTAGTTCAGGAACTGGAACTTTCCTCCTTGAGTACACTTCCAAGTTCCTCATGGAATCAAATCCAGTGTTATCCTTAGTCACATTTTTTGTGCTTGGAACAGGAATGGGAGAACTAATTTCTGGATTTTCTGGATTATGATTGGATGAAGGTATGGCTTCAAGAGAAGAAATGGGTTGAGGTGATGATGAGAAGGCAGACAAATCAAGCAAAAAGAAGTCATTTTCCTTATCTTCCATGAATGAAGTTCCCCCCTAAAGATAAGGTTGAGTGAAGTATGGTTTATTTTCATTGAAGGTAACATTAGCAGAAACATAGAATCTTTTGGTAGGACGGTGATAACATTTGTACCCTTTCTGAATTGATGAATATCCCACGAAAATACACTTAATTGCCCTTGGATCCAAGTTCCCCCTATTATGACTGTGAACATGAACAAATGACGTAAAACCAAGGATTTTGGGTATGAGTTTGTTTGTGGTGTTGAGGTTTGGATAGAATTGTGAAAGCATGTCCATAGAAGTTTTAAATCCTAAAACCCTTGAAGGTAACCTATTTATAATGTGTGTGGCTGTGAGAACAGCTTCCCACCAATAGGATTTGGGCACATTTTGTTGGAAAAGGAAGGCTCGGGTTGTGGCTAGTAAATGGCCATTTTTTCTCCATTTGCCAACACATGATGATTCATGGATGATCCCTTCCCTTTGAAAATAGGGAGACAGAATTTGATTAAAGTAATATCTTGCATTATCAGACCTAAACCTCTTAATTTTCACACCAAATTGATTTTGGACCATGTTGTGGAAGTTTGAGAACACACTACTCGCATAAGATTTACTTTTAAGTGGAAAGATCCAAGAGATTCGAGTGCAATCATCAATGAACGAAATAAACCACCTTGCACCAAAAATATTAGAAACCCTTAAAGGACCCCATATGGCACTGTAAATTAAATAAAAGGCAATAGAACTCTTTTTATTGCTAACTGGAAAAGACACACGTCTGTGCTTTGCAAGTTCACAAACATCACAACCAAAATTTTCAAGATTCAATCTTTTGAACAAAGATGGAAACGTGACTTTCAGAGTTCCAAAGGAAGGATGTCCTAAACGAAGGTGATGAAGCCAGATTTTGTCTTTATTGGAGGAATTTTTAGAAATAAAAAATAAAAAAGGTAAGTTGCTCTAGATAACACTGGAGTGCTTAATGAAGGATTGCTTGATGTCTCTAAGGTAGTATAGCCCATCCTTCTCCTTAGCAAGTCCACTCATCTTCCCCAAACCTTGGTCCTGAAATACACAATAGGAGGAATAAGATGTTGCAATGCAATCTAGTGAGTTTTTGTATGGACACAAGATTAGTGGACAATTTAGGAACATGGAGCACATTTTTAAGAACAAGTGAAGGATTTATTTGACCATCTCCTAAACCTGCCACTGTGGTGAGTGAACCATCTGCAATAGCAATTTTCCTATTACTACAGCATGGGGTACATGAACTAAACTTTTGCGAGGAATGTGTCATATTATCCGTGGCTCCAGAGTCAACGACCTAAGAATTCATAATAGATTTATCCGAGATATTTAATCCATAAGAATTAGAGAACTTACCTAAATGTGCCAAAGAGCTAGCACCAATAGGCTTTTCAAGGGTGCCTAATAGGTTTCTCAGTTTCTCAATCTCTTCTTGGTTGAACTCTCTTTGTTCCTGAGATTTCTCCTCCTGGCTTGGCTGAGTCACAATCATGTGAGCTTGTCCTTGGCTTCTTGGCTGTCCTCCTTTATAACTGCATTCTTTGCTTGAAGTTGGGGGTTTTCCATGCAATTTCCAGCAGCGATCCCTGGTGTGTCTCAACTTTTTGCATTAAGTACACCAGAGTTTGTCACGGTGATCCTTGTTGTCCTGGCTTGGAGCTTTAGACACATCAGCCCTCTCATTGAACTGTGCCAGGTTAATGTTTTGGTTGTTTCCATCCTTAGACACCACGGTAGATCCTTCCAATGCTGGATTTTCAAGCATCACATCTCTTCTGCTCTCTTCTGCTCGCACAATGGAGATTGTTTCATTCAAAGAGGGAAATTCTACCTTTCCCAAGATTTGGATTCTAACCTGATCAAATTCAGCATTAAGGCCAGCAAGAAAATTATAAACTCTTACCTTTTTCAATGAATTTCTTCAAAGCTGTTGCATCTTCACTGCACTTCATTTCTATGCACTGGTAGTGATCCATTTCTTGCCATAGGTTCTTCAAGAGATTAGCATACTCTGTGACTGATCTTTCCCCCTCTTTGGAAGCCGAGATCTTGGTCTTAATCTCATAGATTTGAGCAGCATCCTTAATCTTAGAGTATGTTTGTTGAATTTAATCCCAAATATCCTTGGCAGTGAGCAAGAACATACAAGTATCACTGATTTCTGGTGTCATGGAATTCCACAACCATGACATAATCATGGAATCCTCTTCATCCCAAGCCTCAAATTTAGGATCTCCTTTTTTCTGGTCCAATACCAAGAAGATGGCTCAATTTCCGTTTTCCTTTGAGTAAGGTCCGAACCATTTGAGACCATTTTAAGTAATTTTTTCCGTGCAATCTGTATGCAGCTTGAATATTCTGCATTTCTCCCATGGTTTGACCAAGTGTGACATCAAATTGGGCATTAGTAAAAGCCTTTGTTGTCTCTGTCATGGTGGGCTATTAAGGGCAGTACTAGCTGGAATTAATGAATAAAGGGCTAAAGGGATGAAAAAAGCTGACAATGAAGGTCAGTAAAGAGGATCGGCTATGAAGGCCTAAGGAGCAATTAAGGTCGAAGGAAAGAAGAATAAGAGCCTTGAGCTCTGATACCATGTGAAAATTTAAATTTAAAGTATTGTATTGTATTATTGGGTAAAAAATCACATAAGAATGATACAATCCCCTAAGACATATATAAAATTGTGGTTGAGAAGCAAAAAAGGAAGAAATATAATTTGCCTAAAACTAATCCCTCTGATTAAGGAAATCAGTATCAATTCCAATGATTTAGGAATTGATACTGATTTCCTATTCTTATTCTAGGAAAGAAAATATTCACTCAACTATTACATACGTGCTTTCCTACAAATGTACCTGACCAAGTTGTTGTATGTTATAGAAAGAAAAGCCCATTGCAAAATAAGGGAAATTGAAATAACATAGTAATAGGTTCATCAAAACTCCACAAGCGGCTACTCGCATAGACATCACGGGAAAGAGTCCAGTGAAAGATTACCATGGTTCTTAAATACATAATCACTGCTAAGAACACCTTGGGCTATAATGGCACCACTGCAAAGGGGAAAAAGAAGAATAAGAGACACAAGCAACGAGAAACTGACAAACAGCACAAATGCCACAAATGTAAAATATGCATGGAGCAGGTATAGAAAGAGTTCTTTTCTTTTAGATTTTTTTACTTCGTGACCATTTAGAGAACCTCTGCCTAATTTGCCTTAGTATCCATCAGTAACACACTTTTGACATGATCCCCTTGCAAATCCAGTGAATTCAAACAATATCTACGACATCTTACGTAAAGGTATCACCTGACTCAAAAGCTATACACAAGTCATTTTAGGAGGAAATTTACAGTTCTGTTCAAACAATATCTGCCACATCTTTCACAAAGATGTCACCTGAGTCAGCTCCCTTATTCACTCATGAAGATTCACAAACTCCGACAACAGCTCAGCTAGTTTATGACTTTCTGAAAATTCAACACCTAATGGAAAAATGTTTTCATAATGTAAAATAACGAGACTAGAATCAAGAAGCATGGGTCTCAGTAAACTGTATGAAGTTGCAGCTAGGTTATGAAAGATTTTACCTCCATCAATCTAATTTATTCTTATTTTTAGGAAAGATTCCAAGGAACCTACCTGGTCTGTCAATGACATATTGCAACCCGTCTCGAAAAAAAAATTTTGAGCTGCATCCAGAATCAGACTCACTGTTCATACTGAAGTCTTACCTCAAGATAAAGATTAAGGTATTAGCAATATATGCGACCATCTCCCTGCAATTTAGATACATTATTATAATAAATCACAAACTGCAAAACAAAGGGGACCATGCAGCATAAAGGGAGCAACTGACAAGATTTTAACCTCTTTGATTAAGTCCAGGCAATTAAGAAAAATAGTCAGCTTTGACTGAAATGCTCGCAGAGATATCTATACAGTAATGGTGTAGAACTAAAAATTAAGGACAAACTAAAACTAACCTAAACATTCTGAGCACCCAATAATCTCAATGCATATTACGATCATTAACTAAATACAGAAAAATGTTTGTTTAAGACGAACAATTTTAGGAACCTATAATGGAACCAAACTAAGAGTAGGTAACTAGTAGGTAACTAACACAATCAGGAACTTAATCTCATACGATGCTTGAAGTCAATCAAGCCAGCCCTGAAATTCAAGGGCCCTAAGCAAACTCTCCAAATGAAACCCTAAAACATAATCGATGAATCTAAAAGACACTATTGCACTTGTCCAATATGTAGCACCCTTCTCCTCTTCTATAAGTGGCACCCTCCCTAGCCACTCCCATCATCCACAATTCATATTTTGCAAGTAAGAGTGCGAGTTTAGGAAGAGGAGAGCCAAGTCTAAGAAGGCTACTCTATAGCTTGGGCTTGAGATTTCAAGGGAGTTGTATTTCTTTAAGTGGCTTATCCGTTAACCCTTTGGCCCTTTTGGCAAAAATAGCTAATTGTTTTATTTTACCTCTGTGCTACTGTGTTTTATGGTTTTCTCAAATTTTTTAAAAATACTTCCGTTTATTAACTTACTTATTCCTCTACATCTTGAAAGCTAATATGGGATCAAGTATGTCGAAATTGGTGGAATATGGAATTTAACTTTGGTTATGTTATATTTATTTGATTTATGGCACTTCAAAAGCATGATTTGATTTATGTTTTGTGATACAGAATCATGTTATGTTTTCATTTTCTGAGATATTGCGTTCTATTTTGTGGGTTGTGCCCTACAATGACAGGAAAAGACATCTTTGAGCCCTCAATGGGGGATCATACCATCTCTCTTAGCAGTACCTATTTGGGATATTCCCATGAACAGCAAGTTGGCGGGGCCCCATTTATGGTAGCCAATTCCGAGCCCAATTGTAGGGATTATATGCAGCCACAACCTAGGGCCTTAAGGCCGAAGAGTTAAGTTGTTTTCTTGAGTTTTCATGCGTGATTTTTAGTATTCTACTTCACCTGTGTGTTTTTATTGAAATGGGTCATATGCCTTTTTAAGAATGCTTGATACTTGTTTCTGTTAGCAGATTTTTCACTTAATGAGTTTTATACTCGCCCTGTGGTTTATCATTATCAGAAGAAGAGAGGTGTGTCTTATGTGGGGATCAAGGATTTTAGCCACTATGCCATTGGAAGTTGCAGCACTCATAGGAGATTCTCTATGCTTTATGGCTTGGATAAGTTCTCTATTTCAGACTTTCTTATAGTTGTTAAAATTATAAGAATTTGGCATTAGCAGTTAAATGTTTAGCTACATTTCTTCACCTAGAATGTATTTTTCTATTTTCTTCCCGAGGTTATAAGTTATATTTATGGTAAGCACCTTTAATTTGGTTTATGGTATTTGAGAAATTTATGGTCCAACTTACCGTCACAGACCCCTATTGTTTAAATAGTGTTAGGGCGTGACATTACACAGGTTTGAAATATCTTTTGGTGGTGAATGTACGTATGTAGTTCTTATTAGTGTTACTAAGAGTTGGTAGCAACATGAAACCAAAATAAAAACAACAACTATTATGTAATGGATTTTGAGCTAGCCATTACACAATTTGCCATTACCAATGGTATTTCTATAACAGGCTTATATAATACAACAGGCTTATATAATACATACAATTGTATTTTATTTACTAAAATGTACATCCTAATGCATATTAAAACTATTAAATTGGTATACAATTAATGATTGTATGGTTATTCATGCTTGCATGTTTGCTTTTGTCTTGTGCTTTTGCCTTTTGCCCCTGCTGCTATGCCCGTGTGTACATGCCACATACTAACATGCTCGCATGAGTATTTGCGTATATGCTTATATGACTAATTGTCTGTAACCATACATGCCACACACGACATCTAGGCCCTACATGCTTCTTTGCTTGCTCCTTTTATGCTTCCCTCATGCTCCATACTCCCCCCTTTTCATACTCTTTATACAGGTCTTGTACAACCTCTCATCTATTAGGTTGGGCGTCCTTGGAAACAGTCTCTCGTTAAGGTCTCACCTTGATGGGGTAAGGCAGCGTACATCCTGCCCCCCCAAACCATGCACAAGCAGGAGCCCTTGTGGCACTGGGCATGTTGTTGTTGTTGTTGTTGTATTATGGTTATTCATGAAATTCTGTGCAAATATAATTCCGAAAGGCAACTCATATACCATTAAAAAACTAATGCAATCACCATGTAGCGTCCTAGACAACCCGCTTCAATGGTACAGTGACTACAACAAACAGCGTTCTGATCCCATGGTGCCAGTGCCAATGAGCCTAGGTCTAGTCATTGTCACAAAACACAACCATGGTTAAGGCTCTAGGATAATAGGTCCCAAGTTTAAAACAAATCCCTAACCCCACACCCCACCCCTCTTTTTCCGGCTTTCTTTTCCCTTTTTCCTTTTTTCATTTCCTTGCAATTTTATGGTCCGTATCTTTACTATTATATAACAATGGGTGTAACTGCCTTTTCATTCTTCCACCCAAAGAAAACGAAATAATATTTTCACTACATTATTAAAACCCTAAGCACCTAAAAGTGAATATTTTCACTAAGGCTATGTTTGGAACATGGAATTGGAAGCTAAAATTGGGGTTGAGGCTGGAATTCGAGCCCAAAATTCCAATTCTGTTGTTTGGTTCACCTACTTTCCACTACTCAATTCCATGGAAATGGATTTTAACTGATAATCATACTTTCCAATTCTTTTGGGGTGGGGGTAAGGAATTGCAATTCCAAATTAACTGTATTGACCTAGAACCCAAAATGGCCCAACTTGATTAACCCAAATCCAAGATAACTCAAAATCCAAAGAGTTAAAGACAACCTAATATTTGACCCGAACCTTGAAATCACCCAACTTGAATGACTTGAACTTGAAATGACCGAAATCACCTTAGCTCAAAGTCCAAAGTAACCTAACCCGATTGACTCTAAACTCGAGATGACTTAAATCCAGAAAATGAAACCATGCGACTTGAATGTGACGTAAACAAGCTGAGCCGAAGTGGAAATGACCCTACCAAATTGACCCAAAACTTAATACGACCCATACCTAAAATGACTCGACCCATCTCAAACTCAGCCTAAGATGATTCGAAATTTGAAATGATACAACTCATTTGTCCCAAAACTAAGATGATTCGAGTTTGAAATGACCTAAATGAACTCAAAACCAATCATAAGTAGCCTAAATCCCAAAAATACCTAACTCGATCAACAGAAAATCCGAGGAAACTTGAACACCACATGATCAGAGGCGATACTCGACCCGATTTGACTCGATTATCAAATAACTCGAACTCAAATTGAATTGTTCGAACTATAATAACTTGAACGCAATGTGAATTGCTCCGACCAAAATCTAACCTTAGTTGATTTGAAACTCGAAATACTCCAACTCAATTGACCGACAACCCTTGAGGATTCGAATCATTATATAGTTACAATTCCGACCTCCAATTCCTTTGATGAACCAAACAATGGAATTCTAATTCCATCAGAATTGGAATTGGAATTGGAATTGCAATTCAATAGTCCAATTCCAACTCCATGTGCCAAATAAAGCCTAATACTATTGTTTAATAAGTGTGCAACCGCCTTTCTCATTTTTCCGCCTGAAAAAGTATTGAAATAGTATTTTACTATGATCTTAACTTTTAAGTCATTAGTTAACAGGTATCAAACCTGCCACAACACAAGAGACAGTTATATTCACTAATCAAATTGGAAAGAATATGCAAGTCCATCGTTTTCATAAAAACAGTAAATTACACATTATTCTGTTCGTGAACATATGAGAATAATATTTCCTTTACATGAAACAATCATACATACCAAAAATGATGCAAACTCTGTTGGCCATCACCTTTAAAAGCTGTCCTCGCAGCTGCAGCGTAAAACCTGTCAAGGGGTAGCCAATTTAAAATCCTTCATGTTTAGAATTTTCACCAACTGATTATATAAGGTCAAACCAACTTACATGCCTAATGTCATCACTGTCAAGACCCCAGATACATCAGCTCCTTCTTGAGCCTGGGAAAATTGAAACAAAAAATTCCAGTGAGAAATGGAGCTAAAGACGAACTTGGATCCTCGAAAGCTTTGGTTAAGCTCAATCCATCAAAAATAATAAAAAGAACAAACCCAGAAAAAGTGCAAATTCACATTTATAAGTCAAAAAATTAAAAATTATAGTCAAAGAAAGGGCCCCCACAAGAAGACATCTAGACATGGAGTAATGCTACAAGAGATGAGAAGGGGGTGCACGAAAATGCCACGACTAGGGCATACTTTGTCATTAACGACAAATTAGTTCCTAAGCACTTATTTCTCGTAGCTTTTTTCTCGCGACATACGGCATTATTGCTAGACATGAATCTGACTACAATAGAATCATAGGTCAAAAATGAATATTTTTCCATATATTTAGATTTGAAGTACATCAACAACAGCAACAACAGACCCAGTGCCTCAAGGGCTCCTGCATAAGCAGAGCCTGGGAGGGGTGGGATGTACGCATCCTTACCCCTTCAGGATGTTACCCTAACGGGAGGTTGTTTCCGAGGACCCCTAACCTGAGAAGCGTGAAAGCATAAAGCATACAAGCATCTAGGAGTAAGAACATAAACAATGACATATAGCAAGCATATAGAGAGTATAAAGCAACGAATAGGCATAAATTAATAGGGAATAAAACAACAAGGCCACAGAACAATAAGAACAAGAAGCAATGAACATATAGCAAAAGTGCATATAATCAAACAGGCATGCAAAAAAGCCTTGGGGCACTATTGCTAGCTTAGAAGTGCTCCTCGATCCTAAACCGGTATATTGGTTACACATATACTAATCCTCCACTCAGCTCTATCTGGGGCCATCTCCTCATTTAGGTTGAGATAGGTGAGGTCATGTCAAATCACCTCCAGCCCTTAACCCTAAACCTGACTGACTTAATGAACCCTAACCCTCGCCACCAGACCTCATGAAACCTAACCCTAACTCGAACCTAACCTAACCCTCACCTGAACCCTAATCCTAACTTGAACCACTACAACCCTCACCCCCCACTTGTGCGAAGCCCTAAGAACCCCAAAACGTGACCCTAACCCATTACACAGCCAACCCTAGCCCCACCAACTTCAAACCTAACCCCTAACTCAAGCCTAACCCAACACTGCAGCCTCTACAGCCTCACTCCACGGCTCGCAGCTGGCCGGTCCCAGGTCAGATCTCTCCTTTTGTGACTCTATGCAAAGGCTATTGGGTATTATTTGATTTTCCCTTCCTCCTACTGAACTCTGTGATCTTGATTGTTGTTTTTATTGCTGTGCCAACTATGCCCTTATGTTATGTGATTGTATGCTTGTTTACTTGTGATTGTTGATTGTTTAGTTGATGAACTCTTCTAGTTATGGAGCTCAAAACTTGAGGCCATCTTCAAAGGGGTTGGGGAGGGGGTGAGCCAGTCAACACGTTGAAAGAAGCTTACGATTTGGGACATTAAATGTCGACACATTAACGAAGAAGAGTTTTGAGGTGGCCCAAATGACGATGAAGAGAAAGATCAACATCATGTGCCTTCAAGAGACTAAATGGGTCGGAACGAAAGCAAGGGATGTGCTAGGATATAAACTATGGTATAGGAACATAGGAACATACCCAGTGCCTCAAGGGCTCCCGCCTACGCAGGGTCTGGGGGGGAGGATGTACGCAGCCTTCCCCCTTCAGGGTGTTAACCTGAAGAGAGGCTGTTTCCCAATGCCCCCTTCAAGATATAAACTATGGTATGCAGGCAAAACCAGGGGAAGGAATGGAGTGGGTATTATTGTGGATAGCCACTTTAAGGACAAAGTAGTGGGGGTGACTAGGATTAGCGATAGGATCATCGGCGTCAGGTTGGTTTTAGATGGGGAGATATTGAACGTCATAAGTGCCTATGCACCACAGACTAGGCAGACAGAGCAAGAGAAGGCTAGATTCTGGGAGGACTTAGACTTAACGATGCAAGGCATACCCCAGAGGGAACAAGTAGTGATTTGTGGGGACTTCAATGGGCATGTGGGAGAGACCACAGACGGCTATGCATCCCACCATGGAGGCGTTGGTTTTGGAACTAGAAGTGAGGAGGGTTAGGCCCTCCTAGACTTTGTTGTCACTTATGAGTTAACGGCTGCCAACATGTGTGTTGATGTCAAGGCCAAGCGAGGGAGGCAAGGGAACCATGAAACCAGTGCAGCCATGCACTCGTTGGAGGGATCTGAAGGGGGACAAATTGCAAATCTTTAAGGAAACAGTAGAGGTTGAACTTAGGGGGGGATATGAACCACATCTGGAACCAAGTGGCCCAAACGATCAGAGGCCTCTTGATGTAGTATATATTTATATATTTTATTTCTCATTCCTGAAACACATTCAACTCTTACATATGTGTTTATTTATAATCTAGGTACATTTTGGCTTAGAGTGTAAAAGAGCAAACGAAGGCTGAAAAGTGGCGGAATCAAGCATAATCGAGGCATATTTGAAGACTAATTGACCACGTGCGAAAGAAGTACCCATCGGATCAAGATTCGGTCAAAAAGAGTCTTTCCGTAGGCGCGTGGATCAATTGACCATGCAATTTCGCAATCGGTCAAGCTTAAAACGAGCAAAAGGTTAAGAGAAGAGTATTTATGACCCAATAATTTCCCATTCCACTGATGAAACCACTGGGATCACGTAGATCTCTTCGAAAGCTTCGATTTGGTATATAATTTGGCCTGTAACTCCTTAAGGATCAAAAGTTACGCACGTTTTAAGTTAACTATGCAAGTTGTCAAACGGGTCACCGATCAATCGGCTAATTTGGTGGATCGATCGGGGGGTACTCAGGGCGTGCCCTAACCACGTCCCACCTATAAATAGAGAGGGGGAGACCTATTTTCCATCTTTTGGCCGCGTCTTCTCACCTCCTTTCCTTCTCGAAACTGCTACGTGGTCCAAGGGGTTCTCAAACGTCGAAGCACAAGTATAATAGCCTTCTCCTTTCAAGGTGCTACCCTGAAGGGAGTCTGTGTCCGAGGACTCCCAACCTGAGAAGCATGACAACATGGAAGCATGGGAGCATCGAAGCATAAGAGCAAAACATTCCCAGCAAGACAGAACATCAAAGTAAAATAGAAAAACTTTATTCAAAAGGAAGTGCCAATCAAAAGGAGCAAAAACTATAAGAAAAATATCAAAGTATAGCTAGAAAGAAACTTACAGTGAAGTAAGCAACATAACTCACAGCAAGAGTCAATGCAATCTCTATTACAGTGTCATTGAAAATAAACCCAAGCCACAGCACAGATGCTATTCCAAGTGCAAGGCCAATTGCAACACTAGCACAAGAAAATGCTAACACACATCAGGGCTAAGGCTTTGGCTATTTCTAATTGCAAAATGAAACATTACTCACGCTCCAAGTGAGACTTGCACCAAAAATTTCACAATTGTGGCCCAATTAAAGCTTCGACCGAGCATCATCTGATAGAAAAGCTGGTACACCACTATTGCAGTCCTGAAATTAGGCACTGAGCATTTTCAGAGATCGTTCAAATGAGAAAAGTTTCCTCAAAAACTTCTATCATATTCAAGGAAAAACAATATTTATGTACAACTATGTCTCGCAGTTGAACAGCTGCAGAACCTATATTTTTATAATGGCTAGCACAACAACATATACCCGTCATTCATTAAGGATTCTCCCTCAATTAATGTACTCAATTTCTTGCTGGCACCTAGCTCCTTCAAGAGAGCAACAACAGCTACAGGATCAGTTGCACTTAGAAGCCCACCAAGTAGCAATGAGGTCTTCCAACTCCAGTTGTATGGAAAAGTGAGCTGCAAAGCATGATCACGCCGGACCACATGTAAATCAGAGTGATGGACATGTTCTAGAGAAAAGCAGCAATACCAAAGAAGACAGAGAGAGAGAGGAAGAGAAGAATATACCTTCAATGCTGATCCAAGACAGAAAGTTGATATCAAAACACCGGGACCAGCAAGCAGAAGCATTTGCACAATACACCTCTGTAAAGAGAAATCACGTTGGTCAATCTTGACAATTTCAGACATGACTGAAAAGCATTGTGAACAAAAATCTACAGCCAAGATAACAATTTTATTCACAGATATTTAAAGACAGGACAATTTTATTCCAAACCTATCAAGTGCACAATGTTATTGTGATTCAGACAAAAAAGGATAATTGCATGTTACTCTCTCCAATCATACTTCCAACATCCCACTTCCCACATCAGATGCCTCTCCTACCTTCCTTTCTTGAGTGTCCCGAAGTAATTGTCCAATTTCCTAAGGAAGAAGCATCTCACTAGTGAATTCTTAATTATTATTTTTTATTGACATTCTTCAATTTCATTCCATCCAGTCCATGTCATCAATACAACTTAGATTAAAGAGAAATCGTGAAAAATTTAGCTTATAAATATGAAGAAAAAAGGAAAGTGGGCATTTAAATTAGGGCGTATGAAGTATGCTAGCAATATCTAATAGGTCCCAAGTCCTGCTACAACGTTTTCTATGTTTGCCAAAGCACAACTAACAAACTCATAAGGAACCATCTATTAAGATACAGCCTCACATGTAGACATTTAGTTGGAGATGCATGCTAGTCCATTTGCTATGGAAATCGAGGACAGAATTGCTCGACCACAAAAAGAGGAATAGGCAATTTATTTATTGATAGAGAACAATGTCTAGCAGAAGCAGAGCAATGCTCTTTCTAGAATAAATGAAAAGAAGCATAAGAAAATGAGAAAGCAGAATGAACACCAATGTTAGTCATAAAACAACTGTTCACCATGGCCCACATGGAGAACAAATACGTGACTTTATCCAAACCATGTCCACCTATTGAGATAACCCACTGAAAATTCACATAATGCATCCCAAACAAGCTGTCAACATCATTACCAGGACAGTACATCTCCAAAGAACCTTAGCGTGCTACTTACCCACAAAACCTCCAAAGCACTCCACCAGAAACAATCTAATGAACTTGAACAAACCCTGGCCTCCTTGTTCACACCAAACAAAAGATTCCACAACCAACAAAGTAAGAAAAAGATACTTTGCCATCCCACTGCTGCACATGCAAAAATCTGGGGACAACAATGTTGCAAGACCGCATCCTCCATATCACATTGTTGCTGCTAATTCTATTAAGAAGCACACTCCAAATGACAGCACTAACAGTAGAATTCATCTTTGCTTTCCAGATGATGCCAATGATTTTAAACAATTATAAAAAGTCATAGAGAGCACAAGATTTAGATTCGACAAAAATCAAAATTCAACAGAAACCCTAACTGGCAAAATGTGCTAGGCAAGACAAACATTACTTACTAATTCATCCAATTCTCAAACTAATAATTACAAACAACAATAAGATCATATCTTTTATCCCTTTTTAAGTCATGACGAGGATTTCTTCAAAAAGTAACTATTGCATTCTTCGCAACTAAAAAAAAAATAAAGTTCAGAAGAATTTTCCACAGACAGATTCCCATTTGTAGTAGATCAACAGCACAGAAGTTGCCACATCTCAAATTGACTAACTGGTTTATATACACCTACCACAAGATCTTAATTGAAATCCAACTCACTGGAGCTTTCCATGTCTCCAGATGCAAAATTTTGAGCATTTTGATCATTCAAGGGGTAGAAGGTTGTCGTTCTCGAAATACATGTGATTTGTGCTACCCTTTTGGCATTTGTCTAGACGTGATGTACATTAGTGCGATATCTTACTATGTTCAAAGAATGCAGCTCATTTGATTTCTTTTCCTAGTCTTTTCGTATAGTTGCTTTTGTCACGAGGACATCTTGTCCATCTATATGCTTAATCTCACATTTCTTGAAGCTAAATAAGATGAACATTAATGATAATTAAGAGACGTAGTGACTATTTAGATATCACCAGCACACATTTGAATCTTCTTGAGAATCTTGATGATCAATGATGTAGAAGTATTTGATATTTACTTTGATAAAAGTTCAAGATAGCAGCTGATCGATACACAGTTCATTGCAGCAACAACATCAACAACAACAACAGAAGACCCAGTGCCACAAGGGCTCCCGCATACGCATGGTCTGGGCTGGATATACGCAGCCTTCCCCCTTCAAGGAGCCCCTTGAAGGAAGGCTGTTTCCGAAGGCCCCCAACCTGAGGAGCGCGTCTTCAGTGAAGTATCGAACCTAGAAGCATGAAAGCACCATAAAATTAGAGGAATACATAGCCCAAGTACAACATAGCACAAGCTAAGCCCTATGTAACAAAATACAATGGGGGTTGTTGCTGGCAAATAGTCATCACGTACGCAAATGCCCAAGAGCACCAGTACACGGATAAGCAAATAGGTGCATCAATGCTCAAGAGCCCCAGTACACAGCTAAGCAAATAGGCAAACAGGCGTGCCAATGCGTGCGCCAAAGTGGGAGTCAAGACACCAAGAGACACTAGTGCAGACATGCACTACTCTAGGCCGCTACCTTGGCTATCCCTATGCCACTCTCCAGCGAGCTGTATCTAAGGCCATGTCCTCCAGTAGGTTTAGGTGAGTGAGGTCTTGACGGATCATCTCAAACCATCTCTTCTTTGGTTCGCCCCTCCGTCTCCTCCCTAGCGTAGTATGGAGCTATTCCCATCTCGTAACTGGAGCGGTGGGCGGTTTCCTCCTAACATGACCGAACCACCTTAAACGCTGCTCCTTTAACTTATCCTCAATGGGGGCCACACCCAATTTGCTTCTTATGACGTCGTTTCTGTACCTGTCCTTCCTTGTGTGTCCGCACATCCATCGCAGCATCCTCATCTCCGCCATCTTCATCTTTTGTGCGTGATGTTGTTTCATAGGCCAACACTCCACCCCATAGGACATAGGCGGTCTCACTACCATCTTATAGTATTTCCCCTTCAGTCTTAATGGGAACTTTCTATCGCAGAATACCGTGAAGACCATCCTCCATCTTTACCAGCCTACTTTAATCCGGTTGTTGATATCTTCGTCAACTTCGCCATTATGCTGAACCATGGAACCCAAATATCTGAAACTCTCTCTTCTCTGTATGGTCTCAGATCCTATCTTGACATCTTCTATTCTTGGCATGGTGGAGGGGTCAAACTTAAGTTCCACGTACTCTGTCTTGGATCTACTGATTTGTAAACCCTTTGATTCCAATGCCCTCCTCCACAATTCCAGCTTCTCATTTACTTCTTCTCGAGATTCGCCCACCAAGACTATATCGTCTGCAAAAAGCATGCACCAACGCACCTCTCTTTGTATGTGCCTAGTGAGCTCATCCACCAACACAGTTCATTGCAAATTGTTTTATTTTATTTTATGACTTGTACCAATGCCCAGCCAATGTCGAGCAAAAAAATTAAACTCGAACCTCTTGATTAAGTTCTAGTAATTGGCATAAGGTCCTGTCATATAGAAAGATATACAACAAATCCCATCCATGAAATGTTTAGAGTAAACACAAATACATTGGCTGCCAACATCTGTGACATGGTAGGAAAAGAACCTTTATTTGGTGAATTTCCATTGAGAATGAACTTTCAAACAGAAGTGCCGGAAGAAACACAGCCAATAAAAGATCTGGATTAATATGTTCCCCTGCAAAGTAACAACGTCAGCAAATAAAAACAATATTGGTAATTTTATACAGAGCAAGCACCTAAAATACACAAAATAACAGGCTAAACTCATGCTTCTATATATCAACATAAAGTAACAGCTTGAACTTACAGAGACGTATGCCATCCCCGAACCTTCCTAGACCGTGGCTTGTACCATATTCTGCAACAGCACATCATCAGAAATGGAAGTTTGTTAGAATTGATTCGCAACACCTTCAAACATGCTGCTTGATGCAGCATATAGCTATATTCTCAACTAGATTTCTTTCCCCAAAGAGTTCTCCTGCATGACTAAAGTTGAAGCATAAAATAATTTCGCCATATTCAAAAGTACTTATGGCTTTTTACAAGATGGGTACAGTAAAGCATCCAACACAAGACAAGTAATGTAATTATCATTCCGATTGAGGAAATTTTCAATCTTTGTAATTGGGATGTCAAAAACAGGAGCAGAGGCCTCATCATACCACTCTTTCTGACAGCTAATTTCTACTACTAAGATGGATAATCTAGACATGAAAGATACCTACACTTAGACCTTTTCCTAATATCCACGTGCAACGGATTTCATAGCACAACTTGAATTTGCAACCACCCCATTCAGAGAAATAACAAGAATCCAATTAATTCTTCTCTATCAATCCTGGGTCTAGCATCTCCTTTTGGCAAATGACAGACGTTTTCTGCTGGATATAATTCACCAGCACCTGATAATATGTAATCATCTCTATAAAGTAACCAACTATCCAAAAGTTTAAGTTGTTAGATAAACCTCTAGGGATGTGTTTATACCAAAATATATATGCCCCTTCAAGCAAATGCCTATTGGGCTCAAAGCATTGATTATACACACACACCTCTCACGCCTTATGCTTGAATTATATTAATATTGAGAACTAGGTTTGTTAGGATTCAAGCTCAAGACTTTTCCATAAAAACTTTGATACCACATCAAGGATCGAAATAGCCGAAAAGCTTAAGCTATAGCTAAAAGCTTAGAATAGTTTTATCCTCCAATAACGGATATCTTCTTGTTGAAAGGCACTAGAAGACAAATCGAATTCAATCACTATTTCAAAGAAGCGACCACAGTTGTTGATTGGGCAGCAAAGTTTGGTCATCACATTCAATTGGTGGTTCATTGGTCGTATATGCCTTGCAAGGATCTAGGTGTTAAACTTCATCGGGCCTTTAAACCCAACCCACAGAGTAACATATATGAGATCCATATAGGAAAGCAAGTGGGGTTCCATCCTAAAATTAATTGGCATTAGATGTAGTAATTTACTAGATTTATATATTGATATTTTTTGTCTTACAACTCCTATGTGAGATTTTAATAGACTCACATGTAGAATAATTAGCACTAGGCGTCATTGTGTATGGCAACGCGCTAGAGAAATTCATCACCCATATGTAGAAAATTAAGCAAATATTCTTAGAATATGAAACCAATCATGAGTCTCCACAGATCAGCTTAAACTTTTAGAAAAGTTGGTTCCTTCACATTGTATCACATCCTCGTTGGCCGAGAGGTTACAGATTCGAATCTCAACAGTCGCCACTCTAAATATTAATCTATTTCAAGCATAACGTATGGGTGTGCATATACCTTATCCACGCTTCAAGATGGGCATTTACGTACGGGGATATATTATATAAAGGGGCACCGATCGGCTTAAATTTTAAAAAAAGTTAATTCCTTTACCAAATAAAAAGCCAAAAAAAGTGGGAAATTGAAAAGGAAGAAAAAGAATTAACAACCCAAACATCCAAGAACGATGCCAATGATGAGCAAAGCAACAGTGTAAGGGACTCGAGTGCCACGGAGCACATGACGGGAAGCGATTCCAAGCACCAAGCTGACTCCGACAAATATGACGGCGTCCGTGGGGTTGGAAGACGGCGCCGTTTCATCGCTGCTCTCATGCTGCAGCGCTGCCATGGATGCTGATGGCTTGATTGATTTGATTGGGATTTCTAAGGAGAGAGAACAAAACATTTGAAGTTGCATAGTCAGTGAGATGACTCAAGCAGGAAAAAAATAATAGCACATATCACTGATAATTCATGTGACTCACTGATTTGACGTTTGTTTTCATTTTTTTCCGGTTATTTATATCAAAGTCGGCTGTACTTTGTTCACGTTATAGGTTATTTCTTTATATTATATTGAGTTATTTAGTTAAAAGGTCTATGTATTTATTTATTATGTTAATTTAATATTTATATTTTTTATTATGTTAATTAAATTTTTATATTTTTTATTGTGCCTTTAAAAATTGTATAACTTAATATGAATTGGCCAAATTACTAAACATGGACTAAATGCAATGACTAAATTGACATGATAAGAAAAATAAAGAGACCTTCGGTGCAAATAATTTTTTTCTTTTTTTTAACGATAAGATGGGAAATTAGATAACAGAAATCTAAACAAGGCAAGAAAGACCATTGAACCGAAGATGAAATATTATGACCAATTTTCATTGTTCAATCTATTATCATATTAGTTTCCCTAGAGCAATATTTAAAGCTCAAGTCCTTTATCGAGTTCAAATCATCTAGATACCCAATACAATCTTTTGAATTTATCATGGGGATTAAAGCTTCCATTCGTAATGTTATGATAATAATGTGATTGTCGCATTTCAATTGTACTTTTATGAATCCCATTTTGCATGATCGTGTTGAATACATCCATGACAACAACCACTTTAGCTACCATTATAGATGATTTACCCAACAGTATAAATCTTGTAACACTATACTTCTCATGTAATCCTTAACAGTGTAACCAGCATCCCGCAAAAAAACTACTTCTTAGGCCCCATGCAATGGTGCCCCATTTTATTGGGACACCCAAAAAATGGGGCCTTAGTGAGGCTCCCTTCTGAAAAAAAAATTTTTTTTTTTTGATTTTGAAAATGCTGCGTTTTGGCCTCTTGTTGGCCAAAACACAGTGTTTTGTTTTTTTTTTTTTTTTTAAGTTAATGGATACCTGCACATGCATGCCTTTTTTTTTTTTTTTAAAAAAAAAAAAACTCCCAATGGCTATTTTAGATACCAAAATTTTTAAAAATTTTACATACCGAAATTTCATTCCACGTACCACTATTTTCTTACCAATTCATTGTTAAAAAAATGGATCCCAATTTCTCTAATTTTAATCAATCCCCTCTATACTTTTATTCCCAAAACTCAGATAATTCTCCAAAAGCCCAAAGTCCTTCATCTGGATTTTATAATCCATTCCAATAATATTTATCATGTTTTAAATGTATTTTCGATTTTTGTCTTCAATGTATCTTTGTCTTGGTCTTGAAATAATTCAATTAGTATAACCAATATCATTTATTAAAATAACAAAAAGTATTAAATTATGGTTAAAAAATTGTTAAAAAAAGGGGCATGCTTAGAGGAGGTAAGCCCCATTTTTTGATAAAGCCCCATTTTTATGATGTGTCAAAAATAGGGCTTCAAAAAAATGGGGCACCATTACATGTGGCCTTAATTCGTCGAAGTTTACCTTCACACTCAACAAGTGTTGCCATCTTACCCATTGCCAAGAGCTCGCTCTGAAGCCTTTGTTTTCTCTAGACATTTATTCAGTTTCGTTACTAATTTGTTCCAAAGTTGTCACTTGTAAACCATTGTTTTTTTCCATGACCAATGGCCTTTTAGTGCATTGGATTTCCCCTTAAAGACTTTTTTTCGTATGCACTAAACCATCAATAAAAGAATTTCCCTCAAAACTGCCTCGAAGCCACCTACTATGGATCATTATCCTAACAAAGCATGGGCAATGAAGGAAAAGGTGATCCACAGTCTCAGCCTTATTCTCACCCTGGGAGCAAGTATTAAGAACTTATAGCCTCCCCTAGCTCAATTTTCTGCTATGGGAAGACCATTATGAATAATCTACCCAAAAAAAAGATGCAAATCTTAGGTTGAACGTCAAGATGCCAAATACATTTGAAAACCCAAATTATTCCTCTCGGTTTAGTTTAGATTATGGGTCGGCTAAAAGGGTAATTTAACACTAAAGTCCCTAAATGCCATAAATCTCCAACAAACGATATCCTCCATATCATTACTAGGAACTTTGATCCCTTTGATCACATCGCATAGCTCATTCAGGACATGCCTATTCAAAGTTGCAATATCCATTTCCCCTTCCTTAATGAATGTTGTAACTTTCGTGTCTGAATGCATAGGAACTACCTCAGCAAAAAACAACAAATGCAAGACAATTCCTTAAAGCCCATCTATACAACAACAACAACAGATCCAGTGCCTCCAGGGCTCCTGCCTAAGCGGGGTCTGGGAGGGGTGGATGCATGCAGCCTTACCCCTTCAGAGTGTAGCCCTATCGAGAGGCTGTTTCCAAGGACCTTATAGGGTTGATAACACAATGACTTCCTAAGAGGTCACCCATCCTGGTAAGACTCTCGCCCAAGTATGCTTAACTTCGGTGTTTTAATGGGATCCAGGGCATTAGTGCCTGGTAAATAAACCCTCTTAAGTGACTCACGACATCTCATAATACCTCTCCAAGCAAGAATTCTCAAGAGAATAATGGAATAGACTAGTTCCCTTAACATATTTGTCCTTCAACAATTTAACCCAGATGTTGTATGGGTTAATCTTTGACCTCCCAACCAAGTTTATAGAGAGAAAGCTTGATTAACTGCCTTAAACTTTGTCAAACTTGAATTCCTAGTTCCTTTAGGTTGGTATATTCTTATCCCATGCAATCATATTAAAGCCCTTCCTCTCATCTTCTTCCACAAAAAAAAAAAAAAAAAATCTCATTTTAATTCCATCCACTTCCTATAATCTTACTTTGGGTTACTAGAACATTGCAAAATGGTAGATCTTCCAGCCTTAGACGAAAGTGTTGTCTTCCAAGTAGATAGCATGCAATGCTACTTGTTAATCACCTCTCTGATAGAGGCCCCCATGTTGTCCCTATCCTACTTTTTGGAAGGAAATTTATATGGAAAATCCCAAGGGGTTCGAGGTTCTTGGAATGGAGAATAAAATATGTAAACTTGTAATGTCCTTGCAAGGTCTTAGACAAGCTCAAAAATAATGGCATCAAAAATTTGATTGCATCTTGGTCATGCATGATTTTGTTGTGAACAATGATGATACTTATATATACTCTAAACATGATAATAATGGTTGTGTGATTATCTACTTGTATGTCAATAGCATGCTTATCTTTGGCATAATCGTGAATGTTATAAATGCTTCAAAATGTATCTTATGCTTATGTTTTGATATGAAAGACTTAAGTGAGGCTGATGGGATATACTTAGTCTGAGAATAATTAGATCATTTGAAGGTTTGACAATCAACCACTACTCGGAAAAAATATTGAGAAAGTTTGGTCATTATAATGACACTCCAACTAAGACTCCATATGATTCTAATGTTTGCTTGGAAAGGAACATAGGTGATAGTATGTCAATAATTGGTCGTATAATGTTTCTCATGGATTGCACTTGTCCTGATATTGCCTATATCATTAGTAAATTGAGTTGTTATACCCATAATTCGACTGGCGAGTGCTCTAATTTGACTATTGAGGTATCTGACTATGGATTGGGGTCTACACTATAAATGAGTCCTTGTTGTGTTAGTGGGATATTATGATGCCAATTGAGTACGTGGTAGTGATAAAATCAATTATACTATTGGCCATGCTATTATGCTTAGTAACAGTGCCGTGCCTTAGAAATCTTGTAAACAAACTTGCATTGTTAAATTAACTATTAACTATGAGTTTGTTGCTCTTCATATGATAGGTCTAGAAGTTGAGTAGCTGAGAAATGCGCTGGGAGACATCACATTGTAGGGGAAGCCCACACCGTAAATATTAATGCATTGTGACTCATGAGTAGCCATTGGAGTGGCGCAAAGTGAGGTTTTGGAAAGTGCAAGCGTATTCTCCCGAGGCATGGTGTTGTAAACAACCTAATTGAGAATAATGTGGTCTCACTTGAGTTTGTAAGGGTTGACAAAAAACTTGTAGATCCCTTTATTGAAAGCCTTGCTAGGAAGGTGGTATATGATACAAGAGAGGGAATGGGGCTTAAGCCTACTTGTTATGTGTCTTAATCTAGGCGGATAACTGTTTCAGGAGTTATTCTCTATGTTCAATGGGTCAAATAAAGCCAAGGTTAGGAAATTGTTATTAAGCCACCCTATCCCCCTTTAGATAATATTGTTTTCTGGCTTGTGGATATGTTCGAATCTGGCATGACATTAAGGCTAAGCATAATGCTCTTAATAATGTCCATATGTTAATATGGTGGTGTGAAGAAGCACACTTGATGGACTTACCTATGGGAATGTGGAGATGTTAATCATTCATTGTTGAGAGTATATGCTTACTCCATAGAGCATTCCTGAGTACCCAGGTACAGGATTGGTTTTATTGAGAAGGATCTCATATGTCAGGATTGTGGAGTGTATTTCAACCTCGAGAGAAACATGAAGTGGCGTGTGTTCTCTTCACAAAGATTGCTCTACTTCAAGACTATGTTTTGGGTGGTTAACATGCATACTCACTAGGTATCGATTCAAGTCTAAAAGACATTTGTATCTCAAGTATGCTTCAAATGAATCATGTGGCGAACTATTGATATTTAGGGGTTTGTGTGCTTCAATTTTGTTCAACTTGTTCAAACTTATCTATCCCATGTAAAAAATTTGATAGTTGGAAAGCCACTTTATATACCCCCTTCCCCTTAAACTTGGTAAAGTCATGTGGGCTTGGAGTGGGCATGGTGGACCACACACGCACATATGCACCCCCCCCCCCCCCCCCCCCCCCCCCCCCCCCCCCCCACACTGAGTTGGTTTGGACAGCACATCCTGTTATGGTGTGGATTTTTTCCGACATGGACTTTTATTTTTATTGTCATTGTATATATAATTGTTGCAACAAAGTTATACTCGAGGCCCGTTTTCCTCTTGGTTAAGCATAAGGCTGCAAACTTAAGCACTAGTTGTTCGTCCTTGGCATTTTTGAGGCTGTAATATCAAGTTAGGATTGTTGCTCTTCTACTGTTACTCTAACTTCAAGCTAGAGGTTGCAAGCTTGAGTTCAAGATAAGTGTGCTAATTGTTTCAATGCCCATTCCTTTCGTATCCGTACCTTACTTGTTTGAGCTAGATTTTTAGCTCCTCCACATCCCCGCACTTTCCATATTCAAGTCGGATCACCGTCCTCTTTGCATGTCTAGCAATGACCCTAACAATTAGATTTGTGCCTATAAATTCAAAGCCTTGGGAAGTCTTTTTATACATAGAGAAAAACATTAACTTCATCCATGTCCTCACCTTTCTTCTTGATTTCCTGTGATTCTCTAAATACTAAGCAAGTTGTGGCATACTCCAACACATCACTTGCAAGTACACTCTTGTGGAAGGTGCTATGTTAACCTTTGGAGTCGGAGTGTCAAAGATCTAGTTTACAAGTGTAGGGGAATAATTTAAGTCCAAGGTGTGACAACTTCCTTCACTTCGATCTTTCATCTCTGTTTCCCCTTTCATAAAATCGTTTAATTATGTATGGTCAAGTCTATTTTGCCTAAGTTCGAAGTATATAAGTGTTCAGTTAGAGGTCTTCCTGTTGAAGTCCCTTTGTCAATATGTTCGAGTTTTGCTTTCCCTCATCGAGAGTTAGTCTTATTTGTTTTGAGTTTGTTTTTCTAGTTAAATTCGTATTACCTTTCCCAAAAAAAAAGACTAAGAAATTTAACTAGAAAAGAAAAACAAATAGTGTTTGTCTGAAAACTTTGTGACAGTAAAGTGTTCTTTGCAATCTGCTCTAAACACGAATTGTGTGCTTGAACATATTTAACTATTAAAAATTTTTAGGTGAAGTTTTCTTCTTATTTTCTCCGGAATAAAATCATCCAAAAAAATCTTATTTTTTAATATGCTAACCCCTATACCCAAAGACCGCTATTTACAATAGAGTTTTGGATAGAAAACAAGTTTAAAAAATTGGGAAGCATCAGGTGACGTCATCGTGAATATTATTTAGCACAAAATCTATTCATCTCATTAATAAATAATGTATCTCATGAATTCAATTTAAATATTTCAAACAAAGTATTCATTGAAGCTTGCAAAGGAACCTCGGAGACACTTTAATTCTAGTTCCAAATGGATCAAATAAATTTGTCATACCTTGATATAATTTCATTATCATTTGATTCCACCGAATAAATATTGTTACAATCTAGTGTGTGTGTGTATATATATATATATTGCATGAACGATTGACCCCTTTATCAGATATACATGAGAAATAATAACTTAAATTACTATCATTGTATTTTCACTCTTTTCCAAAAATTCTATGACTCAAAAATAATTTTTCGAGCATCAAATTTGTATGACATTCACTTGAAATGTGTTAGCCAAAAATTCATAATTTTTGAATAGTCACAAATCTTCTCAAGGGGGTACCTCTATTTGGAAAAGAGACCATAGCTTCTCTATTAAATGTTCATCTCGCCCCTCTTTATTCTACCACCCAACATGGAAAGAATATTGGTCACTCTTAGAGGTCTCATTTTCAAGTATATCAAACTGATCACTACATGCACGTGTACAAGATGTTATCAGGATTTGGAGTCATTTGCTTTTTTTTTTTTTTTTTGAACACGGAGTCATTTGCTTAATAGCCTAATATAAATTATTTATTCTTTGTGGTAGTTTATAAATAAATGACTCAAGTGGTCCAATTTAGTTTCCGATCTTATTGACGAACATTATTTTTATATTTTTGTATCTCTATCCACATGATGAAGATAGCTCATCACTTATGCATGTTATAGCCTTAACAGATAAGTAATCCAAGCTTATCATTAAGTAGGTACTTATTCTCAACAATATATCACATTTTATGATCTAAGTCTATCCATGACTCAATATCATAGTCAACTTAAATCAGCTACTGATATATCATTAAGGACTACTATGTTTTAGGAAATAATCAGATTTATGTATAATTTGTAAAACAAGATTAAATAATAAATAAATAAAATTTATTTATTAATAATTGAAGATTACACAATTGGATTTTTAAGGCACATTGTTCCAAACATATAATGTGTATTATGAAGAATCCAGTTATGCAATTAATAATTTTTAACAAATAAAATTATTTTATTTATTATTGTCTTATTTTGTTTTACAATTCATACTTGCATGTTGTAGGAAATATAACGCATACAATGACAATACTGTGTATAATAATACGTAAAATACTGCTGTAGATTACCTAAAGATTGACTTAAAAATACAATAAAATAAACCGAGAAATTACTGCTGAAATTACGATAAAATAATCGACAAATTACATTAAATAGATCGGTATTAAAACAGCAAAAATGAGTAAAAATATGGCGTTAATACCTTCGAATGCAGTATAATATTGCAGCAAATTTGTGTCACAGTAAACGCAGCCAAAAGGTTGAACACGACAATCAAAAATACCGGAAGAAAGAAGGTAGGTTAGAAAATACCGTGCCGTGGGAAATACCACTGTCCTCAAAGACGATTTTGCCTCTGCTCCGGTGCAAACAGATGCATAGGCGGCCGTGCTCCGGGATTTACACGGTCTGACCCTTAACGTGCACTCGTTAATTGCCGGTTAGGAACGCCCAAGAACTTTGCCCAAGAATATGGAAGACCGAAAACGAGAAAGCCAGAAGAGAAAGTGCATGTGATTGAGAGTGAGTATGTATGATCTAAAGCCTTCCTTTTTATATTGGAAAAATGAATCGAAGCAAATAAATGTGGAGAGATCTTGATCCAACGGGTAGAAAGCAACGTTCAAAACGGTTCATTTGCATAAATATTTGTTTTAATTAGCAAGGATCATTTTATTAATTGCAAATAGTTTTTTCGTAAAATAAATATACCTAGTGTAAAAAACTCACCCACACCCTCGCCCGAGCACGGCGCTGCGGGCGGGTGGCGCACGCGCGTGTGGTTCCCTCCATTCCTTCACCCAAGACTTAATTCAAATAAGCTAAAAATTCTCACCCTTATAAACCCAACTACCCCCTCCTAAATTATCAATGTGGGATTGGGAAGTTTGTGAACACAATGTGGAACACAACTACCTGCATACTTGGACTTAGCTTGTATCCTTTTTCCAACACATGTGACTATTTTTTGAAATGTGCCATAAGATGGACATTGTTTGGGATGACATTAATATTTGATTCAAGTGGTCAAAGTGGTGAGCCACAGATAGACTAAAATCAAAGAACGTGATATATTGTAAAATTGAGTTCATAGTCAGAGAAAACGTTGGATAGTTTATTTGATAAGACTATAATGTAGTATTGTGATGACTTCTCTTGGTCATGGGGATTGAGATCCCAATATATCACAATTATATTTGCAATTGAGATTTGAACACTAAATAGGACCACTTGAAATATTTATTTATTAACCATTATCAGACATAAATAATTCATATTTTGCTATTGAGTAGGGATGGCAATGGGACAGGTAAAACCGTTCAAGCGGATGTCAGCCCCCTTTGGGGCAGGTATAGGTATAGGCGAAGCGAGTAGCGGGTACAGGTTGGGTATACCCACCCTGTACCCAATTGTACCCATCCCACTCTGCTTTATGCCCGCCATACTCACTTTATTTTATATTCAATTAATTTTTAAATTAAAAATACAAATTTATTTTTAATTACCTAAATTATTTATTAATATTATAAAAAATATAATTGAATTTTTAAGAATAGTATTAAATAATTAATATAGACGAGCATGAATAATCGTTTTGTAGTCATATTAGATACCCACGGGTAACAAGGTGGGTATCGGTAAAAATTTGTACCCGCCGGGGCGAGTATGAGTATTCACTTCTTACACATGGCAGCTATAGGTATAGATTTGGGTGGCAGGTATGAGTATGAAAGAGGCAACCTCTGTATCCGTCCTGCCCCATTCCCATCCCTACTACTAAATGATGACTTTAAATCCTATAGTGTGTAGAGCTCATGCATGTAATGTTTATCACTTTAAACTACTAATAAGTGAGGCCTCAAAAAAAATTGCCAACATCCTTGGTGGTTGCATCAAGTATGTCGGGTATAAACATTCAATATGAAATCTATAGTCTCTTCTTGAGATATAGATATCCCATTGAGTGGATTTGCATGTGTTTGAAAGTTATAAGACTTTGGCCAATTTAGCGGGTATAACTGAAATAGATACGAGAATTAAGTTTCAGTATAGTAGAATCTCTTGAAAAATGGTAAATCGGAACTCAAGAAAAAGCTGTGAGAAATATCATAATAGGAGTTTCAAATTATGTTTGCTCATGTATATCTCATAGAGGGATCAGCTGTTTACATAATAGCATTAAGGGAATTCTTGAGTAAATAAATTTAATTCTAGAGTACATAAATATTTATTTAGTGGAATTAAATATTTTTAAGTGAGAGTCATTTTTTATCATAGAGATAATAATTTGATTTATCCCTGCTTGAGCTAGAATTAGATGGTCCATGATGTTTCTTCACAAGCCTCAACAAATGTACCGGTTGAAAATATCTAAATGAACTAATGACATGGATTATTTATTCATGATATGAATAAATTTTATAGCAATTAATCTAAAAATAATCAAACTAGATGTTGATATACCAAAAAGTAACACAATTCTATTTTCTAACCAAAAAATAACCCAACTCTAATTTTTCTACCCAAAAAAAAAAAAAAAAAAAAATTTAACTCTAACTTTTCTACTAAAAGTATCCCAAATCTAACTTTTTAATCAAAATAACCAAAATCTAAAATTAATTTTAAAAAATACTGAATTGGTGGCTAAGTATGGCGTATGGTATGATATTCTAACAATATATTTTTTATCTATGTATTTTTAGTTTGGCTTACGGTTTTTTTTTTAATTGAGTGCAATCCCACAAAAAATCAATATCCCAAGGTACAGAACAAGCAAAACAACAGAGGAATACAACTAGAGAACTAAGGCTGCAAATAAGGCGGGCCAAGCTGAGTTGAACCATAGCTTGCGCGGCTCGGCTCATTAACTAAATTAGGCCAACTCAGCATTGATATCATCTATCTAATAGAGCTTCATATCTTTGGTCAACTTAGCTTGTTTACTAAATGAGACCGGCGATATTGGTATCATTAAGGCTTGATTATTTCGCGAGCTGGTTCGATGAGTTTTGCTAACTCATTGCGCTTATTTACAAGGCTCATTAAGCTCATTTATTAGATTTGTTAAACTCATTTATAATTATTGCTACTTAGATTTTTAGAAAAAGGTGATAAAATAAATCATGGATGGAAATTGAAAATAAAAAATACATACATGTAATTCAATTCCGCAATGTAGACATGCGAGCCAATAATCGAGCCGGCTCATGAGTCCATAAACAAGTCGGCTCGTGAGCCTTATGAGCCAGCTTATGAACCTTTTGAACCGAGTCGATCTCGATTTGATTTGGCTCATTTATTTAAACGAGATGCCCTTAAACGAGTCAAGAAGGCGCTCGAGTCGGCTTAGACGAACCCAAGTCAAGTCCTTAATGAGCCAAGTCAAGCCGACTCGCGAGCCGGCTTGGCTCATTTGCAGTCTTACAAAGAGCAAGCCAAACCAAAAATACGTAGAAGAAAAATATATTGTCGGAGCATCATACCACTCACTACAATTCAGTATTTTTTAAATCAAATTTTTAGAGTTGGATTATTTTTAGATTAACTTTAAAGTTGGGTTATTTTTGATAGAAAAGTTAGAGTTAGGTTATTTTTGGGTAGAAAAGTTAAAGTTGGATTATTTTTTGGAATATTGACATATAGTTGGGTTATTTTTAGATTAATTATTATAAATTTTATGCTAAACTATGGTCATGTGGGGGTTACATAAGGAAAAACATAAGAAAAAGAAAAACAAAACAAAATGTAATGATGTCTGTGTGTGTGTGCGCTTTTTTTTTTTTTTGTAAACACAAATGTAATGATGTGTTTGACTAAAAAACAAATTGCAAACTGATTTGTTCTTGCATGATGTGATATTATGGTATACGTAATTTTACTTAAACACCCTTGGTTTTGTTTTTGGCTTTTTCATTATAATTGAGAGGAAAACATACACATATATAAGCATGCTTTTCCGATTTAGAATTCAGGCTTTCTTTTAGGTATTCTTTTGTAGCTTTTATTTTATGCTTTCCTCTATTTTTTTTTCCTATTTATGATGTTTGAATTTGTTTATTTAATATTGTCTGTCATTATGAACGTATTATAGTAAAATCCTGATTTAATTAGATTTGATTTAGATTTGAATTTGGGTTATTTACACCAATTATTTGTGTATTTTATTTATTATGTTAATTTAGTCATTGTACTTTTAATTGTGTCAATTTGGTCCATCTATAATTTATATTGTATCATTTTAGTCCTATGGCCAAATTCAAGTAAAGTTAATGACATCATTTATAATTATATTAGATGCAAATTACCCACTATGAATCTATCAATTGACGCACTTTAGCCAACCCGTTACTGAACCATTAAAAATTTAATTAACAAATTAACATAAACTTTACTTTAGGGACCCAATTGACACAATATAAATTATATATGGACAAAATTTACACAATTAAAAGTACAATAATTAAATTGACACAATAAGCAAAGTATAAGGATCTTTAGTGTAAATTTTTAAAAAGTTTTAAGATTTAAGTTCTTTAACTGCGCTCAATTTTGGGAACTATTTTTGAAATATTCCCAACAATAAGACATTCCTAATCTGATCAGTCTTTTATGACTCACTATTGTTGGTCAATGCCCATGAAGTATCAAGGATTATGTTTGTGACGTGCTAAAACTTTTTTGCCCATTCTCATGTTGTTCCACCATCAAACAACTCTAGTGTAACGTATCCTATCTTGAACTATCTATCCAATGCACGATTTATTGCCACTCACTTTATGTTTCTTAGGGCCATCATTCCATGTGATGCACATAAGTCTTTTTCTCAGACCATGAAGCATGTCCATTAAAGGAAAGCAATAGAAAAGGAACTTGAGGGACTTTGAACAAAATGACGCAAACCACTCAGGAAACGAGTGATTTACTCTAAATGGGCCTATAAGATCAAATACAAATTCAGTGGGACCATTGAACACCACATGGCATGTCTATTGGAAAGGGCACATGTAGGTTAAAACAGTGGACTATTATGATACTTTCGTGTTAGTTGCTAAGTGACCTGTAGCCTTGAACCTCGACGATCCATGGCGGGAAGGATAAGACAACCTTGAACACAGTCGGGACCAGCCATGGGCACCCCTGAAGCATCATTGGGGCTTTGCGTGGAACCCATTCTTCATGCACCTTCCCCTACGTAGAATGGCCTAAAACCCAGTTTAGCCTTGCACTTGAACATTCCCGTCACCAACTCGACGCCCAGCTGTGGGCTTGGGCTTCCTTATGTGGCCTTCTGGGTCGATGCCTAGCAGTGCTCATGGGCTCTTCACGTCCCACTTGGCCCGCTTTTCCTGGATTGAATTCTTCTTGGCTCAATGATGTGATTTCATTCATCCCAAACCTCCGATTTCTCATTTAGTCATCTTGAATGGGCTATCATTGTCGCTATTTGCATCACTTAAGTTAGTAAAATTATGGTGTCTTCTTGTCTTTGCCTCATCTCACATGAATACTAGTCAATTAGACATGATTAGATTCCTCCCTGGATACTTCAATGAAGAGGTATACATGAATATTCCACATGGGTTTGGTCGTAATCATGAGGGTCAAGTTTGTTGGTCCAAAACTCAAGATATAGGTGTAAACATGGTTCATGTACTTGGAACCACAAATTCATGTCCTTCCCTAAAGTGGCTGGTTATTAACCGCTTAAATGTAACTAATCACTTTTCTCGTTCTTGTATAGGTCAACCCTCCTTGTTGTGCTTATTTATGTTTGCTGATGTGATTATCATTAGTACTGATTCACATCATATCACTGAGCTCAAGAGCTAGTTGCATCGGGAATCTAGGATTAAGGACCTTGGGCCCCTAAAGTACTTTCTTGGGATTAGTGTTTGATTGAGATCATGCTTAGTTAGCATAAATATGTGCTCAGCATTCTTATTAAGTCTGGGATTCTTAGGTTTCGATCGTGTCCCACGCCCATGGTCATCACTTGATCGATAGTTGTAGCAACCAGGTTGAAGATTCCAGCCAATATCATCATCATCATCTTGTCCATTCTCTATTTTACGATCATCCAACCTGATATTACCTATGTAGTTCATATATTGAGACAGTTCATGGATGACCGCGACAACCATACCTCGATGTTCTCATGAGCTTACCACTGCCTTAGTTTGCACTTAGTTAAGGAATTTTCATTCCAGCTATGTGCGATCTACAGTTACAAGCCTATTACTGACTAGGTTAGGTGCTAGACACTCATCATTCCACCATAAAATTTATGGTTTTTCTTAGGACGCCTCTAGTGTTATGGAAGTTCAAGAAACATTTTGTGGTTTTCCATTCATCGGCCAAGGCTGAGGATAGGGAAATGGCTACACTTACTAGTGAATTGGTACGCTTAATTCATGGATTATTGTATGGTTTGGTTGTGCCTATGGATCGTCAAGCCCTCTTTTTGTGATAATTAGGCGAATTTATATAGAGTCTCCAACGTAGTCTTTCATGAAAGAACAAAACACATTGAACTCGGTTGTCAATTTCTATATAAATGTATGCAGTCCAAGGACATTGAAACATCTTTTGTGTGCTTTATGGGCCAACTAGCAGATTTCTTCACTAAGGCCTTCATGGCTCCCTCGTTTTCCATTCTTCTGTCCAAGTTGGGAATTATCCATCTGTTGCAACATGACTGAGAGTGTTAAGATTTATTAAGTTCTATTTTCTTCTATTTATGTATCTTTCTATTTATAGAAGAGTTAATAATAGAAAATAATAAATTTGGTGAATTATGATGATTTACTCAGGAGCAAATGATTGGGTTTTGCCCCTTGCTTTGTCTTTCAGTATCTAACCACTAGGAGAATTCATGGTGGTTGTATGCTAGTTTGCTTAGCTGTAGGTAAATTTGAACATTTATAGTAAGATATAGTGTTGAAATTAGTATTTTCTTATATCTTATTTTATATTTTATATTTGTACACTATCCTTTTGAATTTAATGTAGCATTTAAGAAAGTAACCTCGCCCTCTTCCTCTTCCTTTATGCAACCTCCCACCTTTGGTTGCCAACATCAATGGTGGTCTTCAATTTCCATCAATTGCATTAGTAAGTGTTCTTGCATTAGTATCCTAGTTAGCTAAGTAATGTAGGATGCCTTTTCATTTTTACCTTCCTTATATTATAAATTAGTGTATTTGTAATAAAGAGTATCTAATTTTGCAATTCATTCCAAGTGTTCTTGTTTTACATTCTTAGTTGATTTTTTTTTTTTTTTTTAGCTTTTGCATATAGGTGCGACGTTTCTTCGTTTTGAGTAAGTTATTCCAGTTATTTAAAACTTAGACAACAAGGCATCGCCTAGAAAAAAAAAAACCTTAGATTCTGTTTGTTTAGGGATTAAATTACATTTTTAGAATTAGTTTTCTCTTTTTTTATTGTTTGGCCTGTCGCTTTTTGATGAAAAAGGTTTTATGAAGGAAAAGATTTTCTCTAAAATGGGTGGAACATGACTTCTCTTATAAAAGGGGGAAGTTGTCATTCCAAGCGACCCAAAGAAATTTGAAAGTAGGCATCGGTCCGAAAATGAGCTAATTCGGTCCAAAAATGAGCTAAGGGGGATCGTAGGTCGCTAGAAGTAATAATATGGGATGAAGAATGGATGAAGAATGATTAGCTAGGTCCAATCCTATAGTAAATAATGTTTTTTTTTTGACAATTAGTGAAAAATCGCAATACAAAATAGATAACTCGTACAAACGAGCCCTAAGCTAACCTATATATAGATGGGGATCAAAAGCGATAAATACAGTGCAACATTCCAAACTAGAAAACAGGATTGCAAGAAAAAAATAATACACTAAAAGTTTCAAGCACCACTAGAGAGGGCTCGGAGATAGGAACAAACCTGAGGTAGGGAAAAAATAGCCATGCCCCTAATCCATCGAAGCAATGTGCTCATTATAATTGATTCATCACCATCAAATTTCAGCCCCAGCCTTTTCCTGAGCTCCCATGCCCGCTTTGCAACAAGAAGTTTATTAGCATCTTCAAGCCATGGCCTATTTTCACCAAATTTCTCTTTTTTATGTTTGCCAGTGGCCTTGGATGGTCTCTTCACGCTATTCTCAAGTGACATATCCTTTAGGAAATCTCATAGGTCCCGCTTAGCTTGCTCTTTAATACTTCGCTTTAGTGCCCTCCTACCCTTTTTTAATTCACCAAAATTAGGGACCTGACATCCCACTATCACTCTTTTTCCTTCTCTCCCATGCCTTTCTAGACTTCTCCATCAAAGGCACTAGTAATAGGATATTTCCAGGCGAACTTTCTTCTACTTGTTGGGGTCTTGCAATGGCGGGAGGCTCAAAACCCAACAGGTACTCAAGCCCAGATGACCCTGAGTCATTATCACTTAGGGCGTCTCGGGATTGGCTCACTTGAGAAGATGTTTGATCTCAAAGCCTAGTTGATTTGGCAAAATCTTTTGCGATCCATGGTAGGGAAAGAGGAAGGTGTTGATTTACTTGAGCTTCTTGCACTTGTGATTGAGTAACAAACTAACCGTTAAGATGGAGTGTAATTTTGGACCATACAATGTTCTACAAACCTGACACCCTCATTATCCAAACTTGAGCGTTGTACCAGAGAGTTCTTATCAACTTCCACGACACCCATTGTCTGCTCATGTAATGAAGGAAGTGGTACAGGAGTAAAGCAAGCTCTTTCACTTTGTGCATGCCAAGAGGGTGTAGTTTATTCCCTGGTTAATCTAGCAGAGGTGGTAAGGGCAATTAATTCTAGAGAGCAATTTGGGATCATATTAAAATTACCCTCTTTAATAAATACTAATTGAGATCCCTTGTTAAATTGTACTTGGACCATCTACTGAATACTTGATGGGGAGCATGTGTCAATAAGAATGTTAGTTATAGCTACGCATCTCATTGCAAAAGTCCTAGCATCCACTATGATGGACTTGCCAAAGATATTAGCAAGATCAGCAAAATACACACTTGACTAGCACTGAAGTGGTAAAATCATGGATCTTAATGCACACCTTTCTACTCAAGGGGCTAAGGATTTGGCTTGAATATCTATACAACTTTTGATTCTACAAAGCAGCACCTGTTTTCAAAGCTAAAGGTAGGATGCAAAGGAATCAGTAAAGTCGCAAGTCAAGATGAAGATATTAGAGCTTAACCCTCTAGAGATCAAACCTTGTAGGTCATTCTCTGTGAAAAATGTAAGGACATTATTAAGCGTATCATTCTTAAAAGAGTTGCAATTATTGACCTGTTCATCCAGGCCTCCACATGCTTGTTGGTTTTTGTCACTGCAACCTTGGGATAGTTTTGAGTTTTAGCTACCATGATCTGAAACATTGAAGACGCATCTTCCTGTACATGAATGGCATCTATATCACTGGATCTTCCATTCCTATTAACAAGGTGAGCTTGTGTGTGGGATCGATCCAACAAGATGTAGAACTAAACTTTATGCGCTGTTTGGCCTATTCAACTTTGATCTTGAACCCTATAACCCATCTTCCATTCATGCTCTCAATTGCCCTGGCAGCTTCGGTTATAAGTCAAAACCTTACAAAACCATATGAAAATCGTAACCTCACTCTTCTCTTCTCAGGAACAAACGTGTCAGAGATTGATCCAAAGTCTCGAAAACAGCTTTAAGACATGCATTCATCGTTCTTTTAGGAAGACCACCGACAAAAATGGAAACTGCCTCTTCAAAGGTTAGCATTTCAACTGAGCGGGCAAGGGGACCTTCTTAAGGGGCTAGGGCAACATTAGAATAGAGAATTAGAAGAGGGTGGTTGTGCTGGAGAAGTGGATTAAAAGCCACGGTAGCGGAGAATGTTTTGTGGGTAGCGGTAGCTTAGATTTTAGGTGGTGATGTTGGTGGTACACCACAAGGGAAGTTGATAGAGGAAGTGGATACGAGGGGTCACTGAGTTGATGACGGTGGTGTTGGGAAAATTTAATTTCTAAAACTAAAATTTTCCTAAATTGGCGAGATCAGATGAAACAGAAATAATTTTAAATTTTTTGATTTTAAATCTAAAGGAAAGCTTAAAAGAAAAGAATAAAAAAATACCTGGATCATAGACACCAATTGTTGCTCAGGAGGAGTCATCAAGACCGCGAGATCTTGTCTACAATGGCCCCTTGACACTCAGAGTGTGGGCTTCAAAAATATTTACTAGGAATAATTTCAAGGAGATATTCCTCCTTTTTAATTTCTTGTAAAATCATATTTTTCAGAAAGTTGTTGGAATGCTAAATGGAATTCCAAAGACCCTTATTTATAATAGGCTTTGTATAAAATTCCTTTTTAAAACCTCGATGTGGGATTCAACTAAAATAAGAGAAAGTGTTATATTTAAGCAAAACAGATAAAACAACTTTGCACGACACAAAGCAAAACGAGTTCAAAGTCGTTTTATATGAATATTCCACGTGTCGCTCGCCTATTCGCTAAAATTTTAAACACGGCTAACACTCGTGCATGACACATGTCATTCTGCCATTCACCCGTGGCTATTCAAGTGGATAGCCAATTGGGACGGATCTGTGTGCAACACGTGTTGTTGTCTGATTGATCACTCTAGTGTGACGCGGATCTTGACCTAGTTTGCTTTCACACATTTTTTATTTAAATTTGTTTAAATTTTCACATGTAAAAAATTTATCTCATGAATATTATTTGGTAAAATAAATTTATTTATATTATGAATAATTAATTCATCTAATGAATTCGGTTTAGCAATAATAAATTGGTTTATCTCATGAACTCATTTCAAATATTTTTCAACCAGTGTACTTCTATAGGCTTGTAGAGGTACCTTATGAACAATTTAATTCTAGTTTCAAATGGGTTAACTCTAATTATCAACATTTTGATAACATTGATTACCATTTAGTAATATTTAAGTCCACTAAATGAATATTACTGTACTCTAGAATGAAACATAATTATTCAATAATTTTCAAATAACTTTTATTATTACAATTAACACCTCTATTAGAGATCTATAAGAAAAAAAACTTTAACTACTATTGTTATTCTAATCACATCTTTAACAATGGTTTTCAATTTGCCCTTCTCGAACATTACAATAATACAGAAAATAATTTATATACTAATTGCAAATGTCAAACATATAGAATACTTTGGCCAAAGATTTTTGAATATATTCGTATATTTGCGAATCAACTAAGTGGACATCTTGGACATCTTTATCTCATAAGAGACTATAAAGTCCATGTAAAACACATGTTCTCGCTATATTTCATGTTGTTACCTAATGCACATAAGATCTAAGCCACATGTTGTGACCCATACTTTTAGCACATCAAAGTAATGAACAATCCATGCACGAGTTCGGACTATTTTCTAAATTTAGAGTTATTGTCTTATAAAATTAATTATTTCTGATAAAAGAAAAAGAAAAACAAATAATTTAGGTGGTCTTACTCAGCGTTCTAATCATATAGACAACACCAATATAATACTTTAAAATCCCTATCTATATGACCAAGACAAGTCATCTAAAGTATCATATTATACTCTTATCGGAGAAGTTGTCCAAACTCATTACTGACTACGAATATATACTTTGACAATACATCATTCGTTTAAGTCTATCCGTGGCTCAATCTCATTGGCCATTTAAACCAAACTTGACATGTCATCTTGGATTACGTCCATCTCATGGAATGCTTTAGAAATCAATCACACATGCATTTGACTCGTAAAACATAATCAGACATTAAATGAATAAAATAGTTTTATTTAATTGACATTTAAACTAATTAATTGGATTTTCTAGGACATCGATTGCAATAAGTGGATGGGATCCAATGGTTGTGGTGATGGTGGAAGATGAAATGGTGATGGGAGTTAAGGGCAATGGGGCTGCTGGTGGTGTCGCCATGTAGTTAGCATTTAGTAGAGGAATTGATGGTGGCAAAAGATGAAACAACTGGGCCGCAGTTGCTCTTTGTCACTCAATGGTGGTGGTAGTTGAGGGCAACAATGCGACTAGTGGTGGTTATAGGAGTAAATTATGTGGTTCGATTTGATTTTTGTTTGTGACTGATATTTTATATTTGAAAAATTTTCATTACTTCATGCTATGGTGAATATTATAACTAGAACTTCAAGCACCAGAAAACTACATACAAATTATAGTTTTCTTGTTTGGGAAAATGCTTTCATTTGGTATATAATTTTTTTATTAAAAGATAACTTATTTTCAACCAAAGGACACCTAGATAACTTCAAATATTGCATTGCTACTTGTATGCTGTCCTATGACTCTGTATAAGATGATTAGTGGAAAATGTTTGTCTTTAAAACAAAGGAAAAACATCATAAGGTGGGAGAATGTTTTAAGTTAAAAAAAAACAACGGAAAATCTCATGGTGATAGTATTTTAAAAACAAACAAAGAATATCATACGTGAGAGCATGTTTTAAGTTAAAACAAACAACGAAAAATCTCAAGGTCAATTTATTTTTATGTAAAACCTTTTCGAAAGGAAAATATTTTATGGGGATGACTATTTCCCTCTTACAAGGGGAGCCTTTGTATACATTACAACAACAACAATAATCCTGGTGCCTCATGGACTCCCCCGGTAACAAAAATGTCTATGACATAGTGAGGAATGACAGCTCATTGTGCATAGTCTGGCACGTGTGCCACACTATGACAATAGTGTCGTGTCACAGGCAAGGAAGGTAGTGCACGGGGCCCAGGATGTGTGTGTGTATGTATATATATACACATACATATATATTGGTATAAAAGGGAATGTAATTGATTGTACACCTCATTAATGAAATAATATTTAATTTTTGCTTTCCCATCTCAATTTTTTTTCAATTCTCTCTCTCATCTCACTCAATCTTGTCGTCACAAATCAGGGTTGGTGACAAAGTGATATCATAGCTTGTAACGAATCAGGAAACACTGGCTAAAGGACGGAAAACTCAAGCTACCACCACCATGTTGTCTTCTCAGGAGACAACAGGTTCTCATGAACGCTTTACCACTTTAGAAAAGGAAAACCCAAGCTACCACCACCATGTCGTCTTCTACGGAGACAACACATGTCATGACGTAACACTTGTCGCGCTGTGAGAGAAGGAGAGGCGTGATTTGCACCTCTAGATATGGACGTACTAGCATGTGACACATGTCATGCGCTGGGATGTCTGGTGCAAGCAATCGTTGCGCCACGTGGTGTGGGTGATGTGGGCATGAGGAATTCTTCTCTAGGTGAAATGACGTCATTTTGCTTTGTTTTTATGCATCCCACATCAAAATTTAAAAGTGTTTTTCATCCAATAGCCTATTATAAATAGAGGTCTTGGAATTAAGGTTTAGCATTGAATTATTCAATCAGAATTAAATAGTTTTCTAAAAGTGTTGATTTTCAGAGAACTAAAAAAGGAAATATTTTTGTTGAAAATTTTCCTCTAGTTAATTTTTTTTGGAGCTCAAACTCTGAGTGTTCAAAGGAGATTGCGTAGAAGGTCTCACGGTCTCGATGATTTCTTAGAGTGACACTGCAGTCTACATCCATGTATTATTCTTTCCTTTTTCTTTTAGTTTTTGCTTCTTTATTTATTTATAGTAGTTACTAAGCTAGTTAATATTCATGAATGTATTAGAGTAGAGGCTTGTAGATTTAAAAATTAGAAAATTTAAATTTGTAGATTTAGATTTAGGAATTCTGAATCGGTAACAGGTTCAAAATTAGAAATTTTAGACCATCTGCTACATTAGTTAGATTAACTTAAGGAATATTTTTGTAATACGTCCCAACATGAAGATCTCCTCAATTGTTATGGAACATGCTCCCGGAAGGAGTTATGGAGCTTGCACTAGATCCTAGTTCAAAGGCTGGGAGGGAAACTACTTGAGGAGGTTCAGTTATAATTAGCTCCACAGCTAAGGTAGCCATGTCTCCTCCTTCTTCAGCATTGAGCTCAACAATTCAGTATCTTAAAGGAGCTTTTGCATAGTTTCTTGAGATGGAGAGTCTAAAATCTCCACGATAACTATGGCTAGTTCCTCTTACGGATGCACAAAGCCAAAGTTACTGTAAGATGGGTACTTCTTCATCTTCATCTTCTTCTTCTTCCTCTACTGCCTCCATGGCTCTGGTTGGAAGAGCAGGGGGAACATCTGTCTTCTTGCTTTTCTTGGAGCCACCAACTTCATGGGATGGTGGGGAGGTTCCTAAAGGGGACTACTTCATGACATCTTGGTGAAACTCCTAGTTCTGTTATATATACCAAAGGATGTTCCATCACAAAACTAAGTGGCAATGGTTGGAGTAGCTCCTATGGTATCTAAGTTGGTATATTTCTTCCCTACCCACCAATGGGAGATTGTATCAATCCATCATGCTTCGTAACCGTCGTCCTTAACGGCTTACTCTAGGTAACGTCACTCTTAGTAGGTACCTTTTCTCTCGTAGATGGATTCACTCTACTATAGGTAGCCCTCTCCTAAGAAGTCCTTTTCAAAACTTGGGCTCGTAACATGTCGCTTGATTCACTTCATTTTATGCTCAATATTTTGACTTGTATGAAACCACCATGCTCCGCGATCATTGTCCTTGATGGCTTCACTTTAGGCAGCTTCACTTTGAGTAGGTAGCCCTTTTCTCCTGGAGACGGCTCCACTCTAGTTTAGGTATCCCTTTCCGAAAATTAGGCCTATTACATCTGGCTTGTCAATCATGACCATTGAGCATGGTCCGTCCCATACTAGACCGAGCATGACTCTAGAGCAGGGTCCATCCTATACCAAACTAAGCTCCTTAGAATCGATCCGAAGATCGACGGCGGAGTTTCCTGAATAGCTGCGGCTATAAAAGGAACAAGGATCAGTCTTAGAGGTGACTAACAGATATGAAGGGGATGTGTTAGCCTCTGAACTTTTGTCGATACTTATGATTGATCTTGAGGGTGGAAGTCCCTATTTGTACTGTGGTGGTGTAATCCGTTACAAGGGAAGAATTTATGTGGGCACATCTTTAGATTTGAGGTCCAAGATAGTTCGAGCATTACATGACTCACTTGTGGGTGGGCAATTCGGAGTGTATGACACCTATATGAGGGTTAAGAAGGTGCTCTATTGGCCTAACATGAAGCAAGATGTGACCAAATTGGTACAACAACGTGACACTTGCCAAAGAGTGAAAGGGAAGCATGTTCCTTATCCAGGACTCCTACAACCTCTATCTATGCCGAATAAAGCATGGGAAAGTGTGAGTATGGATTTCATCTAAGGATTGGCTAAGTCATCTGGGAAAGATGTCATAATAGCGGTGGTGGATTAGTTGATGAAGTATGCACATTTCTTATCACTGGTGCATCCATACACCGCAACAAGAATAGCACTGCTGTTCCTTAACCACATATATCGGTTGCACAACCTTTCGAAGTTCATTATGTTGGATCATGACAGTGTGTTTCAAGGGTTGGTTTGGAGGGAGTTGTTTCGGTTAGTGGACACTCTATTCAGCATGGGAATCGCCTACCATCCCTAAACAGATGGGCAAATGGAACGTGCAAACCAGAGCCAAGAAAACTATTTGAACGCAGGGATGCTACAGCTGCCCAAGGAGTGGGTGTAATTAGGGATGGCAATGGGGTAGGTAAAACCCGCTACCCGCGGGTACCCGGCCCTTTTGGGGCGGGTACGGGTATAAGTGGGGCGAGTAGCGGGTACGGGTTCGGTGTACCCGCCCTGTACCTGTCACGGGTATGGGGCAGGTACGGGTATAGTTTTGTACCCGCCCCGCCCCGCTCCACCTCATACCCGCCATACCCGCTTATTTTGTACATAATTAACCTTCAAATTTAAAAAAAAAATATGTGTTTAAATTCAATAACCCAAATTGTTTATCAATGTTATAAAAAATTATAATTAATTTTTAAAAGTAGTATTAAATAACTAATATGACCCTGTATAGATAATCGTTTTCTACGCACATTAAAGAGGGTACGGGGTGGGTAATGCATACCCGTTGGATACCCGCGGGTAATGGGGCGGGTACGGGTATGAGTTTGTACCTGCCGGGGCGGGTACGGGTATCCATTTCATACCCGTGGCGGGTAATGGGGCGGGTACGGGTATAGGATTTGGGTGGCGGGTACGGGGATAGAGGAGACACCCCCCGTACCCGCCCCAGCCCATTGCCATCCCTAGGTGTAATGGTTGCCCTTGGTGGAATTTTGGTATAACACAAATTGTCATAGTGCATTGAAGATGACTCCATTCTATGCCCCACATGGTTAGGAGCCGCGCACAACAGCATTCCCGTCACAACTCCCATAGCCTCAGTGGAAGACATGTGGAGTGAGTGCCAAGTCATGACTAGCCTGCTCAAGGACAAACTGACACAAGCACAACATTAGTGTAAGCAACAGGCAGACCAGCTTAGTACTAAGCACACGTTTGATGTAGGAGACATAGTTTTGGTCAAGTTATAGCCATACCGACAAATCTCTGCAGCCCTGCGAGGGAATTTGAAGGTGCCACTCCTATATTATGGACCCTACCACGTGTTAGAAAGAATTGGGCAAGTGGCTTACAAGTCGGAAGTTCCAAAGAACTCAAAGTGCATATGGTGTTCAAGTTTCATTGTTCAAAGAGAAACTTGGAGATAATGTCGCCAGTAGCACAATACTTCCGAATTTTGACATGGAAAGGCAACCCAAGGTGGAACCCGTGGCTAGTCCGAAGCACTGAGCAATCAAGATCAGCAACAAGATGATGGTTCAGGTCCTTATTCAATGGGCTAACTTGTTAATTGAAGCTGCTACATAGGAAGATTAGACTTCCATTTGTGCGAAGTTTCCTGACTTCAGTCCTTGAGGACAAGGATTGCTTGAAGGGGAGGACAATGTCATTGGCATGTATGTGACCTAGTGAGGAATGACAGCTCGTTGTGTATAGCGTGACACTGTTATGCAAGGTTGTGTCATTGCTAGGTCACAGGCACGTGTTGCGACCATGCTACGTCATAGACGCGCGTGCCATACTGTCATTGCAGTGCCATGTCACAGGCAAGGGAGGCAGCGCTTAGGTCCCATGATGTGATTAGGGAGTTTTTTAGTTGTTAACTAATATTGTTTTTGTATAAAAGAGAATATAACTAATTGTAAACTTCATTCAATAAAATAATATCTAATTTTTCCTTTCTCATTTCAATTCTCTCTCTCATCTCACTCTATCTTGTCATCACCTTTATCTCGTCAAGGTGTTACTCTAAAAAGAGGCTGTGCCCGAGTGCCCCCAACCCTGAAAAGCAAAAGCACATGAACCAATAAAGCAGTAGTAAAACCTCAAGCATCAAAGCACAGGGCTCAAGCAAAGCACAAAAGCACAAAGCAACAATAGATCAAGCAGACAAGATGCCCTTAGCAAGCACAGTAAACATGTAATCCTAGAGTTCGATCAAAAAAACATTAATGTGTTAAAATTCTCTCATAAGTGTCCACAAGCAAACAAACAATGGCTCCACCTGAGATCATGTGACAAGGACGCAAATCACGCCGAGTTATAATTTAAGGCGGATGTGCTCTTGTTTTCTTTTACATGTGGATGTTTATTTTAGTTTAAAAAATTAATAAGTTATTAGTGACAAATGTCTACGAATATTATCTAGTATACTAATTTAATCTTATTACTTTTAGTTCAATCAATTTAGTTTTCATATAATTTATATTGTATCACTTTAGTCTTATACTATGATTAAGATTAAATTCATAATGTAATTTTTAACAACTTATTAATGTCAGATGCAAGAGATTTGACCGAAACCCACATGTTGATCCAATTTAGTCTCACTTATTATCCAACTATTGAAATTTTTATCACTGACTTAATCTTAATTTTACTTTACTACTAAATTAAAACAATATAAGATATTATAATTAGAAGTATTAGAACTAAATTAAGACCATAGACAAAATACATTTTGCTAACGATGTAGCAACATATATATAATCACCCAAAATTAACTTTTAAGGATAGTTCAAAAACACAATAATTAGAGTATATAATGTATTAAACGTGATATAGAAACAAAACTATTATCAAATTAATTTTTGGCACCAGAACCAAGTTCTTGATTTTTTATGTCCTGGACATGGCTTCAAGGGATAAATAAAACCGAGGAGTCGTTTTAGTTGACTCTGCAACGATGGGATTCGTTGGTTTATTGGTTGTATATTTAGTCTTGGGTTCTTGTACTAAAAATAACCTAAAGTTTAGGTAAAGTTTTAAAAATTCACCTAAAACTTTTAATTTTTTAACGTCAAATTTAAAATTTTAAAAAATTTTTAAGGTGCAATATTGAAAATTTTTAAAATAATTTAGGTATAATATGTTGGAAAAATAAATAGAGTATAACCTCAATAGCGTGGAAATAGAGAATTACCAATGAAATAGAGCTGAGCGAGGCACGGACAACACTCTCTTTAAGACGATTACCATTCTCCTATGGATAAACCAGATGCAGTAGGTATATAGTGCGCTATTCCAAGGATACAACGCCTTAGCAATTGCTATCACTCTTAGACCCTGCACCGATCTAGAAGTCCAAAACTCTAAGCACTCTTAACCCAAATTTATCAAAAAAGGGGAATTATAAAATTGGAAGATAAAGCTTAAGATTAGAAGACTCTTATTTTGTATGTATAAAATACAACACATCAACCCTCTATTTATAGGGTGGAATCAAGAATACCAAAATAAAATCAAAACATTACACACACTGTATCATCAAATTGATTAAGATTAGCCGTTGTGCCAACTTTGACAATTTCAATGCACAGTACTGTTGCCACGCAATCAATATGAGAGTTTTCCTGCATTTCTTTCAATTTTAATTCTTTTTCTTTTTCTTTTTTCTTTTTTTATTATTTATATTTTGAATATCTTTATCATTTTTAATAAAACAAATAAATTTTTATTAAAACCCAACAATTCCCCACTTTTTAATAAAAATTTGGATTAAGCAGAACTTTCGTACATCACAAGGGTGGCCTTACCTTGAAACCCTTACTAGGGTTTCAACAATTCTCATACTAGAAATAGAGTGGAGTTAGTCTTGAAACTGTAACTTCTTGTGGGCATGTAGAGCGCATCACACATACGAAAGCTCAAACTATATATTAGTTTTGGAAGCTCACACATTATGGCTTTGTGTATCACATGGATTTCATGAGTGCTCTACAGAACTTGCTCGGGTTCTCATAAGAAGCGACCTTTACCTTTACACTCGTATAGGTGGGTCCGCCAAGGATGTGCTCGTGGCCACACATCCCACTCTTATGGGCTACATACTACATCAAGAGCTATGTTAGCTCAACCTCAATTATGGCCACAAGTGAGCATGCTTGACACCATAGGGATGAGCTATCAATTAATTTCCAATACAAAGCATGCTATTCGAGTTGGTCCATGATTCGTTTGTCCTTTTTCAGGGTATCCTCATGGGCAACTTATTCCTCTTTGGACTTCAGCCCTATCCTCCTCGATGTCATCCAAATCTTATCTCTAACTAGAGCTTTTGTTCACGGGTCAGCAATATTATCGTGTGACCTCACATGAACAATATTTACAGTGCCATTAGTAAGATGTTCTCTTACTATACTATATTTTCTCCTCACAGACTTGCACCTTCCATTATAATATTTATTATGCACCCGTCCAATTGCCACAATGCTGTCACAATTTAACAAAATAGATGGCATTGGTTTCTCCCACATAGGGATATCATGCAACAGGTTTCTCAACCATTTTGCCTCATCACATGCTATAGATAAAGCAATAAGCTCTACCTCTATTGTGGACTTTGCTATAATAGTTTGCTTCTTTAATTTCCAGCTTATTGCACCACCATCTAAAGTGAACACATAACCACTAGTAGACACAGCGTCTCTAGTGTGAGAATTCCAATCTACGTCACAAAAACCTTCAACTACCGCTGGAAATCTGTTATAACATAAAGCTTAATTCAAAATCCTTTTTAGATATCTCATTAAACGACTAATAGCAGTCCAATTATGAAAGGATGGTTTATGCGTGAACCTGCTCAAAACACCAACTGCATAAGCTATATCAGGACGTGGTGTATCATCAACATATCTGAGGCTGCCAATAATTTAGCATATTCACTTTGATTAATGATATCCTCATTCTTTTCAATGGAAACTAAGTTAACATTCAAATCTAATGGTGTGCTAGCACGCATATAATCAAAGTATTTGAATTTTTTTCAAAATATTCTCCACATAATGAGATTGATGGAGTAAAATGCCATTACAAAATCTATTCAATTTCAAACCAAGGATAATATTAGCCACACCCATATCTTTGATGTCAAAATTCTTTTTGAACATAATCATATTACAATTTATAATATCTAGACTAGTGCCAAAGATAAGCAAGTCATCCACATACAAACTGATCATCACATGAGAAACACCAATGGATTTATAGTAAATACACTTGTCACTCTCATTTATTCTAAAGCCATTATTTACTAGACATGCATCGAATTTTTCATGCCATTGTTTAGGGGTTTGTTTAAGCCCATATAGATATTTTGTTAATTTACATACATTGTGTTCATTACCCATTTCTACAATTCTTCAGGCTGGTCCATGTAAATTTATTCAACTGGGTCTCCATTTAAAAAGGCCGTATTTACATCCATCTGATGCATTCTAAACTAAGTACAACGGCTATGGCGACTAAGACCTGAATAGAAGAGACTTTTGCTACATGTGAATATGACTTCTTCCTTTTGTGTAAAACCTTTTGCTACCAACCTAGCTTTGAATTTATCTATGAATCCATCAGGTTTACATTTTCTTCTAAGTACCCACTTACACCCTATAGTTGTACAACCTTTAGGAAGATCTACTAACTTTAGTCATTAATCACTTCTCTCCAAAATTCAGAATCAAGTGAGGAGAGAGCTTCTTGTATAGACGTGGGTTCATCTTCGACTAAACATATGACGTCTTCAATAATGAAAGGATGTTCTTCTATATTATAAAGTAAATAGTTAAAGCCAAAATCCTTTTGAATCCTAGGTCTTTTACTTCTTCTAGGTTCTAAGGTTGAAGAATCAATCGAAATCGAACCATCAAGTTCAACCTCCGTGGAATTTTCAATATGTCCATTAATTTTAGTCTTAAAGGGAAAGTTGTCTTTATGAAATATAGCATCCATTGTCTCTATAACGATATTATCCTTTATGTTCAAAAACCTATATGCTTGACTAGCAAAGGCATATCTTATAAAGACGCACCTAGTAGCTCTTTCTCCTAATTTGAAAATTTTGGGGTTTGTTTTCCTAGCAAAGGCTAAATAACCTCAAACCTTTAAGTAATTCAAATTTTGCCGTCTCCTCTCCATAATTCATAAGGCGTTTGGAGTATCTTTTTTCGAGGCACTCTATTAAAAACAATGTTGGCAATGACTATAGCTTCCCCCCATAAGTTCTTAGATGCACTAACACTAACCATCTAGCATTGGTGTAGCCAATTAGTGTCCTATTCTTATGTTCAGCCATCCCATTTGAGGGCGGGGAGTAAGAGGAAGTGACTTCATGTACTATCCCTTCTGAACAAATAAAATCTATTATCCCTGAAGTTTCATATTCTCTACCTCTATTGGTTCTAAATCTTTTAGTCTGTTTACTAAAACGATTTTCTACTTCTTTCAGGAAAGTTTTAAATTTTTCGAATGCCTCACTTTTTATTTTTAATTAGGTAGACATAAGTGTATCTAGAGAAATCATCAATAAATGTTGTAAAATATCTTTTACCACCACGGGTAAAATCCCTTCAAATTCGCATATGTCAGAATGAATAAGTTTTAATAATTCGGTACTCCTATGAACCGACTTGCGAGAGCTTTTATTGATCCTGGTCAGGCTACAATTTTCACATTTTTCAAACTTATTGCTAAGTTTAAGAATTAAACTAAGAAAGCACATAGAGTTCATATACTTATTATTAGCATGACAAAGAAGAGCATGCCAAATATTTGCACAAGAAAGAATATAAACAATATAAACAGAAGTCCAATTAGTGATTTGGCATAATCCAGATTCTGTTTTCTCTTTATTTATTTTAATGTTTAACTTAAACATGCTGTCACATGCATACCTCTTTCCAACAAAGACATTTGTTAGGAACAATGTCCTGAAATCCAAATTTATTCTAGATATATATTATTTTAATTAATAAATAAAATTAAAATTCTAGTCGTTTCTTAGTTAAATTTGTGCAAGCAAGCATTTATACTACATGCAATTTTCTTTTGAGAAACATCCATGAGATGGGTGTAGTCTTCAGACTACAATTTACATATTTGTTCTAAGTAGTTTGTGAGACTAAGCCATGGATAGACTTGGAACAAATGGTATCGATTTTTATTTGAAAGGATCGTAGTCGAAGACAAGTTTGGACCACCTGTATGCTAAGATTATAACGTGACACTTTAGATGCCTTGTCTTGGTCATGTGGATGGAGATCCAAAAGTGTTGGGTTGGTGTATTTAATAAGTTTGACACGCTGAATTGGACTATATGGGTTACTTATTTCTAGACTACTATTGGAGATGAGTGATTCTCGTTGTACTGTTTAAATGATGACTCTAAATCCTGAGGGTATTCTGGACTTGTGCATAGAGCGTTAGTTACTTTGATGTACTATAAGCAAGGTCTAAATGCATGACTGAATTCCCACCTGCACTGGGTCGTGGCATGAAGTATGACAAGGATTAGGTATTCAATAGGAATTTACGGTCTCTTATGAGATATAGATGTCCCTAGTTGATTTGAAAAGATTTGAATAGTTCGGAAACTCTGGCCAAAGTATTCCAAGTATTTGACATTTGAAATTTATACTATAAATATGTTCAAGTGTAAATGAATTATTCAGTAAAAGGCGAGTCGATAACTAATGGAGAAGCTGTGAGAAGGATAATGGTAGTGGTTAATCGTTAATTCAGAACAACCTATAAATTGTTGATTATGTTGTTCGTATAATGAAATTGTACGTTCATAGTCATGATTTACGAAGTCAAATAAAATTGGTCTAATGAGATTAGATTCAATTAATTTTTATGAAATCAGATAAAATTGATCTAATAGAATTAGATTCAAAATTTTAACGAAATAAGATAAAGTTGATCTTATGAGATTAGATTCAATTAATTTTACGAAATTGGATAAAATTGATCTAATAAGATTATATTCAATTAATTTTAAAAAAATATTTAAATTAAAAAAAAAGAGGGATGACGTCAGCAAGATGCCGAATTTAAAAAAATAGATTTTTTTAATTATTTTATTTTTGAGACATGTAGACGTCATTACTGATTTACATAATAATTATAAATTAATTATTTTATTAATTTTCTTTTAGATTGAGATTCTAAATTAGATTATAAGATAATCTAATTAGTGAATCAGTATTATTTTAAATTATTTTAGAATAAGATTCAAAATAGACTATATGATAGTATATATCATTAATGTTTTAAAATAAAAGTTAAATTTTATTACGCTTGCATAATTTTAGAATAAGATTCTAAACTGGACTATAGGATAGTCTAAGCTTATTTAATTTTAGAATGAGATTCTAAATAAGACTATAAGATAGACTAAGTTCTAATACGTTACTAATTAATTTATTTTTAGAATTAGATTCTAAAAATAGATTATGAGATAATCTAAATTTATGATACTATTTTAATAAAAAATTAATCTCTATTAAATGATTTAGTTTTAGAATGAGATTCTAAAAGTAGAATATTAGATAATCTAAATAATATTACAGTACTTTTTTAAATTAAAATTAATTAATTAATTTTATTAATTAAATTTAGAATGAGATTCTAAAGTTAGATTATTAGATAATCTATATTGTAAAACGATAATATTTTTAAATAAATTAATTAGTTAATTATAGTTAATTTTTAGAATGAGATTCTAAAAGGGATTATGAGATAATCCAGGCTGTAAATGCAATTTAATTAAAAAAACCACTCGTTTTAAAAATCAAGTGGGAGTGAGGTTTCAATTGTTGTAACCTCACAGTCTCCATTACTGGTCTAGCAGTGTAGTAGATTGATAGACCTCCCAGCGGAGGATGTCGGTTTGCACATTACGGGGTTAGACTTCTATTGGGATAAACCAAAGTGCAAAGAAGCTATGCGACCACGCTGTCATGAAGTATTACGTGTATTTGGATGGTGGTTTTGGTAATGGTTTACACTTGACTAGCGTGATGCATTAGCCTCCCCGACGAGCTCTATTGTGTTATGTTAGAGACTATGGTAAATTTTTGAGTTAATTATATTTAGTAAGAGTTACAAAAAAATATGTTAATTGAGAATAGTTCTCACCCAAGCTAGCTTCATGCAACCCTGCTGCCGGGGAGTAAGAAGTGGTGTGTTTGGGTCATCATTGTATGCATGATAGTACAGTTTGGTGGATATCTGACTTATTATGTATGCTAAATTGAAAGGATAGATATCACTGCGTTATGCATGGCTCTTGTAAGACAGTTACATGAATATTTGCATTTACAGTATTTTAAAATGGATACGACTGGAAAACTTCATTTTATTATTAATGCATAATGAAGTCATTGGACTAAATTACTTTGCCTAGGAAAACCAAGTTGGACATAATTATTAATCACGAGGGACCTTCTAGAAAGAAAGGAAAGGACAAGGTTGCTAGTGTAGCAACGAAGTCCACAAAGAAGTCGGCAAAAGAAAAGTGTTTCTTTTGTGGGAAAACTAGCCATTGGATGAAAAACTACACTAAGTATTTAGCTTCTCTCCTTATAAATACTACTAAGTCATCTGGTGTAGATATGTTGATATCTCACTTAGTTGAGTTATGCGCAACTGAGAGTCCACCAAGTTCCTAGTGGATGGACTTAGGTTCAACTGACCATATTTATAATATATTACAGGGCCTTAGGTTAACAAAAAGGATGCATAATGGGAGCTGTACCTGATGGTCAGGGACAACACAAGAGTAGTGGTCTTAAGTGTAGGAGATGTTAGCTTAGTCTTTAGTGCTATAGTTTTTGATTTTAAAAGATTGTTTATTTGTAACTACTCTGCACAGGAATTTGACTTCTATATCTCGTTTTATGAATAATTGTTATTCAATTAATTTTGATTATGAACCTTTTAATACAAGAAATAAATTTGCAAAATATACACATATAAATGGTTTATTCATGTTCTTTATTGATTAAAACTCTCATATTTATTTAAAAGAATTTAACACAAGTTCGCTTGTTCAATCTGCTAAAAGAAAATACCTTGAAAGGGATAATTCCTACACAAGGAACCAACATTTATATCACATTAATTCGAACATGATCCAAAGACTGGTAAAAGATGGATTGATAGAGGCTTTGGACTTGAGGTCATTACCAGTATGCAAATCCTGTATAGAAAGAAAGACGACCAAGTCTGTCTTTAAGAGTAAAGGCAACATTATTGGTGGCTTGCTTGAGTTGGTTCACATAGATTTATGTGGACCAATACATGTTCAGGCAAGAGATGGGTATCAGTACTTAATCACGTTTAGTGATGATTACTCAAGATATGTATATGTTTACTTAATTAAACATGAGTCGAACTCTTTTGAAAAGTAATTAGGCAAACAAATTAGATCACTTCAATTAGATCGAGGTGGTCAATATTTTTTAGGTGAGTCTTTAGATTTCCTAATTGCAAATGAGATAAGATCTCAGCTTTCTACTCTAGGTACACTGCAGTAGAATGGTGTTGTAGATAAAAGGAACAAAAACGGTCTTTTCTAGAGTTCTTTTGATTTAAAAGGTCTTTTTGTTAGCTTCCAATCAGAAATTGAAAGGCTAACCTTGTAGAAGAAGAGTTTAGATGAGGAGAGAAGTGAAAGGAGATGAGAAAATAGAGAAACAGGATGAGAATTAGAGAATTTTCCAAAAGGAAATCAGATTTTATTTCTTGGATGATTGGAATACATGCTTAAGACCCTATTTATACATATTTGGGCATATTGCATCAATACAAATTCAAATTAATCAAGCTAATAGCAAAATCCCGCCAGAATTCTGCATTTGAAGCCGGTTTAACAGATTTTCCCACTAAAAATCTGCACATGCTAACCGTGTGCTTCTTTAACCCTTTTTGGCGCCTAAAACTCTACCAAACCGAAATTTCAAATGTGACATCTTAACAATGAAACACTAATCAGGTATTACAATTGAAAAATTACAATTAAAATGTATCAATTCAAACATTCCCTCCCCCTTGAGAAACCTCTTGTCCTCAAGAAATAAAGCGCGGAAATTGACTCTTCAAGAAATTGTAATTTTCCCAAGTCATAAAGCTCTTGTTTAAGTTGCTCCAAGTCACCAACCACTCTTGCACAACTCCATTATCGGTTTGCAGCACCCTTTGACACTTTACAGCTGCTGGTTGTAGTAACAACAACCCACTCGACTCAGCAACAGGTGGATTTTGGGCAGCTACAGCACCTCTTGTGACCTGCTTTTTAAGTAAGGACACATGGAACACAAGATGAATATAGGAATGTGAGGGTAAGTCAAGTTTATATGCAACATTGCCAACTTTCTCCAAGATTTTGTACGGGCCGAAGAAACGAGCACAAAGCTTGACATTGCGCCTGACAGCTACGGATGACTGTCTATACGGTTGTAACTTTAAGTAGACCATGTCCCGAACATCATAGATTTTGTCTACCCTTTTCTTATCTGCATAATACTTCATTCGAGCTCGAGCTTGTTGAAGATTATCCTTGAGCACTTGCATAAAATGCTTCCTCTGCTACACTAAATCAGTTGCTGCAGTACCTGTTACCCGCGGCTGTTGCAACATTATGGGTGAAGGTGGAGGATAATCATACAAAGCTTGGAAGGGTGTAGTGCCAATTGATGTATGGAAGTGTGTGTTGAACCAAAACTCCGCTAAAGAAAGCCACTGACTCCACTCCCTGGGCCTTAAGAAAACCATACTCCAAAGGTATTGCTCCACACATTGGTTAACTCGATCGGTTTGTCCATCCGGTTGAGGATGATAAGAGGAACTAAGTGCCAATGTGGTACCCATCAACTTGAACAACTCCCTCCAAAATGTGCTTGCGAAAATCTTGTCACAATCCGACACAATGGATTGAGGCGATCCATGCAACTTGTAAATGTTGTCAAGGAATATCCTTGCCAACTTTTTAGCAGTAATGGGTCGAGTAAGAGTAATGAAATGGCTATATTTGGTGAAACGATCCACCACTACCCATATGACCTCCTTGCCTTCGGACTTCGGCAATCCTTCAATAAAATCCATGCTAATGTGGACCCAAGCTCCGTCCGAAATAGGAAGAGGTTGAAGGAGTCCTTTGTATCGATGATCACCCAATTTAGTTTGTTGGCACACTTCACAAGGCTTCACATAGTCACTCACATCTTTTTTTTATCCTTGGCAATGTAACATATGCTTTAATTCTTTGATATGTGCCTTCTACACCAGCATGACCTCCCCAAGCAGCATCATGTGAGGCTTGTATGACCTGTTTTCTCAAATCAGTAGCAGAACCCACGAACAGCTTGCCTTGGATTCGAATTAACCCCTTCTGCACTGTAATTCCCGGTTCTGCAACAGCGTTCTTTGCATCAGATTTAAGGACAGCAGCATCAGTTATTTCTTTGGAAAAAGGATCACCCTCATATGACTTATATAGCTCTTCCATCCATGAAGGTACAACCACGGTTATAGCAGTGCAAGCTCCCTGATCTGCGTCTTCAAATCTCCTTGACAGCACATCCGCAACCACGTTTTCCTTGCCACTTCTATACTCGATGTCATAATCAAGGCCTAGCATCTTCATAAGACCTTTCTTTTGAATTCGTGTCACGATCTTTTGTTCAAGGAGATACTTGAGGCTTTGATGATCCGTTCGAATGATGAACTTGTGACCCTCCAAATAATGCCTCCATTTCTCCACGGCTAAGAGAATTGCAAGGTACTCTTTCTCGTAGGTCGACATGGCTTGATGCTTGAGACTAAGAGCTTGACTCAAGTAAGCAATAGGCTTTCCTCCTTGAGAGAGAACGGCCCCAATACCAGTACCACTTGCATCGGTCTCCAAAATAAAGCTTTCGGTGAAGTTTGGCATTGCCAAACCGGTGCAGCACGCATTGCAGCTTTAAGGGCTTCAAATGCAGCTTGAGATCTCTCATTCCATGCAAAAGCATCCTTCTTCAAGAGCTCCATTAAAGGTTTGGCAATAGAACCATAACCCTTAATAAATTTCCTATAATACCCGGTCAAGCCCAAGAAACCTCTCAATTACTTCAAGGTGATCGGGATTGGCCATTCTTGCATTGCACGGATCTTATTAGGATTAGCAGATACTCCCTCTTGGGAGATGACATGACCCAAATACTCAAGCTTACGTTGAGCAAACGAACACTTGGACAATTTTGCAAAGAACTTGTGTTGTCGCATCAAAACAAACACTTGTCTGAGGTGTGTGAGATGAGCTTCAAATGTTGAGCTATAAATCAGTATATCATTGAAGAAAACGAGCACTGACTTCCTCAGAAAAGGCTTGAAAACGTCATTCATGGCTGCTTGGAAAGTGGCCGGAGCATTTGTTAAACCGAAAGGCATAACAACGAACTCGAAATGGCCATGATGAGTTTGAAAATTTGTCTTGTAGATATCCGGCTCGAGGACCCTGATTTGATGATATCCTTGCCTCAAATCAAGCTTTGAAAAGAAGCATGCTCCATGTAGCTCATCAAGCAAATCGCTATGACCGGAATGGGGAACTTGTCTTTCATGGTTGAAGAATTCAACCTTCGGTAGTCTATACACATTCTGGCCGACCCATCCTTCTTTTTCACGAGGATCACAGGTGAAGCAAAAGTATTACGGCTCGGTCTAATGAAGCTCATGTGAAGAAGCTCCTCAACCTGCCGCTCAATCTCTGTCTTTTGGCCATGTGGATATCAGTATGGCATAATTTTGAACGGTTCAGTATTAACACGCAAGGGGATGGCATGGTCCACACTCCTTTGCGGTGGAAGACTCTTAGGCTCCTCAAAAATGTCCCCAAATTCAGCCACCAGAGCCTGCACATCAGGTTGATGGACCTGCTGCAGCTCAACCGAACTAATCATGAACATGTGACCGATCAATTGGATCGCTTTCTTCTTAATTCCACCTTGCACACTCTTAGCATCAATCAATTTGAGCTAAGCTTCCTCAGATATGCCTTGCAAAGATACTTTGGTGCCATGAATCTCAAATGCCACGGTCATTTTGTCAAAATCAAACACAACCAGGTTGAAGGTTCTCATCAATCCACCTCGAGCACCATATCGCAATCTCCCAAAGGAAGAACTCTAAAGTCAAAAGTGAATTGATGGTTTTGCATAGACCATGGGAATGCTATGCATTTATTTTGAGTTGTTATTGAATTACCATCAGCTACCATTACCGCCAAAGGATGCGTTTTTGTCACTTCATGCTTGACCTTCTTAGTTAACTTGGGATCAACGAAACTATGAGTGCTCCCACTGTCAATAAGGATAATGATGGAATACTTTCTAGCCTTGCCATTGATTTTGATGGTATTATGAGCTCCACTACTGGTTAGAGCCTTCATTGATATCTCCACTTCATCATCACTTGATTCTTCCCGTGAATGACAGCCTGCACCGTCTTCCTCTGCGTCTGATGCTTCACTGCCAGAACTAGAAGCAACACGGGACCCCTTTGCATACATAAGTGCTTGTGATTTGCACCTATTCCCAGGCTGATAAGGTTGGTTACAACGATAGCAAAGCCTTATCGAACTCTTGTCAACAGCTCGCTTGACACCAGAACTGGAATTAGGCTGCTAAAATCTGGTCCTGCTACCGTGCTGCTTCGGCTTGTCATTTGAGTGAACTTGAGTCGCCTCTATCAACTTTTCCTTGTTGTAAGCACTTGACAAAGTCTTAGGACCAATGGCTTTCACCATATTCTTGATCCTCGGCTTCAATCCACTCACAAAGCATGAAACATAATAAGACTCAGCATCTTCGGGGGCTATGGACAAAACTGACAGCAAGTTGGCTCTCAAATTCTCAAATCGGATCATGTATTCTCTCACGGTTGAAGTTTGGGACAACTTATTGAATCTATCCACAACATCCGTTGATTCACCATCTCCATAACGTTCATACATTTCATATACGAATTAGCCCCAAGAAAGATTTGGTTTGCTTTTCAACAAACTATAGTACCAAACCTCATGATCACTATGAAGATGGACTGCGGCCAGCTAAAGCTTTTCCTCCTCAGGTATGTTGTAATACAAAAAGTACCGATCACACCTCCTAAGCCATGATTCCGGTTGCTTTCCATCAAACGGATCGATTTCCACCCTCGCCTGCCTGTAAGTGCCACTCCGACCACCAAATGTGTTGTCATTAGACACGGATCTATGCTAGAAATGTCGATCAGGTGGTCTATCACAATGCTCAAATTCACCGTCTGCATTATTGTGATGCAAAACAGAATTCTGCAATCGGTCATTGTGACCAACATTCAAGGTACACGATCTGCAATGTACCGATCCAGAGGCTCGATCTTGATTTTCTACTTCAACCTTAGGTTGTATAGGTTTATTTTCATTCGATCTGATGTTAATTGAGGGTCCTACGTCCGGTTGCATCATAGGTGATTTTCCTCGAGTTCGCACCACTCCATCTGATCTGTCTGCATCGCCTTGCTGCCGATCTGCTTCACCCGAATGAAGGATATGACTCGCAGGCTTAAGGATGGCTTCGACACTTGATTCTCCTTGCTTGTTAACTTGATCTTGCAAGTGCACAAGCTTCTTCTCAATTTGTTGCAACCGATCCTCCTTACTTGCATCTTTTTCCACGAGCAACCTCAACATTTGCTGAATGTTATCAGTTTGCTGCTTGATCTCGATATTCTGCTGCCTAAATTCGGTAGTTTGCTAACCAAACTTAGCACTCAGCTGCTCAAATTTGACATTAAGCTCCTGATGGTTATTAATTGATGCATCAGAACCAGGTACATTGGCTCCTCCAGCTCTTGACCTAGTTCTTACACCTTAAGCCATGTTATTTTGAGATTTAGCTAACCTTAATCAATTAATTGATTATTAGAACCGGCTCTGATACCAATTGTTAGTTTCCAATCAGAAATTGAAAGGCTAACCTTGTAGAAGAAGAGTTTAGATGAGGAGAGAAGTGAAAGGAGATGAGAAAATAGAGAAAGGGGATGAGAATTAGAGAATTTTCCAAAAAAAAATCAGATTTTATTTTTTGGATGATTGGAATACATGCTTAAGACCCTATTTATACATATTTGGGCATATTGCATCGATACAAATTCAAATTAATCAAGCTAACAGCAAATCCCACCAGAATTCTGCATTTGAAGCCGGTTTAACAGATTTTCTGTCTAAAAATCTGCACATGCTAACCGTGTGCTTCTTTAACCCTTTTTGGCCCCTAAAACTCTACCAAACCGAAATTTAAAATGTGACATCTTAACAATGAAACACTAATCACGTATTACAACTGAAAAATTACAATTAAAATGTATCAATTCATAATACTTTTGTAAATACAATGCAAAATACTTAGAGAAGCATTTTGCAAGTAAGCTACAAAAAACAAAAATAAAATAGTATTAAAGGAAAATAACACTAATTCTAAACTGCTAGACACAACTTATGACACAGTGGATGCATTAGATGCACCTACTAATAGGAACAAAAATGTTCCAGGTACAAGAGAGCTTGGATGTGGTGGGAGGAATGTCAAGACACCCGAAAAGTTTGTAGCAGGGGCCTTAGTGGTTGATTGTGGCATTGAATCTAGTCCTTTTAGCCACAATGAAGCAATTAAGTCTTCTAGTTTTGTGCAATTAGTTGCTCGAACCATGCGTGTACAAATGACATTAAGAGAAAGTATTGACTTTCTTAGTGTTATATGTCAATGATGTACTACTCATTGAATATGATGTAGGGGTGTCATTAGCTGTAAAGATTTGATTGTTAAGAAAGCTCAATATGAAGGACATCGGAGAAGCAACTCTACTTTTTGGATTAAGCTTCTGTAAGGTTGTAAGGGTAGGATGTTGGGTCTCTTTCCAGCCACTTATACTGACAAGACGTTGTCAAGGTATGGCATGGAGTCCCTCTCTCTTTTGAGTAGTGTTCCAGGACACCTCAAGAGGAGGAGCAATTGAGGAATATTCCATATGCTTTAGCAGTGGGAGGCCTCAGGTATGCCATGTTGTAAACAAGACTTGATGTCTGCTATGTTATGGTATAGTAAGCAGGTGTCCGTCTAAGCTAGGTCCGATGGACTAGGTGGCAGTGAAGCCTTTTCTCTAGTTTTTGAGAAGAGCTAGAAATTATATGCTGATCTTTCAAAGTGACGAGCTGGTTCCTGTTGGTTATACTGATTTAAGACTTGCAGTCAGATTAAAATGATAGACATTCGACGTCTAAGCATGGCTTTGCCTTTGGAGTGGGAGCCATTAGTGAGAGGAATATCAAGCAGTATTGTATTACTGACTTTATAGTAGAATAATTGAGCGCACTAAGGATTAAGCTCAGTTGACATTTGGTTCAAAACTTATAAGGGGTGAGTATGGACTTTGTTATAAATTGGACTTAAGACAAGTGAGAAATTGTTAAGAACAGTATAATGAAATCCAGAATTATTCTAAATATATAATATTTTAATTAATAAATAAAATTGAAGTCCCAATCATTTCCTAAGTAAATTTGTGTAAGCGAGCATTTACACTGCATGTGATTTTCTTTTGAGAGACATCTATGAGATGGTTGTAGTCCTCAAACCACTATTTATATGTTTGTTCTAAGTGGTTTATGAGACTAAGCCACAGATGAACTTGGAACAAATGGCATAGATTGTTGTTTGAAAGACTCGTAGTCAAAGACAAGTTTGGACCACTTGTATGCTAAGACTATAACATGACACTTAAAGGACTTGTCTTGGTCATGTGGATGGAGATCCAAAAGTGTTGGGTTGGTGTGTTTAATAAGTTTGACATGCTGAGTTGGACCACGTGGGTTAGTTATTTCTAGATTGCTATCGGAGCTGAGTGATTCATGTTGTACTGTTTGAACGACGATTCTAAATCCTGAGGGTATTCTGGACTTGTGCATGGAGTGTTAGTTACTTTGGTATACTATAAGTAAGGTTCAAACGCATGACTAAATTCCCATGTACACTGGGTAGTGGCGTGAAGTGTGACAAGGATCAGGTATTCAATACGGAATTTACGGTCTCTTATGAGATACAAATGTCCCCTTAGTTGATTCACAAATATTTGAATAGTTTGAAAACTTTGGGCAAAGTATTCCAAATATGTGACATTTGGAATTTATGCTATGAATATATTCAAGTATAAATGAATTATTCTGTAAAGGGCGAGTTGATAACTAATGGAAAAGTTGTGAGAAGGATAATGGTAGTGGTTATATTTATCCTTTGTCATGGACATCTAATGGAGGGGTTGTTGTCATCAATACGATCTATTGGGCAAATATTGAATAAATGATTTAAGTCTGAAGTGCAGTGAGATTTGTTTAGTGTAATTAAGTCACATTAAATGATAATTAAATTATTTCATGAGATAATTAATTCAACCCATTTAGAGCCAAATTTAAATTATCGCCAACGTCTCTGTGCAAGCCTCTGTATTTATTGCCATTGGAAAAATATTAAAGAATTCATGAGATGAATTATTTATCCCTGAGATGGGTAAATTAATTTTGTAAAACATTATTCATGAGATGAATAAAAGTTAAAAATTATAAAACAAAATAATGTTTTGAAAATTAAAATTTATAAGATAAATTTTTTACATGTGAAAAACAATGCAAAAAAAAAAAAAAAAAGCAAAAACTAGCACAAGACGCACGATCTGTGCGCTTTGGATTTGACGAACCAGTGCACGACATCGTCCCCCTGGGCTATCCACGTCCGCGTAAGTGGACCTATAATATTGCGACACGTTTCATGCAGATAGGGGACCAAAGGCACGTGATTTTTCCCTATACAAAACGCGCCATTTTACTTTGATTTGGAACGAAACGCAGCATTTTGTTTAAAAGCTGCAAATCCCACATCGATTTAATAGCCTGTTTTTACTCGGGTATACTTTTATAAATAGATGTTCCTATTCCAAGGGCTTGGAATTCAATTGAAACAAATTTTTTAGGGTTCCTGAAATTGTTTCAGAGACCTAAATGAAGAGAAAATTTTCCTTTAAAATTTTTCTTTCCTAGTTTAATATTGGAGCCCACTCTCTGGGTAGTTCGAGGTCATTGAGTAGAAGATCGCGACGTCTTGATTTTTGGTATTCTTTTGAAGATTATTATTTCTTTCTGGTATTCTATTATTGGAGCAATTTTAGGTATGTTCTTCTTTCCTTCTTCTTTTAGTTTTGCTTCTCTATTTATTTATAATATTCATTATTATGCCTGTTTAAGTTTGTGTATTATTATGAATGTATTAGAGTAAAAGACCTGTATATCTAAATTAAGCATTTAGATCTGTAGATTTAAATTATGAATTTAAATCTGTAGATTCAAAATTAGGAATATTAAATTAACCCTAGGTTTAGAATTATGAATTCTAAACCTCTTTCCGCTGCGTAAACTTTAGGAAAAATTTTTGAAATTTGTCCCAACAACCGGTATTAGAGCAAAGGGATTTATAAAGATAACCCTATTCCTGGGACCTCTCGCACGCGAGGTGTCTTGAAGCGTGACTCTCCGATCGGGGGTTTAGGTAAAGGGAAGATTCTGCTACTCTAAGTTCTCTAATTGGTACCTTTTGTTGTGACCATAGTTCAGAACTGTGAACCTAATGATCGGCATTATAGTATATTTTCCAACAAAATTATATTTTTTCCAACAACATTATTTTTGGTGATCAACTATTGGTCAGACTCAATAGTTTGGTTAAAACCTACTTTATTCAGGAAATATCCAGATATTAAATTTTTACGAATTTTGGGGGTATGCAACACGTCCTTAAAGGTCAAAACACGGCCAAAAGTAAATTTAATTTCTATTTCACCAATGCCTAAGACTTTAGTTGTACGAGAGTCACCAAGTAGCACCCTTTTCTCAACCTCCACGAGGGAATAGGTTTTAAACAAAATTTCGGTCATGACATACATGTCTAGAGGCACCCGTATCAGCTCACCATCCATTATAATTTTCTTATAGATTAACTTCTGTTAACATAGCAACAAGTGGCTTTTCTATCATATTAGCTTGAGTTGTGGTTCCATTTTTTTCTAAATCGACAATCTCTAGCAACCACAATTGAAACATATGACATTGATACATTTATGTTACCCTTGACCATTAGGTCCAGGTTGCCTTTTTTTTTTTTTTTTACTTTTGCCCGAATTTAAAACCATTTTTAGGAGGTCCAATTTTATTCCATTCTCCTTGGGCTTAAGATAGGCATTGGATTTGTTATTTTGACCCTTAGGAGTGTTTTTATTAGTAGAAAAATTTACCTTACTATAATCTCCATTAGTTACCCCATTGTTGTCTTGTTTTCTCGCTTCTTCTTCACATTGTAGCCGTATTATGAGGCTCTCGTTTGTTAGCTCCGTTTGTTTGTGACAAGCCTTTTCTGGAATTTCTTCCAAGACTCTGAGAGTTTGTCTGTTGTCGTAGCTACTTGCATTTGCTCATCTATTTTGACACATTTAGTTTTGATGTCATTAACAAGATTGAGGAATTCTTGTATTTGTAATTGGACGAATTTATCCTCCACCATTTGGAAGCGAAAAAATTTGCTACAAGCATACTTTTTCACCCCAGCTTGTTTAGTATCATATTTTTCTTGTAGTGCCTTCCAATTTCTTTCGCACTGTCATAGTTGTTAGAATAGTAATCATAAAGATTATCGGAAAGACAATTGATAATATAATTTTTACAATCCTCTTCATCATTTTGCCATTTTTCTATCAATATTATTGACATCTTTCTCATTAGGGTTGTCATTATTGAGAATCCGTACTGCCTTCATCTTTTAAATAAAACTCTTTTTGCCCATCGTTTGAAATTCTCACCGGCAAAGCAAAAAGGCTTGTTAAGATCATTGGAGGCAGGTGTGGTAGAGGTAGTATTGGCAATAGTCATATCCATGGAACCGTCTTAAAACTATTGGGAAAATAAATAAAGATTATTACCTCAATATCGTGGAAATGAAGAATTACCGATGAAGTAGAGCTAAGTAAGGCACGGATCACGCTTTCTTTAAGACGGTTTCCTTGCTCTTACGGATAAACCTAATGCAGTAGGTATATAATGCGCCGTCCCCAAGATACAACGCTCATCAATCGCTATCTCTCTTAGACCCTACACTGATCTAGAAAACCAAAACTCTACCAACCAAACACTCTTAACCCAAATTTATCAAAAAGGGGGAATTATAAAATTGGAAGATAAGATTAAGATTAGTGGACCCTTATTTTGTAAAATACAACACATCAACCCTCTATTTATAGGGGTGGAATCAAGAGTATTAAAATAAAATCAACATTATATCATCAAATTGATTAAGATTAGTTGTTGTGCCAACGTTGACAATTTTAATGCACAGTACCATCGACAGGCAATCAATATGAGAGTTTTGCTGCATTTCTTTCAACTTTAGTTCTTTTTTCTTTTTTTCCCTCTTTTTTTATTATTTATATTTATATTTTTTTCTCCTTCCTCCTTGTAATATGAGATATTGATTATTGTCGCTATTGCAATTACTGTGCCTATTATGCCATTACATCTTGTGATTTTATGCATGTCTAACCGTGTTTGCTAACAATAGTGTATGAACCCTTCTAGTAATGGAGCTCAAAACTTGAGGCCATCTTCAAAGGGGTTAGGGAAGGGATGGAACAGGCTACTAGGAGAGGGAAGCCTGCAATTTGGGATACTAAATGTCGAAACAGTGGCCGAATTGATGATGAAGAGAAAGATCAACATCTTGTGCCTTCAAGAGACTAGGTGGGTGGGCACAAAAGCAAGGGATGTATTAAGATATAAATTATGATATGTGGGCCAAGTCACGGGGAGGAATGGGGTGGGTATTATTATGGATATCCTCCTAAAGGTCAAAGTAGTGGGGGTGACTAGGACTAGCAATAGGATCATTGGTGTCAGGCTAGTTTTAGATGCTAAGATATTGAACGTTATAAGTGCATATGCACCACATATTGGGCAGACATAGTAAGAGAAGAGTAGATTCTAGAGGACTTAGACTTAGCAATGCAAGGCATACTCCAGAGTGAACAAGTGGTGATCGGTGGGGACTTCAATGGGCATGTGGGAGCGATTACAGACGGCTATGCATCCCTCCATGGAGGCTTTGGTTTTGGGACAAGGAAAGATGAGAGTAAGGCCTTGTTAGACTTTGTTGTCACTTATGTGTTAATGGGTGCCAACACCTTCTTCCGAAAACATGAGGAGCATATCATCACGTATCGGAGCGGTAAAGCAAAGACCCAGATTAACTATATACTACTAAAGAAGAGGACTCAAAAAGATTGTAGGAGCTACAAGGTTATCCGGGAGGAAGACCTCTCAATGTAGCACAGGGTATTGCGTGCTGATGTCAAGGCCAAGAGAAGGGGCAAGAAAACCACAAAACCATCACAGCCACACACTCGTTGGAGGGATTTGAAGGGGGATAAGTTTCAAACCTTTAAGGAAAGGGTCATGGCTGAGCTTGGGGAGGATTGTCAGGGAGATCTAAACCACGGATGGAACTAAGTAGCCCAAAAGATTAGAGATGTTGCACGCGAAGTTTTAGGTGTATCAAAAGGTGGGGCACCAAACACTAGAGAGACCTAGTGGTGGTGCAGGGAGGTGCAGGAAAAGATTAAGGCGAAATGAGAATGCTTCAAGGAGTGAAACAGAAGTGGAGACTAGGACAAGAGGCAATAGTATAAACAAGCTAAGAAGGGAGCTAAGATAGTAGTAAGAGATGGACAATCTAAAGCCTTCAAAGATTTCTTCAAAAGGTTAGATACGGAGAGGGAGCTAGAGCCCTCTATATAATTGCAAAAGCAAGAGAGAGGAGGACTGGAGACCTGGACCAAGTAAGGTGCATAAAGGGAGCAGATGGACAAGTACTTTCGAAGTTAGTCATAGAAAGAAGGCTACGAGAATGAATAGGAGTCTCAGATAATCAATTTGGATTTAGCTCTGGTAAGTCGACGATAGAAGCCATGCACCTCTTGAGGTGGTCAATAGAGTACTACAGAGATAGACAAAAGAACCTCCACATGGTTTTCATTGACTTAGAGAAGGCATATGATAGAGTGTCGAGAGAGGTCCTCTGGAGGGTATTGGAGGGGAAGGGCAAACCCCAGCCCTATAGACAAGCCATTAAAGACATGTTCGAAGACGCCCAAACCAATGTGCGCACAACAGAAGGGGAGACAGATGCTTACCCCATTATAGTTGGGATATACCAATGATCAGCCTTGAATCCCTTTCAGTTCATTCTAATTATGGACGAACTTGCTAGACACATCCAAGGGGATGTACCTTGGTGCATGCTTTCTGCGGATGATATAGTCCTGGTGGGAGAGTCTAGGGAGGAGGTGAACGAGAACCTAGAACTTTGGAGATTGGCCTCAGAATCAAAAGGTCTAAGACTCAGTAGATCTATGACTAAGTATATGGAACTCAAGTTCTGTGCATCTACCATGCCAAGTACAGAAGATGTCAAGATTAGATCAGAGTGCTTACCACAGAAAGTGTGATTTAAATACGTGGGTTCCATGCTACAACAAGACGGTGAAGTGGATGCAGATGTTCACAACCAGATTAAAGTGGGTTGGCATAAATGGAGGATAGCTTATGCATTACTTTGTGATAGGAAGTTCCAGCTAAAGTTAAAAGGAAAAAAAAAAACTATAAGATGGTAGTAAGACCGGCTATATCTTACGGGGCAGAGTGCCAGCCAGTTAAGCACCATCACATGCAGAAGATGAAGGTAGCAGAAATAAGGATATTGAGATGGATGTGTGGACACATAAGAAAGGATAGGGTCAGGAATGAAGTTATAAGAAGTAAATTAGGTGTAGCCCCAATCTAGAATAAGCTGCAGGAGCAACGTTTGCGGTGGTTTGGACATGTTAGAAGGAGACCGAGCATTGCGCCTGTCAAGAGATGCAAATAACTCTATATTACAGACGAGAAGAGAGGAAGATGCCCGCCAAAGAAGAGCTGGAAGGAAGCAATTCGAGCGGACCTCGCCTATCTTAACCTCAATGAGGCGATGGCCTTACGGAGGATCAGTATGGGTGTAACAGATTTAGTAGGGTAGGAGCAATGAGCACTTCTAAGATAGTACTAGCGCCACCAGGCTTCTTGCATGCCTGTTTGTTTATGTGCATTTCTGTCTTGCTACTTGTAGCTTACACCATATATATGTTTGCATTTTGTCATTGGGTAGGCTCTTTCCCATATATGCTTGCTTGCTTTTGCTCTTGCTCTTTCCATTGCTTAGATACTTCCATCCATCCATGCTTCTCATGCTCTTCATGCTCTCCGTGCTTTTCATGCCATTCACGCTTTTTAGGTTGAGGGTCCTCGGAAATGGCCTCTCATTAGGGTATTCCCCTGACAGGGTAAGGCTGCGTACAACCTTGCTCAGGCGGGAGCCTTTGAGGCATTGTGTTTATTTTTATTGTATATTTTGAATGTCTTTATCATTTTTAATAAAACAAATAAATTTTTATTAAAACCCAACAAAATATTTAAAAAAAAAAATTTGAAAATTCAGATACTTTTTTTAAATCGTATATAAAATTTAGGTGAATTTCGAAAAAAAAAAATTATTTTCATTTTTTTATGTTTGTAATGTAAATTATTGCCTGCCTTTTTTTGAAAAAATACGAATGTTTCATTTTTTGATCATTAAATACTGTTGTAAATATTGAATATTTTTTGGGTACAATTTTTATAGTCAAATTTGGATATTACTAAATATTCCTAAAAATTAGAAATTATAAAAGACCTTTGTATAATACACACACACACACACACACACACACACACTTTTCTTCATGAGTAAGAATTCCTATTGCTTAAAATTTGTATAAATAGCAGCGATGCAGTACATCGAGTGAATAAGTGAGAGAAAAGTTGAACTTTGAGAGAATTTGCAGTGAGAATAAGTTTGAGAGTTTGAGAAAAGTTTTATAATAAATAATAACAGAATTATTTGAATAGAAGAAAAAACTTCTCTGATTCTTTAGTTCTGATTAAAAATACTTCCTATTTCTCTTCAAATATATTTGGGTTTATATTTTTATTCTCTTCCTTTTGAGTATAACATGCTTATAGTTTGATACCACGTTGTCAGCACGAGTCTCTAGCCAACTGAGGATCATTATATACTCTAAGTAAGTTTTTATTCTCTAATCTTAGAGATTTTCAATAGCTAATCTAACTAAACTTTGAGTTTACAGCTCTTAATTTTATTGGCAAAAATTATTTGCCTCGGACTCTTGATGCTGAGATTCACCTTAATGCTATGAATCTCAGAGATACAATTAAAAGGAAAAATAGCGCATCTCTGCAAGATCGTGCTAAAGCAATGATAATTCTCATGCATCATATCCCTGAAGGATTGAATGTTCAGTAAATACTGTAAAGGACTCGTATATCCTTTTGTTGAATTTAAAGGAGAGGTTTGATCATCAAAAATTTATGATCCTCCCTAAAGCTCGCTATGAATGGATTCACCTGCGGTTTTAGGATTTAAAAATTGTCAGCAAGTATAACTCTGTAGTATTTAATATTACCTCTCGACCGAAATTATGTGGAGAAAATATTAATGAGGAGGATATGTTAGAGAAAACATTTTCTACTTTTCATATCTCAAATATGCTTCTGCCGCAGCAATATTGATATATCTCATATTTACGCATCTTTTAATTACTATTTTAATTATTTTACACCTGTTTAATTATAGTTTTATACTCGCTTTAGTAATTTTTATGTTTTATAGGTTCGAAGTAAAAATTCTGAAAATTGTCAAATTTTGGTGCAAACAAGACAAAATTTGATGTGTGAACAACTAAATCAAGTCAATTGGAGATCGAGCAGCCCCGCATCACCATCCTCTGCACAGGCTCAAGCTTAGCAAGCAATCCTCGCCCAACCGGCCCAGTACCACCACCCAGTCCTTCCACCTCCTCACCTGCTCTGCCCCAAGCAAGCCCAAGCCCAAACAGTCCCAATTCTAATTCAACAACGTCACCTTAACCCAAAACCCGCAGCACGACAGCTCACTGACACCAGCCCCATATCCACCTCGTCAACACCAAGTCCAACGACCCAGCCCATCTACCAGCACCTCTCGTTCCCTGTTCCAACCCAACATGTAGGCCCAGCTCCGGTAGGGCTTGGGGAAGATGCAAAGGATCGGTTTTGAGGAGGGATTTAAGTTCTTTGTTCTTTATTTTTGGGGAGGTTTTGGGGTCCCAGTTTTGGTAGCATCTTTTGAACTTCGGGAATTTCTCTCTCTTTCTTCTGTTTTGTTTCACTTTTTCTTTTTGGTTAAATTGGAAGAGAGCGAAATTAACGTGAAGACCAACATAGGTTCATTCATCTCCTCCTTCACCGATTCATCCTTGATGGAGAGCTAACTTGCTCTCTAGGGTTAGATGAAATCTTAGCCTTTCACTTTTGTAGTACTTTTAATATCGGGATAATTTATTTGTTACATGAATTGCTTCATTGTGAGAAATGTTTTGAAGTATTGTGCTTTAATTGTTTATTCAAGTAAGATGATTATTGAGTTTGTAACCTTTTAATCATTGATGTTGATGATTATAGATTAATTCTTCGTGCTTGTACCCTTAGGATTAATTAATCAAATAATAGTATTCACCGAATTGTTAATTAAGGCCTATCTTCCTTATGCTTTAGTTAGATAGGGTCAATATGTGATAATTAACAATATGTTAGGCATAGCCTAATTTTCTTATGCTTTAGTTAGATAGGGTCAATACGCGATACTAACAACATTACCTTGGTAGGTTGAAGCTTGTAGCCTAAACCACTGCCTATGTGACAATCAATAATCCCAATTTAAGAATTAATGGAAGAATAATTGGCTAATAATGGATTCAAAATACTAGGTTCCAATTCCAAATTCCTTTCCCCTTTAGAAGTAGAGTGCTTGGTTTAATTTTCGTTTGTTTAGATTAATTAACACAGAATCCCATAATTTTTCTCAAATCAATTTTGGTCATAGAATAAATTCACGTAATCTTAGTCCATGTGGTTTGACACTCTCGCCCTAAATTTCAATTTAGATGTATTTAGTGAATATGTGAGTGGCATGAGTAGAATTAATTAATAACAACAATGATCAACAATACTGACTAACAAGTATGGAGAAGAATTATTTAATTTCATGGAATCAAGGGAATGAAATAGACAATTAATCCTACCATCATCCTAACATACGCATCGATCAAGGAAAAACTTGGGTAAACGGTTATAATGCAGGCCCGAAATGGATAAAAGATGTTCAAAATTTTAAAATTTGACCCAAAAAGAGCACATGCAAATGAGCCTCACCCCCATACCTAAATCATGCATTATCCTCAATGTGACAACATAAATCATTAAAGCACAAGAAATAAGTGAGATGGAGCTATACAACTTGACAAGGCGGCATTAACAAGTATGTATGACTCCTTCAAAAAGTGACAAGAACCCGAAAAGGGAGAAACAAGACTCTAAACAACTAATTAGTTCAAAGCCACAACTAGAAAGAGAAATAATAAATCTAGGTTGCCTCCTAATAGCACTAAGTTTTACACCTTCTGCCGGGCGTAATGAATCTAGCAAAGATCAAGTATCAGTCATAGTGTAAACTAAAGAGACAATGTCAATAAGCTGTCGATTAATAATGCCATCCAGCTCAACTACAGGTTTAAGCCTTTGACCATTTGAACGCACGACCATCTTTTGGCTGGTATATCTTAATGGCACCCGAGGGATACACCTGTTTAACCACAAAAGGACCATCCCACCTAGATCTTAACCTACCAGATTAGAGATGCAATTTAGAATTAAAAAGTCAATCCTTTTGATTGGGAACAAACATTTTCCTCAATATATGTTTATTATGAAAAGTTTTGGGTTTAGCTTTATAAATCTTTGTATTCTCATAAGGGTCATTTCTCCTTAAGTTCACTCCATTGAAGCTTCCAATTAGAACCGGCTTGGTCTAAGTCAAAATTCAAAGCTCTAGTGGCCAAATATGCACGGTGTTCTAACTTAACCGGTAAATGACATGCCTTACCAAAGATCATTGTCATGACCCGTGGTGGGCTCGGGTTGTGACTTGGAATGAAAGGGAGTTTGGGAGAGAAAGAATTGAGAAAGAGATGAGAAAGAGAAGATAATTAGAGAGAATAGAGGGAGAAGTAGGGAGAATAGAAGTAAGAGTATTGAAATTGTATATTATCATTGAATCCCCATTACAAATGATGATTAAGCTATTTAAACTAGGCCAATGACACAACTAACCACAACTAACAATCAAAATATCTAAGCTATAACCAACCTTCCCTAACTAACTAACTAACATACAAGAATATAGCTACTACACTAACTAACATACAAGAATATAGCTACTACACTAATTGACTAATACTAAAGAACAATTACTACTAATGAAGTATACTAATTGGCTAACTAATGAATTAACATACTTACCTACCATATTACAATCATGACATTACATCCCCCTTTAGAGATTCTTGTCCTTAAGAATCTTGTTAGAGAGAAGTTTTGTGATTTGAAGGACTGTTAATGGTGCTGAAAACTTTAGAATTTGTAGTAGGAAATGAGCAATTTGGTGCAGCACTTCTTGCTTTGGTCTTGCATTTGTTCCTGCAGCTCTTTTTATCAATAAAGATCTTTCCATTTGAGAAGGTTCATCATAAAATGTCCGGTGCTGCACATTGAAGAAGAATGAGACCCTCAATCTTGAACTGCATGTTGATGAAGAGCGAGACCTTCAATTGTTGGGTTCTTGTGTCAAGAATTCTAGCTATACCGTCTTAGTTACCTTCCTGTGTCTCTCACTAGAAGCACACATGTGATGGAGGAAATAGATCCACTAGCCACATTACATCAACTAACACTAATTGATACAATGACTAATGCTAACTAATTCAACCATACAACTATACTCTATGTAACTACCTTGGACACATCATATAAACTCCTAACTAATACCTGAATAACAGTCTACTAATTTACTGTATAGCTATTTACACCACCCTCTAACCATTGTCGTATATATCTTTGTACATCAACCGACTCCTTGCATGCATGCCCGCTATTCCTGGGTCTATGAAATATCCCTTGGCTTCAAGGATTAAGTTCCAAGATTGGGATCGATATTTTGTGGTCATTATCCCAATCCCCATTCGAGGAAAGCGTCTCCATACTCGAGCCTTCTTTGGTTTCTTATGAAGGCCCTTCCTTGTAATTTTTACCTTAGCATGATGTGCCTCACACAAGTTCTTAAAACACCTCGTTGATGACGACTTCCCCGAATCTAAGATTCTTCTCGAAGACTAGCACACTTTCGCTGTGGCAATGCCTCTTCTTCATTTCATTTTAAGAGATCTTGATTTAGATTTACCCGAATCTTTTCTTAGCATTTTTGAGTTAACGCTCCGGCTTGTTAAGTTGCCAACATTAGCCCTGTTTCTTCTTTTTATTATGTGCCCCTTCAATACGGGTTTTAATTTTGAAGGTTGTGGATGTGGGTCCTCATTCTTGGTTGGGTTAAGAGAGAAGATTGTGGGATTTATAACCCGACTTACAGGTAAAGAACTATTACCGCCACAAGAACCCTCAGATTGATTAGTCTCTCCATTTTTAGGGTAAGGTCCTAAGATTGGAGGCTTCCCCATATTGACTTGTCCAATATTCACTCTAGGCTCAAGCAATTGGACTTTTTCTTCTTGGTTCCATGCAGAAACTATAGCTTGAGAAGAATTTGCCACAAGTTGTTGCATCAGGGCTAGTATCTGCATGTTGTTTCATTGTATGATCTCGAGCAATTGATTATGTCTTTCTTGGGCTAGTTGATCGGACTCCATCATCTTTTGCACTAGGTCTTGCATCTGGCCTTTGATTTTTGCCATTGTCGGGTGCTCAAGATCGAGCTCTAATACCAATTGTCATGACTCGAGGTGGACTCGGGTTATTACTTAGAATGAAAGGGACTTTGGGTGAGAAAGAATTGAGAAAGAGATGAGAGAGAGAAGAGAATTAGAGAGAATAGAGGGAGAAGTAGGGAGAATAGAAGTAAGAGTATTGAAATTGTATAATATCATTGAATGCCATTACAAATGATGATTAAGCTATTTAAACTACACTAATGACACAACTAACCACAACTAACAATCAAAATATCTAACCTATAACCAGCCTTCCCTAACTAACTAACTAACATACAAGAATATAGCTACTACACTAATTGACTAATACTAAAGAACTACTACTACTAATGAAGTATACTAATTGGCCAACTAATGAATTAACATACTTACCTACCATATTACAATCATGACAACCAACCTATAGGATGACATGCCAAGTGGGGTCTGGTAGGCGCTGCAATATGCCCAAGGAGCATCATTCAACCTAAGTGACCAATCTTTTCTATCAGGACGAAGCATTTTCTCAAGTATAAACTTGATCTCACGGTTTGAAAGCTCTACTTGACCCCTAGTGTGGGGATGATATGGGTAGCAATCTTATAATGCACTGAGTACTTCCTAAGAAGTGCCTCAAATGACCTATGAATGAAGTGACTACCACCATCACCAATGAGTGCCCTAGGGGTACCAAAGCGGTTAAAAATGTGATCCTTGACAAATTGTATGACCACTTTGTGGTCATTAGTCCTAGTAGGTATAGCCTCAATCCACTTAGACACATAGTCAACCCTACAAGTATGTAAACAAACCCAAAGGACGGGAGAAATGGTCCCATAAAGTCAGTACCCCAAACATCAAATATTTCCACAATCAAAATGGGGTTTAAAAGCATCATGTCTCAAGTGTCAATGCGCCTGTGCGCTGACAACACTCACATGCAAGACAAAACCCATGAGCATCCTTGAATAGAGTAGCCAATAAAAACCACATTGTAGGACTTTTGCGGCAATCCTAAGACCTCCAAAGTGTCCTCCACATGGATATGAGTGAAAAAAAGATAAATGCTATGATACTCACATTCTGGAACACATCTGCGAATTGCTTGGTCCGCACAAAGTTTAAAAAAGTTAGGGTCATCCCAATGAAAGTGCTTTACTTGAGAGTAAAACCTATCCTTTTCTTGCTTGGACCAAGTAGATGGAATCGCACTTGTATCAAGAAAGTTAACAATATTGGCAAACCAAGGGCTATGGGAATGGGAGACAACAAAAAGCTGCTCATCAAGAAAGGAGTCATGTAATGCAACTGATGGATCATGATGCTCAAAGAAAATCCTAGAGAGATGGTCAGCTACCACATTCTCTGCACCTTTCTTATCGCTTGTCTCAATGTTAAACTCTTGAAGTAGAAGAATCCATCTAATGAGCCTAGGTTTCGTTTCTTTCTTTGAGAGAAAATATTTCAATGCAGCATAGTTAGAATAAATAATGACTTTTGACCTCAAAAGATAGGACTGAAACTTGTCAAGAGCAAACATAACATCTAGCAACTCCTTTTCGATGGTGGTGTAATGGCGTTGGGCATCATTAAGAGTTTTACTAGCATAGTAAATGACATGAGGCATTTTGTTCACCCTTTGACCTAGAACAGCACCTATAGTAAAATCAGAAGCATCACACATAATTTTAAAAGGAAGAGAGTAATCGCGTGCCTGCATAATACGGGTCGAAATAAGTAATGACTGAAGCTTTTGAAAAGCTTCTGAGCAACACTCAACAAACTCAAATGATGTTTCCTTAACTAGTAAGCTAGTGAATGGTCTGACTAACTTCCCATAGTTCTTAATGAATCTCCTATAGAAACCCGCATGACCTAGAAAAGATCCAACTTACTTCACTTTTGAGGGAGGGGGTAAGTTAGCAATCAGATCTACCTTGGCCTTATCAACCTTGATCCCCTTTTTAGACACCCTATGACCCGATACAATTCCCTCTTGAACCAAGAAGTGACTCTTCTTCCAACTTAAAACAAGATTGGTTTCTTCACATCTTTTCAACAGAAGCATCAAATTATGCAAACATTCATCAAACGATGGTCCAAAAACAAAGAAATCATCCATAAAAATCTCAAGAAATCTGTCTACCATGTCAGAAAAGATAGACATCAGGCATCTCTAAAATGTAGTAGGTACATTACATAAACCAAATGGCATCCTACAATAGGCAAATGTGCCAAAGAGGCACATAAAGATCATTTTCTCCTGATCCTCTGGGTAGATTGCTGGCTGGTTGTATCCTAAATATCCATCAAGAAAGCAGTAAATGCTCTGACCATCTAACCTTGCTAAAATTTGATTAATGAATGGTTGAGGAAAATGGTCCTTCCCGGTGGCAGAGTTAAGCTTCCTATAGTCAATACGAACTCTCCAACCCATGGTCTCTCTAGTAGGAACTAACTCTCCATCACTACTCCTAACCACAGTAACGCCCGACTTCTTTGGGACTACCTAAAGACTAACCCACCTACTATCAAAAATTGGGTAAATGATACCCGTATCAAGCAATTTCACAATCTCTTTCTTTACTACTTCCTTCATGTTAGGGTTCAACCTCCTTTGCATCTCTGTAGTGGGTCTAGCATTCTCATCAAGAAAAATCCTATGCATGCAAATGAAAGTATCTATACCCTTCAGATCAGCCACAAACCACCCAATGGCACTCTTATGATCACTAAGCACTATCATCAATGCTTCCTCCTATTCCCTAGACGACTACGAAGAGATAATCATAGGTGAACTCTCATTGGGTCCTGAGAAAGCATATATAAGAGTGGACGAGAAGGACTTAAGTTCAAGTTTGGGCAGTGATACTATGGAAGACAAAGTGGGGGAATCAGAAAGCATTTTGACAATCAATGACAAGTCTCTAAGGGAGCACATAACTCAAGCAAATTATTCATAACCCTAATGTGGTTCTCAACCTCGAAATCATCAAAACAGTCATATACCAATGCTCACTCAAGGGAATCATCAACTAGGATAGAGGGGAGTGTCTAGTCCACCCGGTCATCAGTAAATTCCACACAAAAACATTCCAAATCATCCTCACTAGTGGGTGACAATGAAGTCTTAAAAATGTTCAACCCAATAGTCATGTTTGCAAAACTAACATCCATTACCCCATAACTACAATTGATGGTAGCATTGGCCGTCACTAAGACAGGACGACCCAAAATGATAGGGGCATGGTTTTTTAAATGACTAGAAGATTCCATATCAAGCACGAGGAAATTAGTAGGAAACAAGGCTTTGTTTACTCTTACTAGCACGTTAGTCAGCTCAACACGAGGGACTCTAGCTGATCTATTCGCTAACTGCAAGGTCATTATGGTAGGTTGCAACAAGGCCTAATTTCTCATAAACTAAGAAAGGAATAATGTTGACACTCGCTCCTAAGTCCAGTAAAGCTTTATTGATCGGATAGTCTCCAAGTGAACAAAAGATGGTGGGGACACCAGGGTCTTTGTACTTAATCAAAGTGTAACATTTCAGAATGGAACTCACTTGCTCGACTAAAAACACTTTCTTAGGCAAATGTGCTCTAGATCGCCTCTTTTGGTTTAGGAGGTCCATAATGAATTTCGCATAGGCTTGGATCTATTTAATCGCATCAAGAAGGGAAACGTTTATCTTTACTTGCCTAAATATCTCCAAAATATCTTCCCATTTCTTGTCCTTCCTATTTGAATGTGGTGCAACTAAAGCCTAGGGGAAAGGCACTCTAGGTACATATGAGAAATGAAGATCAAAGGTCTTAAGAGCGGGAGAAGGGTGTGTGACCTCATCGATCTCCGTCTCTCTTTCCTTGCTCTTCTCTTCTCCCTCGCCACTTATGGTACTTTACTCTAAGCACTCACCCCATCGTCAACCTCCTTTCCATTTCTCAGCACTGTAATGGACTTTGCTTGTTCTTGATGGGGAGGATAGTTGTCTTGCCTCAAACAGTTCCTAGGGTTCTCTACAGCTTGGCTAAGGAGTCTTCCCTCATCTCTCCTACTCAAAGCGTTAGCTAGTTGACCTATTTGGGTTTCTAGATTTGAGACCGATTGTGTATGGGAGTGGAGGAGTTAGGAATTAGCTTTAAACCTTTCAGCGCATTCAAGACCTTATCTTCGAAATTCGAGTTGGAGCTCAAATTAGAAGATTGAGAGCAGTTGAAAGCATACCCCCTGTAGTTGAAAATGGAGAGGTCGTGTCATACCAGATGGTCGAGGTTGTGGATTCGGTTGTTGTGGCATGAATTGTTCTTCTCCTCCTTGGCTCCAAGATAAGTTTGGATGGTTCCTCCAACCCGGATTATAAGTGTTTGAGTATGGATTGTTCCTTGAGAATCCTTAGGCTGCATTAACCTATTCCGTTGACCACTCACCAAAGCTAAAGTAGAGGGGCAATCAAGTGTAGAATAAGAGACACTAGAACATGAAGAACAAGCACTATGCATGTTTGAAACATGAGACAAATTAGGTACAATAGATGGAGTCAATGTCATCTTAGATAAGGAAGCTAGATGTTCTATAGAAGAGGCAAAGGAGTTTACTTTCTTATCTAAGATGAAGGTGTGAGAAATTTCATGTACTCTTCCTTTATTTAACCTAGCTGCATTTAGACATGCATGTGCGGCAGGTTGTTGTGAATTCTCATTCAAAAGTTCGAAAAATTCCCACACCTCTTCCTCATTCTTCCTAAAGAACTCACCATCACAAGAGGCATTAACAGTTTGTTGACCCTTTTCATTCAACCCATAATAAAAGTTCTGGACCAATTTGCATTTAAGGATGGCATGATGTGGACAAGTTCTCAGTAGTTCCCTAAACCTATCCCAACACTCATGGAATTCTTCACTAGAAAGTTGTAAAAAGGTGTTGATGGCTCTCCAAGTAGTATTGGTCTTACTAATGGGATAACTTTTCTTAAAAAATTCTTGTTGCATTTAAGTCCAAGTACTAATCGTCCCACTAGGTACAGTGCCTAACCAATACTTAGCCTTATCCTTCAAAGAGAAAGGAAAAAAGGCGAAGTAGGATGGCGTCATCACTAATATTAGGGATCTCGAAAGTTGAGCAAACCTCCATGAAACTGTCCAAATGTAAGTATGAGTTTTCATTGCCTAAGCCATGGAATGAAGGAAGCATCTATATGGTATGTGGCTTAAGCTCGAAGTAATGGGCTATAGGTGGCAACCTAATGCATGAAGGTGAGATATATGTGGTGGGAGTAAAATACTCCATAAATGGACGTGGTTGCTGTTCGTTAGCCATTGCGGTTTGTGCTCAGTGTTGGGCTCTAAGGTCTCTTAAGGTCCTTTCAATCTCAAGGTCAAATATGATAAGGTCAAGAGACGAAAAGCAACGATCGTGCATGAGCAAACAACCACAAGAAGCAAGTAAAACTAAAAATTAAAACTACAAAACAAAATAGAAATTAAAACTAGCAAAACAAAATAGAACACACACTTAAAAGAAAAAATAAATAATAAATTACCCTAAAATCTACCTATGCATGAAAATCACAAGACAATTAATGCTTTAAGAAAAAAAGAAAAAAAAGCCCTTTTTTTAAGAAAAGAAAAGAAAATATTTTTTTTATTTTTTAAAGAAAAGAGACAATAAAAATTAAAAAAATAATTAAAAATTCTAAATTAAGAATCAAAGTAAATCACAAAAATAAAATCATGAACTTTGCCTAGCTCCCAGAAATGGCCCCAAAATCTTGATTTGTTTTTCTACGTCTATCAAAATTTAATATTAAACCCTACTCGCTAAGCACAAATAAATTGAAGTTCAGGGCAAGAGGGTGTCGAACTACAGGGAATAAGAGTACGTGAATTTATTCTATGACCTAAATTGATTTGAGGAAAATTATGAGATTTTGTGTTAATTAATCTAAAGAAACGAAAATTAAACTAAGCACTCTACTTCTAAAGGGGAAAGGAATTTGGAATTGGAACCTAGGGTTTCGAATCCATCATTAGCTAATTATTCTTGCATTAACTCTTAAATTGTGATTATTGATTGTCACGGGTAGTGGTTTAGGCCACAAGGTTCAACCTACTAAGGTAATGTTATTAGTATTGCCTATTGACCCTATCTAACTAAAGCATAAGGAAAATAGGCTATGCCTAACATATTTTTAATTATCATGTATTAACCCTATCTAACTAAAGTATAGGGAAGATAGGCTTTAATTAACAATTCGATGAATACTATTGTTTGATTAATTAATTCTAAGGCTACAAGTACGAAGAATTAATTTATAATTATCAATATCAATGATTAAAGGTTATAAACTCAATAATCATCTTAATTAAATAAACAATTAAAGTACAATACTTCAAAGTATTTCTCACAATCAAATATCAAGAGTGAAATTTTAAAAAACACACATAGTTAATTTCATGTCTTCTTGTTGCTGAATAAAACAATAAGCTGTTGATGAAAAATCATTAGTCACGACCAATTGGGTCAGAACCATTCCCTGAAGTGAATGCTACGACATACAACTATTAGGGATGTGGTCGAGGTTGTAAACATGGTCATGGCCATGGACAAGGTTACATTCATGGTCATTATGATTTGCATTATAGTACCCAGAATGGACCAAAATTTAAGAAGTCTATCAATGACAAGAAGAAAAAAATAGAAAAATAGAAAAGTGAAGGAAAGAGAAAAACTCTAGTTTTCATATTTTCAATTTTGCATATTCATGGCTGGTTAAACTGCCTACTTTTTATTACTCATTCATTATTCATATAGTTGACTATGCTGCCTACTTATTATCAGTTATTCGTATGGTCGCTTATGTTGCCTACTTATTATCAGCTGTTTAAATTGTTTTGTAATATCATTTTCGTTAGTGCTTATATGTATTTTATGTTTGAAAAATTATGAGTGATGGAAATTCATGTCTTAAAGACAGTATAACAACAACAAGTGTTTAAAACTTAATTAAAGGCTTCAAAAGAATACATATCATGTTTCTTAAAGAAATAAACTTTTCAGAAGCAAGGCTGTTTATTTAATTTCGAGATACCTGTCGAGATGGCTAACCAGAAGTTAATAGATCTAAAAGGCTTTTATTTCATGGCATGACTATTAAAGTCACTCGGGTATAAAGATGATTAAGAGAATAGTTAGAAATTCTATTAAACACCCATTAAAGAATTAGAAGATTCTTATATCAGATTAAACATCATGCGCTGTTTAAGGCAAAGTGATTACTATGTCATACTCAATTGAAATTAAGTTTGAATCCCATATATTTGAAAGAATATAAATGGGATATATGCTGGTTAATGATTTCATAAATGATATTAATAGAGGCCTCTACCCGTTGGTCACATGTTTGTAAATAATCTACATGTGATGTGGCATTAGTGAAATTCCTTACATAAATGATCCGACTATGAGCTCAAGTCGTGGATCGTATGATATGGTAATGCAGGAGAATTTACATGCCAAGAATTTAATGATTATTGTAAGGGATGAATTTCCATATAGCTCACGTACAGATACAAAATAGTCTTGCTGAATTTTTGATTAAATGCCTATAACAAATGGCTAGACCATTACTATTGCCTATTTTTACATGGGTACATGTTATGATATATGTTGCAGCACTAATTATGGATCTTTCTAGTATAACTTGTCTCTAACAAGATCCAGATATATATCCCATCTATAAATTTTGGTTGTGTAATGTATGTCCCAATTACACCACCTCAATGCGGAAAGATGGCTCTAAATGGAAGACTTGGAATTTATATTGGGTTTGAATTCTTGTCAAGTACAAAATATCTTGAGATATTGACTGGAAACATTTTACAGCATATGTTAATATCATTATGATTCCTAAAGAATTTGAAAACGCTGTTACACACCAAAACTAAGAACCCGAGATAATGGATCTCGAGAAAGGAAGGATTTTGTCTCGACTTGTAGATCAAGCACTAATATGATACAGTATTACTCTATTAGTAAACTTATACCACTATGGTACTTGAATGCTTTAACATATTGCCTCAATTAAAGACCTATTTCATCCTTAATGAGGTAATGGTCTCAATAAGGTAACAAATGAATTCTTGGTCTTAAAAGTATCACACCTTGGTATAACTGTTGCATCAATATAACTGCTACAAGACCAGGTATAAGCCTTCTTCGATTAACTTGTCACCAATGTAAAGTGTAGCACCAACATGGAAGTATGAGAATGTGTTTAAATATATTCATAATGGAATGACCAATATAGCACTATTTCATTATGTCAAACTTGCAATTAATTTTTATGCAAGTATTGGTTATTTAGTTGACCGGCATAAGGTAAGTGACAAGAATGCTATTTCGTTATGTATATATACTGCTATATTTTGGCTATGTATTAACAATTGTAGCTACTACTGAGACATTTGCGCATTATAAGCAAGTAGAGAATGGGTATTGTCAAGACCCTTGATTCAACATATTTTGTAAGCTTCCAACGATCAGGGGGTTCCGATAATACCATATGAAGATAAGTTTGCATTGTTCAAGCTAACAGGAGTTTAGATAACCAAGCAATTTTCAATGAAGTTCTTTCGACTCTCGAGTTTTAGAAGAAGGATGAAACAAATATTAACAAATTCACACAAGAACCTGTAAGGGTTATTCAAAAAAGTATCTATAACAAACTCTCTAGAAATTGGCATAAGATTAGCATTCGCCAACTACGAGATATCCCTGGCTAATGTGCACCCATGAGGGAGAGTTAAATACACACTGTACTCTTTTTCCCTTCGTTATGGTTTTTCCCACTAGGTTTTTTCCTAGCAAGATTTTTTTAACGAGGCATATAACTCGAACACTATACTCTTTCAAGAGTGTTTGTCCCGCAAATATCTTTAAGGAAAATATCCAAACAGGAAGTATTGTAAATATTTGAATTTTTTGGTACAGTTTTTATAGTCGAATTCGGATATATTAAATATTCTAAAAAATTAGAAATTATGTAAAAGACCTTTGTGTGTGTATATATATATATTACGTTTCTTCATGAGTAAGAATTCCCACCGCTTAAAATTTTTTTATAAATAGCAGCGATGCAGCACAGCAAGAGAATAAGCGAGAGAAAAGTTGAGATTTGAGAGAAGTTGTAGTGAGAATAAGGTTCAGAATTTGAGTAAAGTTTTATAATAAAATATTAAGAGAATTATTTGAATAGAAAAAAAAAAACTTCTTACTGCAGATGGGAAGAGAGGAAGAGGCCGGCCAAAGAAGAGTTGGATGGAGACAAATCGAAAGAACCTCGCCTACCTCAACCCAAATAAAGAGATGACCTTAGATAGAGGTCAGTGAAGGATTAGTATTGGGGTATCCAATTTAGTGGTGTAGAATTAGGGAGCACAAGTAGGCCAGCTCTCTCTATCTACTTTCTCTCTCTTCCTCTTTCTCTCTCTAATTTCTCAGTCTCTACCCCCTACACTTTCTATATGCCATACCCTCTCTATTTGTTGTAGGGTGTCGCATGTAGATATTTCTCCTCCTACCTTATTTGCTTTTGCCTTTTGCCCTGGTTGCTATGCTTCCATGCTCCCATGCTTATATGTTTTCATGGTTACTTGCTTACATGCTTATTTATTTATATGCTTACATGTTTACTTGCTATATGCTGACGCGCTTTACATGCCTTACATGCTTTGCCTGATCTTTACACTTTACATGTTCTTCATGTTTTGCATACATGCTATACATGCTCTACTTATGTGCCCTTCTTAACTATCAACTATAAGGATGGGGATCCTCGAAAATAGCCTCTCATTAGGGCCCAGCCCTAAGGGGGTAAGGCTGCGTACATCCGACCCCTCCCAAACCCTACGTATACGGGAGCCCTTGAGGCACTGGGACTGTTGTTGTTGTATTTGAATAGAAGAAAAACTTCTCTGGTTCTTTAGTTTTGATATAAAGTACTTGCTATTTTTTTACAAATATATTTGGATTTGTATTTTTATTCTCTTCCTTTTGAGTATAATCTGTCCATAGTTTTATAACAAATACAAAATGTTTTAAGAATAAAGCAAAATTGATGAGTGATACTGTAGCTGTTTGTTTCAAGAGCTATCTTCCATTGATTTGGGGAAATCAAATTATCCATGATGGGCTTGAGGTGGTTAGTGAGGATTTTGGTGATGACTTATGACTAAAGTTGCAAAGGCTAATTGGGCGGAATTGGTTAACGAGTTTAGGTCTATGGGTCATTGGGATGAAGATGATGTTGGTATTAATAATAGAAGAAAGCATTTTCTTGCCCTAAAAACCCCCCATCATAGCATCAACAACGTATTTAGATACAATGTCCCAGAAAGAGGTATAGAAAATACCCGAAAACCCATTTGAATTCGGAGCCTTAAGACCACCCAGCTGGAACACAGCAACTTTAATTTCAGCTTCACTGACAGCAGCAAAGAAGGATTTGAAATCTAACAGGCCAATACTCATGTGGAGGTAACACAAAGCCCTATTCATGTTGTGCATTCCTTTGGCTTTGTAAAAATTTTTGAAGTGTGCAAGAACCTGCTCTTTGATGGCTTCTTTATCCTTGATCCATCTCGTTCCATTGAATTTTAGACGAGAGACATAGTTTTTCCTTTTTCAAAGTATAGCTAAAGTGCGGAAGAGTTTAGTGTTTCTGTCCCCATGCTTAGGCCAGTTTACCCGGGCTCTTTGATGCCAAGACCTCTCTTCAGCTTTCAACCACTTGTCAAGACTTGCGCCGATCTCATATTCTTCATTTAAGTCCTATTTCGAAGAGGATCGGCGTTGGAGCTTAGAGAGACGGTCCATGGCCTTTCTGAAAAAATCTTTTGTTCTCTATGCCTTTTGATACTCCAGTCCTTGAGGGCTTTACCAATCGAATAAGCCTTCTTGTAAATCCAAAACATTCTGGATCCCGGGTCATCTGAATTCCACCTAGCTTGGATCACATTTTTGTAGTCCTCCTTAATCAACCATTTTGACTTAAATTTAAACCCATAATGCATAGGAGACACCGAACCGGCAAGGCGGATGATGAGGGGGCTATGGTTGGAGCTAACAGCAGGTAAGAGCAAGGCTGAAACTTTAGGAAACCTGGCGACCCACTCATAGTTGGAGGCTATTTTGTCGATGCTTTCTTTGACATTATGGCAGCACCCTTATTTATTTTTCAATGAAGATCTACATCCATCGCTAATGATTTCAGTGAGAGAGCAAGCATCAAAAAAGTCCAAGACCCAGGACAGGTGGTACTCTTGCACTAAGCATCCCTGGAGCTTGCTCGAGATTGAGGTCATTGCGTCAAAGTCTCTAGATATGCAAAAAGGTTGGCTGAAATTCTTGCAATAAGGTGACAACTCATTCCAAAACACATGTGTACGCGCTCGGTCCGGTTCCCCATACACAAAAAGATTACCATTTTCCAGCATTTTAATACAAGTACAAATGGAACGACTACATGCATCGCGAATGCAAATGTTAAAGCCCGAGTTTCACAGGAGGGTGAGCCCCCCACCCCCCTCCGCGTGGCAGTTCCCACTGGCTCAACTTGTATACAATTCTGAAAATTTAAATTCTTAGCCACACTACTAACATACTCGACCGAGTTCTTAGTTTCCATTAAAAAGATATTGTCAGGCTTACAAGAGAAAATTAGCTCATGTAGAGCTTGAAATCCGAGTTTGGCCTAAACCCCGACACATCCCACATAGGATACTCATGGTGTATGAGACAGCTGGTCTGGGACAATGCAAAAAGGGTGAGAAAACAGGTGCGAAAGGGGTAAAGAAATCCAGGACAATGAAAAAGGGGTACAGAAATCTGATTAATGACTCCCTCGATAGTTCTCTTACTTGTTCACGAAAATTTGGGCCATTTTTAGATAAGGGGTGTAGAAATCCGGTGATTAGAGGAGCTTTGGTAAAGAATATTATAGCAGGGAATGAGGGTTGAGTGGTTGGGAGGGTTAACTAGGGTATTGAATGGGTTAACAGGATGATCTTCAAACGTGCAAGTGGGGAGCGAAAGAAGATCTATTGGGATTTGTTTGGTGATGTAAGATGAGGCGGAGACTATGTACTGGAAGGTAAGACAAGGTTTCAGGCAAGAGGGAGGTTGTCGTGGGGCATGAATTGTGGGGGGCAATACGCTTTGAGAAAGGGGAAGAACAAGGCAACGGCGCCCTAGAAATTTATCAAAGGTCGTCAAATCCAAGACGACATTCTTATTGCTCAAGAAGCTTTCCATGCCCTTAAAAACCGAAGAAAAGGAAAAACGTATATTCTTTCCCTTGAACTACACCTCGCCAAAGCCTAGGATCAAGTAGAATGGCCTTTCCTTCGTCTCTCTATGAAAAGGATGGGATTCCCACCATCTATTGTTGATTGTAGTATGGGATGTGTCTCCTTGGTCCACGTGGCGCCAGTGATCAACGGGGAGCATCTGAGTAACTTTCACATCTCTCGGTGACCCTTTGTCCCCATTCCTTTTCCTCATTGTTATGGAGAGCCTCCCGTGGCTCATCATTGAAGCCGAAAACAGAGGCATACGGGAAAGATTCCATATCAAACCTCATGCCCGGGCCTTACTTACCTTTTATTTGCTGATGATTGTGTGCTATTCTATTAGGCTATCGTCTATACTTGTCATACGGTTAAAGACATTTTAGGCACTTTTTGTCAGCCCTCGGGGCAGGAAATAAACTTCCTTAAATCTCATGCTTTTTTCTCTTCTAACACCCCTTAGGAGGATAGAGAGGAATGTTTGAGTCTTTTAGGAGTTGACCTCCTTTAGGAGGATGAGATATTCCTGGGATCCCGTATCTTTGGGGCCGCTCAAAATTGCTTGCCGTAAAGTATTTTCTAGAGCGTGTCAGGAATAAGGTCCAAAGTTGGAAAGCAAAAGCTCCTTTCTCATGCAGGGAGGGAGCTCCTCATTAAATTTGTGGTGTCCGCTATTTTGTCCTATGCCATAAGTTGTTTCTGCTTCCTGAGCTCTTTTGCCAAGAAGGTTAACGGCATTTTTGCCCGTTTCAGATGGAAAGGAGGCAGTCTGAACGATAAGGGGATTCATTAGGCTAATTGGAGGAAAATCTCAAAGCGTAAAAAATTAGGTGGGCTTGGCTTTCATGATATGGAAGGGGCCAACTGGGCTCTTGTTTTAAAACAGGTATGGAGAGCTCTTCAAAACCCAAATGCCCTTTAGGTTAGAATCCTGAAAGGTGTCTACTTTCCAGACTCCTCCTTACTCACAAGTAATGTGGGGCATAACCTCTCGTGGGGATGTCGTAGCTTCCTCGAGGGTCAGAAGTTGTTAGACCATGGTCTTAGATGGTGTATCAAATTAGGTAAAATTGTTGACATTTGGAGTTATAAGTGGATCCTATGGCTCCCCAATTTTAAAATCCAAAGCCGGCGACCTTCGGCTCCCTCGCCATCTGAAGTTGTTGATCTCATTTACCACAGTGCTCATAGATGGGATGACCGTAAAATTGATGCGCTATTCGTAGGAATAGAAGCCAACCACATCTGAGCCATCCCGGTTGATGACGCTCACCTCGACAACGCCCTTATTTGGCACTTCACTCCCCAAGGTATCTACACGATTAAGTCAGGCTATGCTCTTTGGAATTCGTGTTTCAGTTCTTCTCTTGCCAATCCAGACTGCTCGTCTGGCTCGCATGCAAACCAAGACTTTGGTTTTTCTCTCATTTGGTCACTTAATGCTCCCCCTAAAGTTAAGCATTTCATGTAGAGGGTCCTCTCTAATGCCCTTGCCACCAATGAAAACCTTTACTCTAGAAGGATTATAATGACCCATGCTGATCGAGACGTGGTAGTCACTTGGTTTGCCTGGAACTTGAGTTATAAGCCTAACCCGTTCGGCTTTAGAAGTCTCTCCCATTAATGGACATCTATTTAACATGGACTAAAAGCCTCATCTGTAGCTCTTGATTTGATCTCTGTCCTGAGTTGAGAAATTTGGAAGGCCAGAAACTCGTATATTATGAAGAGCACCTCCTTCAACCCATCGCTTGTTGCTTGGAACGCTGAGTGGGGCATTCGACAGTACCATGATGCTTTGGTTGAAGTACAGAACCCAGCCAGTGCTTCTCCTCATCCCCCAATCTCCCTCATCATTGGATTCACACACCCACAAACTCAATCAAAATCAATGTGGATGTTGCTGCCCACCCTCGCTCCGAGAAGGCTAGTTCGGTAGTTATTGCTAGAAACCATCTGGGACACATTATTGGAGGCAGGTGTTCTTCCGTCTCTTCCCGAGCCCTGCTGGTGTGCAAAGCCATGGAAGGTTGGGCAGCATGCTTCCCGGCCCGCTCCTTGGGCTGGTCCCACGTTATCGTTGGATCGGATAATAAGATCACTATTGATGCTTTCAAGAACTCGAAGTTCACTCCTTGGGAGATCTTTGCCATTTTTGATGATGTCGTGTCATTTTCTGCTTTCTTTTCTTCTTTATCTTTTTTTCTAGATTCCTCAATCATGTAACAAGGCAGCTCATTGGGTCGCTAGTTTGCACCTTCGTGGTTGTTGCTCTTATGATTGGTAGGTTAATGTCCCACCGCCCTTGTACTCTATTATCTCGTATGATTCTTTTGTAATTTAATCTCGCCTTTGGGCTTTTTAGTGTTCAAAAAAAAAAGAGCTATCTTTTATTTTAGGCTCCTTTTTCTTGGAGCAAAAAGTATTTGATACAAATTTTTTTTTCAAATTATTTTAAAATAAGGTTCTTCTTAGTTCTAGAAAAAGTTTAAGTAAAAGAAAATGCAAAAGAAAATTACAAAAACACAAATGGGAAATTAAAAACTATGATTATTTATATTTTAGTACCCTGACATTTTTGAAAATAATAAAAATGACCCTTACCTTATTGAACTATTAAAAAGGCCCCTAAGTTTTTACTGTATTAATAAAAAGGCCCATCTCAAGCGTGATGGGGTCATTTTCCATCTATAGAGCTGATACGATACCTTTTCTTGTTAATGTTACAATAAAATGACCTAAAGTACTCTTTAACACCCTTATTCTCACTTCATAAGCATGGCATTTGAGATATATTATATAAAAGCTATATATCTTCTTTTAATTTGTTTCAAAATATAGTTATTAAATGGTATTTTTGTTATTTTAGTGCAACCTTAATAAAAATGCAGCTATATCCTTTGTTTTTCAACTAAAAATGACATCATCAAGTTAGAGAGAGGCCCTTTTATTAACGGTGACAAAAACTTTGGGGTTCTTTTTATTAATACGACAAAAATATAGGAGCATTTTTAATAATTCAAAAAGGTAAAGGTCCTTTTTATGTTTCCAAACACGTGGTGGTATTAAAATTAAATAACCGCAAAGAATATTAAAAAATTGATGAGTGAGATTATAGAGTCATAGGCTAATCTTCTAGAGTAAAAAAGGGTTAGATTTGCAAGTTTGATGTTCAAATTGTAGTATGAAGGGAACTTATTGTGGAAAAATAATTTGAATGGGTAATTGGAAAAGCAAACTTGTGATAGATAAAGATAACTCAAGATGGGGCAAAACAAAGCTCGGACAGACTGACAAAGGGACTTAAACAAGAAGACCTTTAACTAAACATAATGGACCTCAGAATTAGGCAAAATGGACTTGAGAAAATATGACTAAATAACATGATGAAAGAAAAGTAGAGAGAAAAGATCAAATAACAGGAAGTTACAGAACAGTGGAGTTCACCATTGCCCTAAGTCGTTTATGCTCCCACACCGATACAAACGGTATCACTGGCACTCTAACTCTCAGGGTTGATACGACACCCACCACAAACGTGCATTCTTGAGTGATGGGTTGGAGTACACCTCAACTTGCTTAATAGCCAAAGAATGAGTGAACTTAGACGATAGAAGAAGAGATGGATGAAACCGGGTATGTTTAGTGTGTGAAATGACCTCCCAAAGTGGTGAATTTATAGGCATGAATCTACCCGATGGGGTAATTGCCAGATATATAAAGAGGGCGAGGGTTCAGGGCCCTCTACATGGAATATGGAGGGTACGGAAGAACTAAGAATTTGGCTCAAACAAGAAAATCATGAATATGGAAGGAGTGGGCATTGAAACAATCAAAACGCATATCTCGACACTTCCAGCCATGAGCCCGAACCAGGAGAAACAACCAACTGATAATATCCTTGGCTCAAGCTTGCAAGCTCATGTTTGGCCAAAAATGAATTTCTAAAGCTCGAGCTTGCAACCTCAAGCTCAAACAAGAAAGGAACTCGCCTCGAGTTCAATTTTGTTGCAACGGCAATAAATGCAACTAAATTATAATAATCCCCACATAATTCAATTTTGAGATCGGAAGAAAGGGAAAGATATTAGTAAATAATGAGATCCTTACTCGATAATACCAATTTCTTTTTAGACTTGAATCAACACCTAGTGGGAACGCATATATGTCCCACAACCATCCTAGGTGAACATAGCGTTGAATCTGAGCAGTCACTGTAAAGAGCACACACACCCACTTAATATGGTTCTCAAGGTTGAAGCGCAATTTGCAATCTGGATGTCTGCTGTGCTTCTTAACAAAACAAAGTTGATACCTCGATACTCAGGAAGGCTATAGAGAGTAAGCTCAAACTATCGACAAAGGATGACCGACACCCCAAGCCATCAAGTGTGTTGCCTCACTCCACTATAATAGGCTATGGATATCATTGAGAGAATTAAGCTCAATCTCAACATTATATGACCTTGGCTAGAGTGGCTTAATCATTATTTCTCGACCTTGGCTTTGTTTGACCACTGGACATTGAGAACAACTCCTGAGATGAGTGTCCACCACGGTAACACACAAAAGTGTGCTTAAGCCCCATTTCTTCTGCTATATCACAAACTACCTTCTTGGAAAGGCCTTTAGTAAGGGGATTTGCCATATTGCTCTCACTCCTTACAAACACGAATGAGACGACATTGTTCTCAATCAAGTGCCTTACTACACCATGCCTCAGGCATATATGCTTGTGCTTGTCATTATACACCTCACTCTACGCCACTCCAATGGCTATCCTTAGGTCAAAGTGCATCGAGGCTGAAGGTGGTGGCTTCTTCCATGTCTCCCAACACATTCCTTAGACATTCAACTTCCAAACCTGCCATTTGTAGCTTCTTCCATGTCTCCCAACACATTCCTTAGACATTCAACTTCCAAACCTACCATTTGTAGAGCAATAAACTCAAAAACATAATTGATTTAGCAATGCAAGTTTTTTTACAATACCTCTAAGACATAACACTAATAGCAAGCATAAAAATATAGCCATTAGTAGAATAAATTTCATTACTGTCAAATACCCAATTGGCATCACAGTACTCCTCTAACATGGTATGGAATCATTTATAGCACAATCCTCTCAATCCACAATACCTTGAAGGGACCTCAACAATCTAATTAGAGCACCCCAATGCTCATCACTTGGATCATGGATATAACAATTCAATCTACTAACGACCAAAGTAATATCAAAATGAGTATAATTTATCAGGAATGTTACACTACCAATTATTTTAGAGTATTCATCCCGTGATACACAATCACCTATGCTCCTTTTCAAGAAACATTCGAGTCATAAGGAGTCTTAACATGAGTGTCATCAAAATTTTTCAATATTTTCTCCATATAATGGGATTGATTAAGTGTTAAACCCTCAGGTGATCTTATTATTTTGACACCAAGTACCACATTAACCTAGCCTAGGTCTTTATATCAAAATATGAACTCAAGAAAGACTTTGTAGCATTAACAGGAATCGCATGACATCAAAGATGGCATATCATCAATATACAAGTATATAATTATACAACCATTATCATTGTGTTTAGATTATACACAAGGATCACCTGTGTTCAAAGCAAAACCATGAGTGACCAAAGTGCAATCAATTATGCCCTTGTTTAGGAGCTTGTTTGAGATTATACAAGATTTTACATGCTTTCACACTTTATTTTCCTTTACAAGAACCTCAAATCCCTGGGGATATCCCATATATGTTTTCTCGTTAAGTCCACCATTCAAGAAAGAAGTTTTTAAGTCTATTTAGTGTATTACAAGATTGTTTATGGATGCTAGAGCTACAAATGCTCGCACAATGGAAATCTTAGTTATTGTTAAATACGTATCAATGAATCAATGCCTTGTTTTTTATTGTACCCCTTAACCACAAATCTGGCCTTACATTTATCAATGGACTCATCGATCCTCAACTTCTTTCTAAACACCAGTTTACACCCTATGGGTTTACATCCCCTAGGAATTGTCTACTAACACTAAGTGTGATTACTCATTGTTAAATCCAGCTCATTATGAATGGCCTCTTTCTAAAATGGAGCATCTAGAGATCTCATGGTCCCATTCTATGTTTTAGGATATTCCTCTAACATGAATATTCTAACGACATGCTCATTAAAATCAGAATGTCCAAACAGCAATGCATTAATGAAGTCAAATCCAAAACTAGTCTCGATTTGAGTCCTCTACTTCTTCTAAGCTCTTGAACACTGGGTTCAAGGGTGAGTGACTAGATGGAGTAGATGCAAATGGTAATGAAAGATTCATAGATGCTTCCATAGAAAATACATGCTCGAAGAATTCAACATCTTGAGATTCAATGCATTTACCAAAATGAGGATTTGAGTCATTTATTAACATGAATATAAGTTTATAGCATAACCAATAAACACAACATCTATTGTTTTAGGACCTATCTTACTTCTTTTGAACTCAAAGACCTCAACTTTAGCTAGACACTCCCATACTTTGAGATATTGAAGATTAGATGCATAATCCTTCCACATGTCGTAAGGTGTTTTATCTATATTTTTATGTGGAAAACTATTAAGTACTTGACACACAGACAACAAAGCTTCCCCCACAAGCACGTCGGTAATTTGGAGCTAATTAATATAGCATTCATCATGTCTTTAAGGGTTTTGTTTTTTCTTTTGGCAGTACTGTTATGCTTGGGTGTATAAGGAGCTGATAATTCGTGAATTATACCATATTCTTCACAATGTTTCTTAAGGAGTGTGGTATCATACTCATTACCTCTACCAAACCTAATCTTCTTGATTCTATGGTCTAATTAGCTTTCAACTTATGCTTTATACTTGAGGAATATCTCCTCAACCTCATTTTTCAAACTCAAGAGATACCCCTTGATGAATCTCGAGTGGCCATCAGTGCAACGCCCCCAAACGTTATACCGAATAGGCTTAAGTTAAGAGGACGCTACACGGCCGTACTACAATAAATTCCCTCATCATAGTATGAAGCCCAAAATCTTTCTCTGAGAATTGGTCAAAATTCCATAAATTTTGCCAACATATATGACCTCAAGTCCAAATACATTGATACTAATATTTTAAAACTAATAGTGCGGAAGCTCAAATTACAATATCTAAAACGGTCTATAATATCCCACTACAAAACTATCAAATAATTAATCTACAAAAATAGACTAAATTTCGAAACAGAGAGTCGCTCCATCATCCTCATTCCTCTAGAATTTGCCACCAACTACTAATCTGAAAGATAAATTAATAGGGTGAGCAAACAACGACTCAGCAAGTATACCATACACCCTGCACAGATCAGGCATATTATTTAAAATGATTAAAACTCCAACCAAAGGAAGTAAAATCAATTTATCTTTAGAAATCATGTTGAGGTAGCACCAAACCACTACTTTATAATTTAACTTATTTCACAAGAGCTCATTTTGGTAAAACTCACAGAACAAAACGAAAACTACGGCCGGTATTATTCCCACGATAGGGTCACAATCGACGTTCACATTTCACAAATTCGAACCAGTTCTAAGTCGACAGATCCGCTAGGATCGAACATAGATCTATGTGCCGGTATTATTCCCGCGACAGGGTCATAGATCGACTTTCACATTTCGCATTTTATCGTCGATAGCCCCCGGAGGGTCAACGTAGTTATCTGTAAGCTCTTCCCATAAAATCTTTTAATTCAAATAGCAAGTTCACAATAGTTCTTTCGCATACTCACAAGTACAATTTCTTTCAAGAGTCACATGTTTAAACATCAATTCAACGTATAAATTAGTACAATTCAAACTACATATTAACACATCAAACAATAGTAGAAATCACATGTTTAAACGACAAGTCAACGTATAAATCGGGGTATATTAAATCAAAAGAGTAGAAATCCCGCAATTAGCCAAATATACATGCCTGAACCTATTTTAACAAACTAATAAACCATTCACATATAAGACTCACATATCAAATTCTTAAAAAATCAAATTTTTCGTATTTATAAACAAATAGGGGGAGTGGTACACTTACCTTTACTAGCATTTAATCCAAAGGTCGAACTCCTATTATGGGTTAGCCTCGGATCCTATAAAGCGAGAATCGAAATTTAGGGTTTGATAAAAAAAGAAAGAGAGAGAACAAGAGAGACGAGAGGGAATAGAGAGGGGCGCAGGGAGGCAAGAGAGGGAGAAATTTTGAGGGTTTGGATGGGGGGTTTTCACGCCCCCCCCCCCCCCCCCCCCCCCCTCTCTTCTTTCTTTCTTTCTTTCTTTCTTTCTTTTTTTTCTTTATATATATATCTTTACCTATTTTAATTATTTAATATTACTAATGAACCCCTTTCTGATACTTAATTCATTAATTTATTTATAAGCAAATCAAAATAATAGCGAATTTTAATCGTATTATAATACCTAGCCTAATTTAATTAGACTGGGTATTACATCCTCAATTCCTTAAACAAAAGTTTCGTCCTCGAAACTCACCTTCGTTTTCGAATAACTCTGAGTATTTGCTTCTCATCTCTTCTTCGGTCTCCCATGTTGCTTCTCTAGGAGTATGATTACTCCATTGGATTTTGACATATGGGATCACTCTATGCCTCAACCTTTGTTCTTTTCGATCGACTATACGAACTGGATGCTCTACATAAGTCAAATCTTCTCGCACTTGCAAAGATTCATGTCGTATCACATGACAAGGATCAGAGATATACTTCCTCAATTGAGAAACATGAAACACATTATGTATTCTAGACAGTTCCAGTGGTAAGGCTACTTTATAAGCCACGTCCCTAACTTTCGCCAAAATTTCAAATGGTCCTACAAATCGAGGACTTAATTTACCCCTTTTTTTCCAAATCTCATCACGCCTCTAGTTGGGGATACCTTTAGATAGACATGTTCGCCTACTGAAAACTCCAACGGTCTTCTTCGTTCGTCTGCCCAACTCTTTTGCCTATCTTGGCTTATCTTCATTCTCTCTCTGATTAGCTTGATCTTCTCTTCAGCATCCTGTACAATCTCGGGACCTGACAGTTTTCTTTCTCCAACGTCATTCCAAAACAAAGGGGTTCTGCATCTTCGCCCATACAAAGCTTCATATGGTGCCATCCCAATACTAGAATGGTAACAATTGTTATAGGCAAATTCTATCAAACTCATGTAGTTATCCCAACTACCTCCAAGGTCTATAACACAGGCACGCAGCATGACCTCTAATGTCTGAATAGTCCTCTCAGTCTGCCCATCTGTCTGAGGATGATAAGCGGTACTCAAACTCAGTTTAGTCCCCAAAGCTTTCTGCAGACTCTCCCAAAATCTAGACACAAACCTTGGGTCTCTGTCAGAAACAATTTCACTTGGCACACCATGCAATCGCAGCACAACATCAATGTATAATTCTGCCAACTTATCTATTGGAGTACCAAACCTAATAGGAAGAAAATGCGCAGTCTTCGTAAGTCTATCCAAAATGACCCAAATTGCATCATTCTTCCTAACTGTTCTCGGTAGGCCAACGACAAAGTCCATGGAAATTCGATCCCACTTCCACTCAGGCACTTCTAAGGACTGTAGCAATCCACCAGGTTTTTGGTGCTCGGCCTTGACTTGTTGACAGATCAAGCACTTAGCCACAAACTCAGCAATATCTCGCTTCATGTCTCTCCACCAGAAGCAGCTTTTCATGTCTCGATACATCTTCGTGCCTCCAGGATGTACCGAAAAGCGGGAACTTTGTGCTTCTCCCATGATTTCCCTCTTAATTGTTGGATCATCAGGTACACATAACCTATCTCCAAAGTACAATGCTCCGTCACCATGCAGCGTGAAGTCTGAAGATTCTCCATTGATCACCTTACTTTTCATCTTTATCAAAAACGGGTCATGTTGTTGCACATCCTTGATCTTTTCTAGCAATGGGGGTTGTGCAACAAGATTGGCTAAAACATCGCCCTTTTTCTCATGAATGCACACTTCAATTTGCATTTCCTCCAAGTCTCTAAGTAGCTTATGCTGGGAAGTGATCAGGGCAGCTAAGTTGCCCACTGATTTCCTGCTCAGTGCATCTGCAACTATATTTGCTTTTCCAGGATAGTAATTAATGGTCACATCATAGTCTTTAATTAATTTCAACCATCTCCTCTGCCTTAAGTTTAACTCTTTCTGAGTAAACAAGTATTTCAAGCTTTTGTGGTCTGTAAAAATCTGGCAAGGTCCGCCATAGAGGTAATGTCTCCAAATCTTCAAAGCAAATATCACTGCTGCCAACTCCAGGTCATGCGTTGGATAATTCTTTTCATGAGGCTTTAATTGTCGGGATGCATAGGCTATCACCTTCTCATTCTGCATTAGCACACAACCTAGCCCTTTCTTTGAAGCGTCACTGTAAATGACAAAGTTACCCTCATCAGTAGGTAATGCAAGTATAGGGGCAGACACTAACCTCCTTTTCAGCTCCTGAAAGCTTCTTTCACACTCATCTGTCCACACGGACTTCACTCCTTTTTGAGTCAATCGGGTGAGAGGAAGTGCAATTTGAAAAAATCCCTCAATGAATCTTCTATAGTAACCAGCCAGTCCCAAGAAGCTTCTAATCTATGTTGCAGTTGTGGGCGGATCCCACTCCAATACCGCTTCAACCTTCCTTGGAGCCACCGAAATCCTATCTTTGGATATCACATGGCCTAAGAATGCCATTCTGTCAAGCCAAAACTCACACTTACTCAACTTGGCATACAACTGATGCTCTTGTAGAGTTTGCAATACCATCTTCAGATGTTCTTCGTGCTCCTCCCTACTCTTAGATTAGATCAGTATTTCATCTATGAATACAACTACAAATCGATCCAGGTACTGTCGAAACACCCTGTTCATCAAATCCATGAAAGCAGCAAGTGCATTCGTTAGCCCAAACGGGCATAACTAAAAATTCATAATGGCCATACCTGGTTCGAAAAACAATCTTAGCCACATCCTTCTCTTTGATCTTTAGCTGATGATAACCAGATCGTAGGTCAATCTTAGAAAAGACCTTTGCACCTTGAAGTTGAACAAACAAGTCATCAATTCGGGGCAAGGGATACTTATTCTTAACCGTCACCTTGTTCAGTGCTCTGTAGTCAATGCATAACCTCATACTGCCATCCTTCTTCTTCACAAACAATACTGGAGCACCCCATGGCGAGAAACTAGGTCGGATGAAGCCTTTATCTAACAACTCCTGGAGTTGCACCTTCAATTCTCGCAGTTCAACAGAAGCCATTCTATAAAGGGCTTTGGATATGGGTCCACTGCTAGGTACTAGATCAATTTTAAACTCAATTTCCCTCCTTGGAGGCAAACCATGCAGGTCTTCTGGAAAGACCCCAGGAAATTCCCTGACAATGGGAATGTCATCTAACTTCACATCGTCCCTTCTACTATCAAATACGTGGCAAAGGAATCCTCGACATTCCTTCCTCAAGGACCTTCTAGCATTTAGGGCCGAAATCATCCTACTTGAAGTCTTAGAGTCTTCACTTCCCATAGGAGGATTCAAACCGTTCCCATGATAAGCAAACTCTGGTTGGTTAGGAATTTGAAACACAACCCTTTTCCCAAAACAGTCTAAATGTGCGTGATAAGAAGATAGCCAATTGATCCCTAGAATCACATCAAAATCCTCCATATCTAGGAGTAGTAGATCTGCCACTAACTCCATACCACATATTCTAATCACACAATTTTCACACACAAGATCAGCAAGCACATCATACCCCAGCGGGGTTGCCACACAAAACGGCTCATCTAGCAGTTTCGGCTCACAAGCTAACTCAGAGGCAAATTTCTTAGCCACAAAGCAATGAGAGGCTCCGGTGTCAAATAATACATGCGCACTAGTAGAATTGATAGGAAGGGTACCTGTCACCACACGGTCACTAGCAGTCTCATCCTTCTGAATCATAGCAAACATTCTGGCGTTACCCCAAGGTCCCTGTCTGTCATCACTGGCTCTGTTCTTGGAACCATTCTTGAGGAGTCAATCACAAGCTATGTGTCCTTTCTCTTTACACTCAAAGCACACCCCTAACTTTCTATAGCATTCACCAGAATGGACCTTGCCACAGTGCTCGCATTTTCTGAACCCAGTGTTAGAGCTCCCCGGATTCTTCGTATGAAACTTTTTGCCATTGCCACCAAATCGGTTGGGCTTCCCTCCTTGAAACTTGCCATCTGATAACCTTTTCTTAGCAGCATGCTCCTATTCTTCCAACTTTAAATCCGCTTCCACCTTCAATGCACGTTCAAGGACCTCCTTATATTCCTTGAAAATGACACTTGATAGACGCCTTCTAATGCGAGGAAGCAGTCCTCTTTCAATTCTGTTTGCTTTACTAGTCTCAGACGCCATGATGCTTGGGCTGAAACATCCCAATTCCTGAAATTTATTGGCATACTGCAATACTGTCATCTGTTCTCCCTGTCTTAGCTGGTAGAATTCATTTTCTTTCGTCATTCTGAGTGCTTCAGGGAAGAACTGGTTGTAGAAGATCTCCTTAAACTCTACCCAATCCAACGGCCCAATAGCATTCTGGTATGCTACTTTGATTGTAGCCCACCAGAACTCCGCATTTCCCTTAAGAAAAGGGGTGGTTGCTCGAACCTTATCATCATCGGCAATTGACATTGCCTCGAACAAGGTCTCCATCTCCCGTATCCATTTTTCAGCTTCTAGAGGGTCATCTACTCCTTCAAAACTTGGGGCCCTCAACTTTGACAACCTTTCAAAGGGTGTCTCTTCAACGCGTCGAGTGAGAGGAGGTACAGTCTGGATTTGTTGTTGATGTTGCAAGAGGTTAACCATGAGCTGGTGCATTGTTGCAACATCAAACTGATTAGAGGAACCACCCAAGCTCTGGCCGTTTTGACCAGTGGGCCTATTTAGCAGTTGAACACGTTCCTCATTAAGGTGCTCCTCATTTATATCCTTCCCTGATTCACTAAGATGTTCCTCGACTGGGGGTGGAACCCTGCTCTTTCCCTTTAGGGTTCTCTTCCTCTTTAAGGATGCTGGTATTTTACTCTCGTCACCCATCTTCACTTGAACCCAGATCACATAAGAAACAGATTATTTATTTATTTATTTTTAGCATAGTTGAAGCTACCAGTTCAAATAGTCAACTATGTTTTCTCAGCATCGAAAATTCTGTTCCTCAATAATTAATAACCTAAGTTCTCATCTTATCACTTAAATCCCACAAGGTTCATAACCTAAGGCTTTCACTTTAATACTTAAATTTTCCCAAAATTAATTCCTAGGGTTCTCGTCTTAATACCTAAGCCTTTTTTTCCCCCAAGATTCATAACCTAGGCTCTGATACCACTTTATGTAACGCCCCCAAACATTATACCGAATAGGCTTAAGTTAAGAGGATGCTACACGGCCGTACTACAATAAATCCCCTCATCATAGTACGAAGCCTAAAATCTTTCTCTGAGAATTGGTCAAAATTCCATAAATTTTGCCAACATATATGACCTCAAGTCCAAATACATCGATACTATCATTTTAAAACTAATAGTGCGGAAGCTCAAATTACAATACCTCAAACGGTCTATAATATCCCACTACAAAACTATCAAATAATTAAACTACAAAAATAGACTAAATTCTGAAACAGAGAGTCGATGTATCATCCTCATTCCTCTAGAATTTGCCACCAACTACTAATCTGAAAGATAAATTAATAGGGTAAGCAAACAACGGCTCAGAAAGTATACCATATACCCTACCCAAATCAGACATATTATTTAAAATGATTAAAACTTCAACCAAAGGAAGTAAAATCAATTTATCTTTAGAAATCATGTTGAGGTAGCACCAAACCACTACTTTATAATTTAACTTATTTCACAAGAGCTCATTTTGGTAAAACTCACAGAACGAAACCAAAACTACGGCCGGTATTATTCCCGCGACAGGGTCACAATCGACGTTCACATTTCACAAATTCGAACCAGTTCCAAGTCGACAGATCCGCTAGGATCGAACATAGATCTATGTGCCGGTATTATTCCCGCGACAGGGTCACAGATCGACTTTCACATTTCGCATTTCGCATTTTATCGTCGATAGACCCTGGAGGGTCAACGTAGTTATCTGTAGGCTCTTCCCATAAAATCTTTTAATTCAAATAGCAAGTTCACAATAGTTCTTTCGCATACTCACAAGTACAATTTCTTTCAAGATTCACATGTTTAAACATCACTTCAACGTATAAATCAGTACAATTCAAACTACATATTAACACATCAAACAATAGTAGAAATCACATGTTTAAACGACAAGTCAACGTATAAATCGGGGTATATTAAATCAAAAGAATAGAAATCCCACAATTAGCCAAATGTACATGCCTGAACTTATTTTAACAAACTAATAAACCATTCACAAATAAGACTCACATATCAAATCCTTAAAAAATTAGATTTTTCGTATTTATAAACAAGTAGGGGGAGTGGTACACTTACTTTTACTAGAGTTTAATCCAAAAGTCGAACTCCTATGATGGGTTAGCCTCGGATCCTATAAAGCGAGAATTGAAATTTAGGGTTTGATGAAAAAAGAAAGAGAGAGAACGAGAGAGACGAGACGGAATAGAGAGGGGCGCAGGGAGGCAAGAGAGGGAGAAATTTTGAGGGTTTGGATGGGGGAGAAGTTTCAAAACTAATAGTGCGGAAGCTCAAATTACAATACCTCAAACGGTCTATAATATCCCACTACAAAACTATCAAATAATTAAACTACAAAAATAGACTAAATTCTGAAACAGAGAGTCGATGTATCATCCTCATTCCTCTAGAATTTGCCACCAACTACTAATCTGAAAGATAAATTAATAGGGTAAGCAAACAACGGCTCAGAAAGTATACCATATACCCTACCCAAATCAGACATATTATTTAAAATGATTAAAACTTCAACCAAAGGAAGTAAAATCAATTTATCTTTAGAAATCATGTTGAGGTAGCACCAAACCACTACTTTATAATTTAACTTATTTCACAAGAGCTCATTTTGGTAAAACTCACAGAACGAAACCAAAACTACGGCCGGTATTATTCCCGCGACAGGGTCACAATCGACGTTCACATTTCACAAATTCGAACCAGTTCTAAGTCGACAGATCCGCTAGGATCGAACATAGATCTATGTGCCGGTATTATTCCCGCGACAGGGTCACAGATCGACTTTCACATTTCGCATTTCGCATTTTATCGTCGATAGACCCTGGAGGGTCAACGTAGTTATCTGTAGGCTCTTCCCATAAAATCTTTTAATTCAAATAGCAAGTTCACAATAGTTCTTTCGCATACTCACAAGTACAATTTCTTTCAAGATTCACATGTTTAAACATCACTTCAACGTATAAATCAGTACAATTCAAACTACATATTAACACATCAAACAATAGTAGAAATCACATGTTTAAACGACAAGTCAACGTATAAATCGGGGTATATTAAATCAAAAGAATAGAAATCCCACAATTAGCCAAATGTACATGCCTGAACTTATTTTAACAAACTAATAAACCATTCACAAATAAGACTCACATATCAAATCCTTAAAAAATTAGATTTTTCGTATTTATAAACAAGTAGGGGGAGTGGTACACTTACTTTTACTAGAGTTTAATCCAAAAGTCGAACTCCTATTATGGGTTAGCCTCGGATCCTATAAAGCGAGAATTGAAATTTAGGGTTTGATGAAAAAAGAAAGAGAGAGAACGAGAGAGACGAGACGGAATAGAGAGGGGCGCAGGGAGGCAAGAGAAGGAGAAATTTTGAGGGTTTGGATGGGGGTTTTCACGCCCCCCCCCCCCCCCCCCCCCCCCCCTTCCCTTCCTTTCTTTCTTTCTTTCTTTCTTTCTTTTTCTTTATATATATATATATATATATGTACCTTTACCTATTTTAATTATTTTAATATTACTAATGAACCCCTTTCTGATACTTAATTTATTAATTTATTTATAAGCAAATCGAAATAATAGCGAATTTTAATCGTATTATAATACCTAGCCTAATTTAATTAGACTGGGTATTACAATCAGCGAATGTAATTTAATGCTTCTTACCACCCCTACTTAATGTGTTCTTAAAATCACCCAATCACTATGTACAAGTTCAAATAAGCTATGTATTCCTTCTATTGATTTGTTAAACAACTTTTTAAGAAGCTTGATCTCGATGCATATTTCGCATTTATTAGTTTTTTTAAGACAATTAGTAATTAGAATCGTTTATTTAATTCTTTTAACAAAATTATAATTTGCACATCTGAGCCTAACATGCCAAATCTAAAGATTCAATAATAGAAGCGGAAGTAGATGTACTTTTATTCATATCAATTTCTACATCAAGTACAAACAAATCTACATTACAAAAACCCCTTCTCACAAAGTTTGTGTTTCGTGATAATATGTTTATCATATTCAAAGTTAATTTGAAACTAGGTTTTTTCAACAAAGCACTAGAAACCAAGTTTCTATACAAGCCGGGAACATAGAACACATTTTGCAAATAAAAAACTTTCCATAGTTAAGCATTAAAAGAACCTAAGTAATGGAATTGAATTGGAATTTCCCATGAACACACTCTCCCCCATGTCAACTTTCTCATACTCATGAAGCAGGTCCTTATTAGTGCACATGTGCCTCGTGGCACCAGTATCTACAATCCACTCAACGATCTTCCCAATCATATTCATCTTGGAGATCATGGCAGCAAACAAATCTTCACTCTTAGTGAGGCTAGCCTAGAGTTTATGCTTGTTTGGATTTCCCAGTTCAATTCCTTTCTTACAGTCTCTCGAGGTATGGCCTATCGTGCCACAAGTTCAACATGCTCCCCTGACTCATTCCTGGCCACCTTCAGGATTATTTTGGGGCCTCTTCCCTTGAAATGGCTTCTACCTATTGCTTAAGCTCGAGCTTCCTACCTGGCAATTGGAACAGCATTTGTGCTAGGGCTTCTTAAACCTGCCACTTTGCTTGTACTGCTCAACTCATCTAGGTTAGCAAACAAAGATGAGCTCTCAAAGGAGTTCTCTTTCTTTTGCTTATGGATTAGGTCCTCTAAGTTAATTTGGGAACTTGTTTCTGCATAGTCATGTCTTTCTTCATGTGCTTTAATTGAGCTTTATAGTTGTCCCCAGAGGGAGGAAACCTTTCAATGAGACAATTTGCTTGAAACGTCTCACATATTTTCATTCCTTCACTAACGATGTCCGAATACAGTTTTCATACTCATGAATTTAGTCTAAAACTAACTTATCATCAGTAATGGTGAAGGATAACCACCTACGGCAAACATATTCTTGAGCTTCTCATATTTATTATGTGGTGTCTCCAATATTTCCTTTGCGATTTTATTTTACTATAAATCTGATATAATGAGGCAATTATATCGTGCAACAACATCTACATGTTTGATTATTATTCTCAAAGTCTTGGTTTGATCTAGTAGATGCTCTACCATTTGTGAGGGTATAACGGACTTCAATTTGCCCAAGAAAACCCCATCATATCAACCACATTTTATAGTTTTTCCCGTCAAGAAGTTCAACTTTAGATATGTGAGGAATAATGTACCAAGCATTAGCCATATTCTATACTCAATTTAGTAACTTACTTAGAATTTTGGGAAAATAACTTGAATAGGTTACCAAAAAGCAAACTCAAGATAAATAAGGTTAACTCGAGATGGGGGCAAATCAAATCTAAAATTAACTGACAGAGGGACTTAAACTATTAAGGCCTCTAACTGAACATAGTAGACCTCCAACTTAGGCAAAATGTACTTAAGCAAAGATAATTAAATAACGCAATGAAAGAAAAGCAGAGGGAAAAACTCAAACTGGTGGAAATTGCCACATCGTGGAGTTCATCACTACCCTAAATTATTTATGCCCCCGTATAGTACAAATGGGATTACTGGAACTCCTACGCCCAGGGTTGACACAACACCAACTACATGAGTACGCTCATTGGTGATAGGTTAGAGTATGGCCCAACCTGCTCAATAACCAAAAAAAATGAATGAGTGTGAAATGACCTCCCAAAGTATTGAATTTAAAGGCAAGAATCTACCCATTCAGGTAGCCACTGGACATAGAAAGAACGCGAGAGTCCCGGCCCTCTATACGAAAAATAGGTGGATATGAGAGAGCTAAGAATTTGGCTTAAAGAGGAAAAGCACGAAATATGGACGGAATGTGAGAAACAATCCACACACATGTCTTGAACAAAAGCCATCAGCCTTGAGCTCAAACTTGAAGAAATGAGCATTGGACAACAGCCCTAGCTTGAGCTTGTGGCCGTGAGCTTTGGCAAAAGATGAACAACTAGAGCTTGAGTTTGCAACCCCGAGCTCAATCGAGTAAAGAACTCGCCTCGAGTTTAACTTTGTTGCAACAAATATAAATATAATAGTGGCAAAAATAAAAGTCCAAGTTAAAAAAAAAAATAAATAAATAAATAAAAAAAAACACACCACACCCCTTTGTGATAGCCAGTTGGGTGGCTATGCGGATGCACTCGTATGTGTGGCCCACCATGTCCACTTTAGGCACACAAGACTTTACCAAGTGTGGGATATTTTAATAAAAAAATATATATCTTAATTATGATTTGGTGATATTATTTATGTTCAAAAAGGAAAAAATTCTAAATACATTAACTTTCAAATTAAATATGATTTGCACTTTACTATTAGGAGTTTTGACACATTCTCAGGGAGTTACAAAGTGTACATGCCTGTAAAAGCTTGAGATTCAAGATTGAGAATCATCAGGAAAAAAGATAAAATATAGCTCGGTAAACTTAAAAATTTGTCTACTTTGGCTAAATAAAGTGTTGTAGAGGTTCTAACTTTTAAGGTTCTGCAGACTTAGAAGTGTTAGCTGTAGTTGGGCATTGTATCCTGGAGATGGGACACCAGTACCCATTGCACCGGCAGAGATCCAAGAGAGGCGAGAAACTGTCTTAAAGAGAGCATGATCCACACCTCGCTCAAGTACTATATTATTGGTATTTCGTCGCGAGTTAATGGTAATATCTTTCTACTTCATACTTTTTGTATAATATTTTTTGTATTTTGTTCCAACAGTTTTAATATAGTTTCATGGCTTCCCATGGTAAATCTAGTAAGATCTCTATTAATGAGTATAATCCTACGGAGCAATTCATAGCCATTATAACTGAACTAGGCGCTATTGAAAATCATGATGGTTGGTGGGTAGACACCGATGCCTCTAGGCAAGTGTGTCATGATAAAAATTGGTTTAAAACTTATAATATTGTTGAGAGCAACTATAAGATCTTGCTAGGAGACCTTCAAACCATAAATGTCTTGGGCGTCAGTGATGTAGAAATTAAGTTTTCCTCCATGAAGATTTTAACTTTAAAAGACGTCTTTTATGCTCCTGAAATTAGGAAAAAGCTCGTTTCTGGTTAGCTATTAAATAAGGCAGGTTTCAAGAAGATTTTGAATTTGATAACTACATCATTACCAAGAATGGCGTTGTTAGGAATAGTGTCCCAAAATCCAAATTTACTCTATTAATATTATTTTATTAAAGAATAAAATTAAAGTTTTAGTCATTTCCTTATTAAATTTGTGTAAACGAGCATTTATACTGTATGTAATTTTCTTTTAAGTATCGTCCCTGAGATGGACAGAATCCTCAGATTACATTTTAAACATTTTTTTCTAAGTGGATAATAAGATTAAGCCACATATAGACTTGGAACAAATAGTATGGAGTGTTATTTGAATAACTCGTGGTCGATGATGAGCTTGGGCTACTTGTTTATTAAGACTATGACTTAGCACTTTATATGACTTGTCTTGGTCATGTAGATGGTGATTCAAAAGTGTTAGGTTGGAGTGTTTAATAAGATTGACACACTGAGTTGGACCATTTGAGTAGCTTGTTTCTAGACTACTGTCTGAGATGATTGATTCATGTTGTACTATTTGAACAACAACTCTAAATCTTGAGAGTATTCTGGACTTGTGCATGTAGCGTTAGTTACTTTGGTGCACTATAAGTAAGGTCTAAACATATGACTGAATTCCCACGTGCATTGGGTAGTGGCACGAAGTGTGACAAGGATCGGGTATTTAATATGGAATATGCAATCTTTTATGAGGTACAAATGTCCCTTTAGTTGATTAGCAAGTATTTGAATAGTTCAAAAAATTTGGCCAAAATATTCCAAGTGTTTGATATTTGGAATTTATACTGTAAGTATGTTCAAGTATAAATAAATTATTCAATAAAGGACGAGTCGGCAACTAATGGAAGCTATAAGAAGGATAACGGTATTAGTTATATTTATTCTTTGTCATGGACATCTGGGAGGAGGGGTTGTTATCATCAATATAGTCTATTTGAGAGATATCAAATAAATGGTTTATGTCGAGAGTGCAGTGAGATTTATTTAGTGGAATTAAGTCTCATTAAATGGTAATTAAATTTTATCATGAGATGATAATTAATTTAACCCATTTGGAGCTAGATTTAAATTATCCTTGAGGTTTCTGCACAAGCCTCTGTATTTATTTCCATCATAAAAATATTAAAGAATTCATGAGATGAATTATTTATTCATGGAATGTGTAAATTTAATTTTTTCAAACATTATTCATAAGATGAATAAAAGTTAAAAATTATAAAATAAAATAACTTTGAAAATTAAAATTCATAAGATGATTTTTTACAACTAGGAAACAAAGCAACAAAAAAAAAAAAAAAAAAAAAAAAACGTGTTTGTACCGTGCGTACTGCAATGGACGAACCAGCGCGTGACAGCTATCTGCGTGCTCACCGTGGCACACAGTATAAGTAACATAATATGCTGCATGTACTGTATATGAAATATGGCATTTTTAACGGTTTTGCATCGAAACGCTGCGTTTAGCTTGAATTTCTACGCGTCCCACATTGTTTATTTTATATGGTTTCACTCCATTACACTACTATAAATAAAGGTATCTATTCCAGAGGTTTGACATTCAATTGAGAATTAAAAATAAAATGTTTTTGAAAGCATTGACTTTTGGAGACTTAGTGGAAGAGAAAATTTTATTTTTTCTTTCCTCAAAGTTCAATATTTTTTGGAGCCAATTCTCCGGGCGTTTCGAGGACATTGCACAGAAGGCCTCTCTATCTCGGTTTCTGGGATTTTTGAGAAGATAATTATTATTCGTTCTGATATTCTTATTTTGGAGCAATTTCGGGATGTTTTTCTTTCCTTCTTTTTTAAGTTTTTGCTATTTTTATTTGTTACAGTTTTTCTTATTATGCCTGCTATAAGTTCATGTTATTGGTATGAATGCATTATAGTAGAGGCATATAGATTTAAAATTAAAAATTTTAAACCCTTCCGTTGCATTAATTTAATTAAATTAGGGAAAATTTTTGAATTATTTTCAGCAATTGGTATCAGAGCAAAGGGATCTATAGAGATAGCCCTATTCTCAGGAGATTTGGCACGTGAAGTGTCACGAAGCATAACTCTCTGCCCGGGGTCTTAGGTAGTGAAAAGAGTCTCCTACGCTGAGTACCCTGATAGGTATCCTTTGTTAGAACCACAGTTGGAAAACTGTGAACCCAACAATTAGCATCAAAGTTACATTAATGACTAACTAGGTTATTTAATCCCACCAGGCATCTATGTTGGTAAATGCTATGCTTGTGATGGTATGTTTGAACTTAATATTGATGCCAATAGAACTATTCCTAATTATGTTTGTACTATTTCTTGTGTGAATCTTTGACATGCTAGACTTTGTCATGTGAATAGAAAGAATTTGACTAAATTGCATTATCTAGGTTTACTACCTTAATAGGGAAATGACTCTGAAAATTGTGAATTTCGGAGCATGACCAAAATTCCTAAAACGTTGCATAGAAAAGTAGAAAGGAATACTGAGTTGCTACAATTAATCCATTTGGATAGGTGTGAGTTTGAAGGAATTTTAACAAAGGGAAAAAGTTACTTTATAACTTTTATTGATGACTTTTCAAAATACCCTTATACATATCTTATGAAAAATAAAAGTGAAGCTTTTGAGAAATTAATAACTTTTATTAAAGAGCTAGAAAACCGTTTTGATAAAAAAAATTAAAAGATTTAGAACCAATAGAAGTAGGGAATATAACAAGTACGGATTAATAGATTATATTTGATCCGTTGGAAGTACATGAGGTTACAACTCCCTATTCAGTCGCCTCTAATGGTGTAGCAGAATGGAAAAATAGATCATTAATTAACTTAACAAACACTATGCTCGTTAGCTCCGGAGCCATTAATAATCAATAGAAGAGGCAATTCTCACCGCTAATTATATATTTAATAGAGTGCCTCATAAGAAAATTTTGAAAACACCTTACAAATTATGGAGAAATAGAAAACCAAAATTAGGCTATTTAAAGGTATGGGGATATTAGACAAACAGATCCTTGAATTCCCAAGTTGGGAATAAGAGCAAAAAGGTGTGTCTTTGTACGTTATGCTCTAAATAGTAAAACCCATAGATTTTTAGATCTTGAGAATAATATGGTAATAAAATCATTAGATGCAATAGTCCATGATAATAAATTCCATTTTAAATTCGAAAATAGTGGGGGTGATGAAAATGATAAAAGAATAATTGATAATGATGCTAGCTCTCCCCAACCTAGAGAAGAAGTTAATTTTGAACCAATTAGGAGTAAGAGGCAAAGAATAGAAAAGAACTTTTGTTCCGATTTTCATGTTATTATAAACTTGTGATTGATATTCATGTTATTATTTATCTATATGTTGATGATTTGTTAATCTTTGGAACCAATTTAAGTTTTATCAATTCTACAAAGACTTCACTAGTGTCTTTGATATAAAAGACATGGGTGAAGCAGATGTCATAATAGGGATGAAAATCACAAGAACTGGTGATGGCATTTTTCTTAATGAATCCCATTATATTGAAAAATCAATGAGAAAATTTAATATGTTTGATTACTTGCCCATTAGTACTCCGTTAGACCCACATATCTATCTCTACAAAAATGATAACGATGCTGATATTATTAATCAAAGTAAGTATGCTAGTGTAATTGGTAGTCTAAGGTATGCAGCCGATACCACTCAACTTGATATTGCACATGCTGTTGGTGCACTTAATCGATTTACTAGTAGGCCTACATTTGATCATTGAGCTGGTTTGAATTGTGTCATTAGATACTTGAAAAGAACGATAAGTTATGGTTTATTTCATAAAAAACACCATGTTGTTCTTGAAGGTTTTAGTGATACAAATTGGAACTCCCGCTATAGTGATGTTGTTTCTACGAGTGGTTATTTGTTGCCCCTTGGTGGTGGAGCTATGAGTTGATAATCAAAAATGTAAATATTGTTAAATCTACCATGGAGGCTAAGCTTATGGCTCTAGCCACTGCCAGTGACAAGGCAGCATGGTTAAGAGAACTACTGTTTGAAATTCCTATGTGGGATTGACCAATACTACATGTTCTTGTCTATTGTGACAGTACTGCAGCTATTGGTAGAATTTATAATAAATATTACAATGAAAATTCCAGATCTGTAAGAAGGAAGCATAGTATAGTGAGGTCAAATCTTACAAATGGCGCCATAACTATTAATCATGTGAGAAGTAATGATAACATTGCTTGAGATTTGTTAATGAGAATTGTTAACGAAGTGTTTGATATTTGTCCCAACGTTGTTTGAAGTGTTTTTCATTTGTATAGGATGTGTGTCGAGACATAGAGCTTGTGTGTCAACACACAATCTTACAGAACCAAAATGCAGAGTTGTGTCAACACACAATCTTACAGAAGTGTACAGAATAGATCTGTGTGTCAACACACATTGCAGATTTTGAAAGTTTACTTGCACAGTTTATTTCGGTTTTTGGCGCCCCTTTTCGGGGTGCTTTTAGGGGACGTCTGTTTTCACTCTTGACATATATAATACCCCCTTTGATCAGATTTGTTTTGGACTTGAATCAATACAAAAAGATCGAAAGAACTTTGTATGAGAGAGATTACTTAAAAGTGTTGAAAGTTCTTGAACAAAAGCTTCATTCTCATTCAAAACTTCTATCTCTCCTCTTACACACTTTCACTTCATCGTTTTGGTCGTCGTTGTATCTTCGAGACTATTTTCTACACCGAAATAGGTATTAAGGAACATACCCAGTGCCTCAAGGACTCCCGCCTCAACAGGGTCTTTGGTTGGGGGGGGGGGGGGGGGGGGGGGGGGGGGGGGGGGGGGGGGGGGGGGGGGGGCAGATGTATGCAGCCTTCCCCCTTCAAGGTGTTAACCTGAAGAGAGGCTATTTCCCAGTGCCCCCAACCTAAGGGTGAGGACTTCCCAGGAGGTCACCCATCCTGGTATTACTCTCGCCCAGGCATGCTTAACTTCGGAGTTCTAATGGGATCCGGTGATGGCATGTTGGTGCCCTCTTTGGTACCGAAATAGGTATTAAGGAAAGTGACTAAATGGCCTCGACACCTGAGATCTTTAAGATACCCGTTCTTGTAAGTTTTGCAAGTGCTTACTCTAACAATCGTAAGACTTATTCTTGTTTTGTGATCTTGGTTTAATATGGCTTCGTCGCTGAGGGAAATGACAGCGAATTTTGTGAAGTTGGACCCTTTTGATGGCGATAGTTTTCACCATTGGCAGAGAAAGATGCACTTCCTAATCACTACCCTAAATATGGTGTATATTCTAAATACACCATTCCCTACCCACTGCTACTAAGGAGGAGGAGACGCTGGCAGAGCAACAAGCCCGATTGAAATGGGAGAATGATGATTACATCTATAGAGGGCACATATTGAATGGGATTATGGATGCCCTCTTTGACATCTACTTCAATATGCCTACAGCAACGGAATTGTGGGACGCTCTAGAGGCACGCTACATGGCTGAAGATGCCACAAGTAAGAAATATTTAGTTAGTCAGTTTAATAATTACAAGATGGCTGATGAATGTCTGGTCATGGAACAATTCCATGATATTGAAAGAATTTTAAATAACTTTAAACAACATAGCATAAATATGGACAATACCATCGTTGTGTCTTCTTTGATTGATAAACTTCCCCCTTCGTGGAGAGATATTAAGAAATCTCTGAAACACAAAAAGGAAGACATGTCAATCGAAGAGTTGGCTAGCCATTTACGAATTGAGGAAGGTTACAGGTTACAGGATGACCATAAGGATTGCCCCAGTGACATTGGGAAAATCAATGTTACATAAGAAGGCCAATCAAGTCAAGGAACCAAAAGAACCGGACATTCCTAAAAGAAACGAAATGAGAAGAAGGCGAAAATGGTCTGTTGGGAGTGTCAGAAGCCCAGTCACCTAACGAGGGACTATTTTCACCTAAAGAACAAGAAAGGCAAGGGGCTTGATTATTGTAACAAAAATTCGAATGATAGGTTCGTGGCGATGATATCGGAGATCAATCTAGTCGAGAGTGATGACTCCTGGTGGATTGACTTAGGGGCCACAAAACATGTTTTTAAAGATGAGGGTTTCTTCAAAGATATAGAACTCATAGACAATAAAACTGTGTTGTTTATGGGCAATGGAGGGAGTGTACCGATTAATGGCAAGGGAAAAAGTGACTTACTTTTTACCTCCGAGAATACCCTTACCCTAACCGATGTATGCTACGTCCCGTATGTTAAGAAGAACCTTGTGTCTAGAAGCCTACTGAATAGGTTCGATTTCAAGTTAGTCTTCGAGGCCAACAAGTTCATTCTGTTGGAGGGGGTGCATTTGGGTTTCGGTTTATATACTTGACTCTTCGTATTTAGGCATCAAAGATTAGGACATGTGAACTTTCGTAAGATGTATGAAATGGTTAACTCATCGATGATGCCACATATTGATAAGTGGATGATAAATGTTAAACGTGTATAACGAAGTTACCATTTCCATCGGTACGAAGAGAAAAGAACTTACTTGATCTAGTACATAACGATCTGTGTGACTTTAAAAGTACTCCGACCATAGAAGGAAAAAGATATTTTACAACTTTCGTTGATGATTTCTCGAGATTTTGCTATGTGTATTTAATCAATCATAAAGATGAGTCGCTAGAGAGGTTTAAGGCATAAGCGGAAATCGAACTACACTATGAGACCTTCCTCAAACGACTTAGATCTGACTGTGGTAGAGAATACTATGATCCCAAATATTGTGAAACCATGAGTATAGTGCATGAATTCATAGCACCCTACACGCCACAACAAAATGGTGTGGCTAAGCGAAAAAATTGGACACTAACCAAGATGGTAAATTCCTTGTTATCGTATTCCGGACTCAATGATGGGTTTTAGGGTAAGGCTATGTTAACGGCCTGTCATATTTTGAATTGAGTTCCAGACCAGAAAAGTAAAATAATCCCGTATGAACATTGGAACAGTCAACCTCCAAAGTTGAGTTATCTTAAAGTGTGCGGGTGTAGGGCAGTCGTTAAAGTACTTGAACCTAAACGTAAAAAGTTAGGTTAGAGAGGCATCAAAACTATATTTGTTGGATATGCGCCCCATAGTAAGGCGTATCAATTCTATGTAATTGAGCCAAATGGTTATACCAATGTTAATATGATAATAGAATCAAGAGATGCCATTTTTTATGAGAATCGATTTACCTCTATTCTAACCAAGAGAATATGTACCGGTTGAGATTAACACTCTAGTGTCGTATGATGATGTTGATCATCATGAGAGAGAACAAGTCCCTGAGGATGCTTTCGAACTCCGAAGGAGTAAGAGAGCGAGGAAAGAGAAATATTTCAGATCGGACTTCTACACATTTCTGTTGAAAGGCTTGACTAATGATATAGACCCTGTAATTCCATATTGTTGTGCCATGAAGGGTGACCCCTTGACTTTTCATGAGGCTATAAGGTCTCATGATTCCTCCTTTTGGCGAGAGGCGATAAATGATGAGATGGTTTCCATCATGGGCAACAATACCTAGAAATTAGTGGATCTTCCACGAGGTAGCAAGCCAGCCTATCGGGTGTAAATGGATCTTTAAAAAGAATATGAAAGTCGATTGAACTATAGATAAGTTCAAAGCCCCATTGGTAGCTAAAGGGTTTACCCAAAAATATGGGTTAGACTACTTTAATACATATGCCGCAGTGGCTAGAATATCGACTATAAGAGTTTTGATTGCTCTTGCCTCCATTTATAAGCTAGTGATTCATCAAATGGATGTCAAAACAGCATTCCTAAATGGTGAACTAGAAGAGGAGTGTATATGAAATAGCCGAAAGGTTTTGTTGTTCCAGGCCAAGAAAGAAAGATATGTAAACTCATACGCTCTCTGTATTGCCTAAAGCAAGCCCAAAGCAATGGCACCAGAAATTTGATCAAGTTGTTCTAAACAACATATTCATTATAAATGAATCGGATAAGTGTATCTATAGCAAGTTCAAGAATGGAGAAGGGACCATGATCTATTTATATGTCGATGATATGTTAATTTTTGGCACTAATTTGGAACTGGTAGAGAAAACTAAACAGTTTCTCTCGGTGAACTTTGCTATCAAAGACATGGGTGAAGCTGAGGTGATCCTCGATATAAGGATTGTAAGGAATGGTGGCGCAATATCCTTGATACAATCTCACTATATTGAAAATGTGTCGAATAGATTCAGCTATTGTGCATGTGCATTGATGTCCACTCCAATGAACCCTAGTGTAAAACTAATACAAAAGGTGGGCACTCCTATATCGTAGTTGGAGTATGCCAGAGTCATTAGATGTCTTATGTACGCCATGACTAGCACTAGGCCTGATATAACCTATGCTGTGGAAAAACTATGTAGATATACTAGCAATTCAAGTAAACTGTATTCGCATGTGGTGTATAGAGTACTGAAGTACCATAAGAGTACTATGAATTATGGAATTTCTTATGTAGAGTATCCTTCCATTTTGGAAGGATACTCTGATGCCAGTTGGATCTCCGATGTGGAAAATCATGCATCCACAAGCGGATGGGTATTTCTGCTTGGTGGGGGTGCGGTTTCTTAAGGTTCCAAGAAACAAACTTGTATATCTGATTCTACAATGGCGGCAGAGTTCATAGCTCTTGCTTCTGCGGCTAAAGAAGCTGAGTGGTTAAAGAATTTCTTGTATGAGATTCTTTTGTGGCCTAAACCGATCTCACCAATATCTATCCACTGTGACAGTCAGGCTACGCTTTCAAAAGCGTTTAGTGAGGTGTACAATGGAAAGTCCAGGCACATTGGTGTAAGACATAGTCTTGTGAGACAACTTATTTGAGAAGGTGACATCATTGTAGACTTCATGAGAAAGAGTCAAACTCTAGCGGATCTGTTGACAAAAGGCCTAGCTAGAGACTTGGTTCTAAAAACTAGTGAAGCGATGGGATTGAAACCTGTCATTGTTAGTCACCCATGATAGGCCCTCAACTCGACACTTGGTATGAAGTCAGGTCTCGGGTTCAATGAGTGAGACTTATCATCCGTGTGATTACAAGCACTAAAACAAAATTTTATCATCCCGTGTGAGAAGTGCTTGGTTACCTGCATCAAAAAATCTAAGAGGATGAGCGTATGCTCTTAATGGACCCGGGCATATATTATTAACGAATGTCGAGTCATAGGGACATGATCTCTGGGGTCCACCTTAGTGAATGTGAAGTTTGGCCACTTCAAGGAGTGGTTTTTGATAAAGGGTTTGGCTCTAAAACACTCGCGAAGGGTACGAGACACAAGGCTACATATGTGTCAATCTAGGAGTTGTAGGGTGTGTACGGGGAGTACGTCTTATGCGTATTGATGTGTTCAGTTAGTCAAATGGGTTGTATGGTTCAAAGCATGGTGTTACGCTTGGGCTTGAACCTCGAACGTAACCTAATATAAAATGCGGAAAGATTGAGAATATGAGATGAGAAAGAATTGAAATTAAGATGAGAAAGTAGAGTTTAGAGTTTAGATGAGAGAAAGAAGGGAAGGAGATGAGAAAATAGAGTTTATCTCAATTTGAGATTGATATTTCAGATTTTTCATTGAATGCATGAACCATTACATCCTTCACTTATTTATAATAATCTAAGTAAGCCAAACCACTAAGAACAATCTAGAATATATTCTAACTAATTTGTATTTGAATGAATTATTATTGGCGCCAAAAAAACAGCATCTACAGCAGCAGTAGAGAACACGCAGCAGCAGCAACCGGCATCCAGAACAACAGCAACAGACCTTAACAGATTTTGCCGCCAATTAGATTTCCCGCCTATTTCATCAATTTAAACTCTAGCCTCGGAATTTCGGTTTGTAACATTCCCTTCCCCTTGAAAACATTCTTGTCCTCAAGAATGAAGAGAACGAGTTTTGGAAATCACTTGTTGGAGGCGTCGCCCTTCCGAAACTGAAGTTTTTTGGACTTGTACAACTTCATAGTGAGGTCGTGCAGTTCCTTCCTTCGAGCTATTGGATCCACTTCATCCTCGCTACCATTGTCATGATCGGACCCCTCATTTTCAGCGTCATCTTCATCACTTTGGAATTCCTCTTCAACTTCAACCCCTCTTCCCATAATGAGAAGCTTAGGGTCGCACCTATGACCGGGTACATAAGGTTGATGGCATCTAAAACAGCGGTTTCGGGACACCTTCTCAATGTTTCGGGGTTCTTTATGCTCATCCCATTTCCTGTGTTCAATCCCCTTGTGATGATGTTGGAAGTGCTCTTCTCGATTCTTGGGCAGATCAAGAATTGTTAGGTCGGAAGCCTCAATCAATTTTGCCTTCGCAAAGGCTTGTGACAAGGAAGTAGGTTCAAGGGCCTTCACCAAGTTCTTGATTTTTGGTTTTAACCCACTGATGAAGCTCACGACATAAAAGGACTCGGGGGCTCGAGGAGCAATTGTAATCATACTGGCTTGGAGATTTTCGAATTTCGTCATATAGTCCTTCACGGTAGTGACTTGAGTTAGCTTGTTGAAGCTCTCCACAACATCACCCACTTCTTCATCACCATAGCGCTCGCATATCTCGAACACGAACTGGTCCCAAGTAAGAACGGGATTGCTCTTTAACAGGTTGTAAAACCACACTTCATGATCCCCTTGGAGATAAATGGAGGCCAAGTCCACCTTCTCGTCATCGGGAATAGAATAGCAATGGAAATATTGCTCGCATCTTCTTATCCATGAGTGAGGTTGCTTCCCATCAAAATTTTCAAGTTGAACTCGAGGTTGTCGGAAGCCATTGTGTCCATTACCATAAGAGGCTTCATTGCTTCGATTAATAACGAATTCTAATGCATTTTGTCCCACATTATACTGCTGGACAACTTCGGGGCCTCGAACATCATGCTTGGCAATGAAATCAACAGATCGTGATCGAGATGGATTATGTAATGGATCAAAGTGACCTGTTTCTGCAGCATGGAACCTGTTCGGTACAGTAGTAGCATCTGTAGGACGATAGGGTGGATCGGGAGGGTGATCTTTTGGTCCAAAAATCATACTTACATCCCGGCTTTGCCTCGGATCTTTAGCTTGCTCATGAAGGTCTTCAATGTTGATGAAATTCCTCGAAATATTAGCTCGGTCTGCACCAAATTGCTTCGGTTCTGCATCAGGTTGCTTTGGTTCTGCAGCAACGTTCGGTGATCTGATTACATGACTTGCAGGTAGTAGAGGAGCTGATTTAGTAGCCACATTTTGTAACTCCTTAATCTTCTCTTCAATGTTCAATGCTTGTTGGTTTACTTGATCGGTTATCATTTCCTCAAGTCCTTGCAATTGTTGAGTTACACGTGCATCTATTGCTTGCTTATTAATCTCATTAAACCTCTCCTCAAAATTTTGTAGTTGTCGGTTCAAATGCGCATCAATCCTACCATCAATCTCGTGTGCTTGCTCTTTTAACCGATCAGCCACAGCCTCCTCAATATGGCGCTTTTGTTGATTGAATTTCTCCTCAAACCTCTGAATTTGCAAGCCAAAACGTTCATTAAACTTCTCGTCCTGATCTTGCAATCTTTTATGCAATCGTTCCTCCATAGCTAGCTGCGATTGTTGCAACCGAGTGATCAATGTCTCCAAATGTGTGTTTAGTTGCTCTTGAGTCACCAAATTTTGATCATTCCGCACCTCCGATAGCCACCTCTGCATATGTTGGCTGTACACCTGATTTGGCAGCTCCATATCGCGTGGTAACTCCGCTTGACATTGTTGAGTATTAATCTTGAGCTGATTTCTTCAAAACCTAATCTGCACACCTACCGGATCGATCTAGATCAGCTTACTTCGCTGCAGGTATGAATGAACTGAGAGTTGAGCTGGACAAGATGGATTTTACTGAACAAAACAACTCAATTCACTACAATATTTCTTCTTCACTTTCAACCGCAAGCTTCAATAGTTCAAATGAATTGAATTTCAGCCTTTAACCGCAACTTAATTTCAACCTAATTCAGTTGTAACTGAACTGAATTTCTCACTGGATTCTGCACTGGAATCAAACTTCAAATTCAGCACTATAATTTATCCACGGCAACTTCTGATCAGATTTGTGAAGCAGATTTCGAAGTGAATCTTGATCAGATTATTTCTGCACGGGAGCTTACTTCTGAAAAGATTTTTTTTTTAATTTTTTTTTTTGATTGCGCACTCGATCGGATCGAGGCTCTGATACCAATTGCTACGCTCGGGCTTGAACCTCGAATGTAACTAATATAAAATGCGGAAAGATTGAGAATATGAGATGAGAAAGAATTGAAATTAAGATGAGACGGTAGAGTTTAGAGTTTAGATGAGAGAAAGAAGGGAAGGAGATGAGAAAATAGAATTTATCTCAATTTGAGATTGATATTTCAGATTTTTCATTAAATGTATGAACCATTACATCCTTCACTTATTTATAACAATCTAAGTAAGCCAAACCACTAAGAACAATCTAGAATATATTCTAACTAATTTGTATTTGAATGAATTATTATTGGGGCCAAAAAAACAGCATCTACAGCAGCAGTAGAGAGCACGCAGCAGCAGCAACCGGCATCCAGAACAACAGCAACAGACCTTAACAGATTTTGCCGCCAATTAGATTTCCCGCCTATTTCATCAATTTAAACTCTAGCCTCGGAATTTCGGTTTGTAACACATGGTCTACCATTTTCAATCCAATTAACTATAAACGTGTCTTCATTAGCTGAGGGTTCAATTGAGAGACACCCTCATTGACGCACAATAAAGCCTTCTTTAATTTAGAGATGTTATATGTGAGAATGATTGTATTTTGAAAATGATGGGGGAATGTTGATGTATTTTCAAAATGAGAATTGGTAATGAATTATTTGAGATTTGGCCCAATGTTGTTTGAAGTGTTTTTTATTTGTATGGGATGTGTGTCAACACACAATCTTACAGAACCAAAATGCAGAGTTGTGTGTTGATACACAAAGCCCGTGTGTCGACACACAATCTTACAAAAGCACACGGAATAGATCTGTGTGTTGACACACAGGGCAGATTTTGACAGTTTACTTGCGCAGTTTATTCCGATTTTTGGCGCCCCTTTTTGGGGTGCTTTTAGGGGACGTCTCTTTTCACTCTTAACATATATAATACTCTTTTGATTAGATTTGTTTTCGACTTGAATCAATACAAAAAGATTGAAAGAACTTTGCATGAGAGGGATTACTTAAAAGTGTTAAAAGTTCTTGAACAAAAGCTTCATTCTCATTCATCTCTTCTATCTCTCCTCTTACACACTTTCACTTTATCATTTTGGTTGTCGTTGTATCCCCGAGACTATTTCCTATGCTGAAATAAGTCTTAAGAAAAGTAACTACACAGACTGGACGTCTGAGATCTCTAGGATACTCGTTCTTGCCAGTTTTGCAAGTGCTTACTCCAACAAAGATCCGGGTTGCATCGAGGAGGATGGGACTTAAGCTCAAAGAAGAAATTGTTCACCTATGAGGATACCCTAAAAAGGGGACAAATGAATCATAGAGTGATTTGGGGGTTACCATGCATTTTATTTCAATACATCCCTATGGTGTGGCATGCTCACTTGTGACAACGTTCAGGTTGAGCTAGTTCTGCTCTTAGTGAGGTATATAGCCCCTATGTTGAGGTGGGGTGTAAGGCTATAAGTACACTCCTAATAAAGCCACCTACATACGTGTGGAATTAAGAACGCTTCATATGAGAGTTTGGGCTAACTCTCTAAAACATTCATGAATCCAGGATGACGCACAGGGCTATAATGTGCAAGCTATAGAGAGTCTATGGGACACCTTGGATACTATGTGTACATGCCCTCAAGGTTTAAAGGTTAAATCCACGGTAATTCTAGTATGGGAGTTGCTAAAATACTAAATGAGGGTTTAAAGGCATGGCTGCTCTCATAATGCGTGGGTTCCTCACTTAGCCAAAGTTTTCTTAAAATAAAAGAACTCTTTTGTTTTTTTTTTTAATTAAAATAAGCGGGGAAATGTTGGACATTTTAGTAAAAAAATATATCTTAATTATGATTTTAACGATATTATTTATGTTCAAAAAGGAAATAAAATATTAAATACATTAACTTCCAAATTAAATATGATTTATATCAAACATATATGTATTTTACCGTTAGGTGTTTTAACCCATTCTCAGGGAGTTACAAAGTGTAATGACTATCCTTTGGAGGGGACAACGACATTCTCTACATGCCGATAAAAGCTTGAGAATTATCAGGAAAAAAGAAAAAATATAGCTTGGTGAAAATTTGCCTTTAAAAATCAGCATGCTTGGTTTCCAATTGTTTTTAAAAATTTGTCTATTACTTTGGCTAAATAAGGTATTGTGGAAGCTCTGACTTTCAAGATTGTATAGATCTAAAAAGTGTCAACTGTAATTAGGTGTTCTACGATGGAGGCGATGCCCTGGTACCTGCTACAGCGGCTTAGACCCGAGAGTGGTGCGAATCTGCCTTAAAGAGAGCGTGAACCGTGCCTCGCTGAATTGTTACATTATTGGTATTTCATCACAAGTTACTGGTAATGTCTTTCTACTTCATACTCTTTGTATAATATTTTTTGTATTTTGTTCCAACACCAAGTCCATATAAAAAGACTTTGGCAACTCTAGATTATAAAGGTGAGATAAAGGGAGCTAGAACAAATTTGAAGCACCCATATATCCTGAAAATTCCAGCAGACATGATCCAAGGTGGTTGTTATTTGGTTCTGACTTGGGTTTTTAATTTGGTTACTGATTTTCAATTCACCCGTAAAGTTATGTCATGATCTTGAACTAAACCTCTGTGGTTCACTTTGATTTTATTTTTATTTGTTGGACTTTTAAAATGCCCATATGTGCTTCCTCATCCTATGATTAAGTAGAAACTTAACCCAAATTTTATATTAGGTTTGGTTAATTTGGTCATAAGTTTAAACTGATTTTGATAATTATTTCGATCCATTTCAAAGATGGCTTAATGAACAACCCCTACTTAAGGGTGTTTAGGTGATTAGTTGTTATTTTATTATGAATTTCAATTTTCCCTTATTTTTAACAGAAAACAACTTCTGCAAAATAAATAATTTTTTCTTGAATTTTCTATGCTGCTACATTTTTAAGGTGTTTTTATATAATATAAATACAAGAAAATAACAACAACAGACCCAGTGCCACAAATGCCAAAGTGGGGTCGAGGGTAGATGTGCGTAGCCTTACCCCTTCAGGTTGTAACCCTGCCGATAGGCTATTTCCAAGGACCCTTAACCTTATAGGGTTGGCAACTTTATATAAATACAAGAAAACATTTTCCTTAAATTGTTTCTTCAAATCTTTCTTCAAAATTTTATTTTATTGAATTTTCAAATTAAATTTATTTACATTACTTTGCATACATTTGAAGTTTAATGCATTTTAAAGGGTGGGCTTGAAATGAAAACGAATGATTTTGGGTGGGTTAAATGGAGCAATTTTGAGAAAATGACTTTCCTTCTCATTGAGAATTGTTGATATATTTTCAAAATATGTGTTGAATAATATGTAAAATGTTGTTGTCTATGTATACAAAATGTGTTTGAGAATGTCCCGATACATGTTGAAGTGTTTAAGGTTTGTAAGGGATGTGTGTCGACACATGGGCCATGTGTGTCGACACACAATCCTAAAGAACCGAGGAAGGGCATCCATGTGTCAACATACATGGCCTGTGTGTCAACACACAAGCTTTACAGAAGCGTAGGAAAGGCTCTGTTTGTCGACACACATGCTTACAATAAGGTATGTGTTGAAGTGTGTGTCGACTCACAGCTTCAACACACAAGACAGTTTTGATAGTTTTTGTGTCGTTTTTTTGCCATCCCCCCCCCCCCCCCCTCCTTTTTGCAGTTCTTCTTGGCTTCATTTGGGACATCTTTTACACCATAAATACATATGTTTCCCCTCGTTTTTATGATGCTTTTTCAAGAACACAAAAAGAATTTGAGAGAAAAAAAGTTTGCAAGAAAAAATCAAAAGCAAAAGTTGAATCTTTATGTGCAAGTGTTGTGTTCTTGCGAAATAAATTTCAATCTCTCTTCATCTCTCTCAATCTCTCCCTTTACACATTCTCACTTCATATTTGGTTGTTGTTGTATCCCCGAGAATATTTCCTATGCTGAAATAAACCTTAAGGAAAGTGATTACAGGGCCTCAACACCTGAGATTTTTTGGATACCCATTTGCAAGGATTTTGCAAGATTACGAATATTTGTTCTAACAATCTTAAGGTTTAACTTTTGGATTTGGTATATGACTTCATCACTGAGGCAAATGATAGCCAATTTTGTTAAGTTGGACTGATTTGATGGCAGTAATTTCTACCGGTGGTAGAGGAAGATGCACTTCCTCATAACAATGTTGAACATGGTATATGTGTCGAATACACCATCCCCGTCCCCTGCTTCTGAGGAGGAGGAGACTTTAGCCAAGCAAAGGGCCAGATTGAAGTGGGAAAATGATGACTACATCTATAGAGGGCACATCTTGAACAACATGACTGACGCCCTCTTTGACATATACTCAAACATGCCGACCGCAAAGGAACTATGGGATACACTTGTGGCACGCTACATGGCCGAGGATGCAACAAGCAGAAAATTCCTGGTTAGTCAGTTTAATAATTATAAAATCATAGATAATCGTGCTATCATGAAGCAATTCCATGAAATCGAACAAATTTTGAATAATTTCAAACAACATAGTATGAACACGGATGATACCATAGTTGTTTCATCCTTGATTGACAAACTTTCTCCTTCATGGAGAGGTTAAAAACAGTTTCAAACATAAGAAAGAAGATATGTTAATTGAGGAATTGGCTAACCATTTGCGGATTGAGGAAGGCTATAGACTGCTCTGTTGGTGTTGGGAAAATCAACATAGGAGAAGAAAGCCAGTCGAGTAAAGGAACCAAGAGAACCGGACACTTCCAAAAGAAAAAAAATGACAAGAGGCCGAAAATTGTCTGTTGGGAGTGTCAGAAGCTCGATCACTTATGTAGGGACTGTTACCGCCTTAAAAATAAGGAAGGCAAGGGGCTTGATCATTGCACCAAAAATTCGAACGATAGGTTCGTGGAAATGATATCAGAAGTCAAACCTAGTTGAGAATAATAACTTTTGGTGGGTTGACTCAGGGCCCACGAGACATGTGTGTAAGGACAAGATGTTCTTCATGACTTTTGAACCCATGGACAACGGAACTGTGTTGTTCATGGACAATGAGGCAACTATACCAGTTAAAGAGAAGGGAAAAGTTGATTTGCTTTTTACCTCGGGAAGAAGCCTTACTTTAACCGATATATGTTATGCTCCGAACTGTCTTGTTTATATGCTTAACTCATCCTTTTTGTGGCATCAAATATTAGGTCATGTAAATTTTCGTAGATTGCATAAAATGGTTAATTCTTTGTTGATACCACACATAGATAAGATTGATGATAAATGCAAAACGTGCATGTCAACAAAAATAACAAGATTGACAATCCCTTCGGTGCAAAGAGAGACTAATTTACTTGACCTTGTACATAGCGAATTATGTGATTTCAAGAACAAACCGAGTTTAGGTGGAAAGCGATATTTTATAACATTTATAGAAGATTGTTCGAGATTTTGTTATGTATATCTCATAAATCACAAGGATAACTCGTTTCATAGATTTAAAACATATAAAACAGAAACCAAATTTTTTTTTTTTTTTTGGTAAGTTAGCAAAATATATAGATAAAAGAAAAATATTACAACTACAAGGGGCATACCCTAGGACATGGCCGAAGCCTACAACAATGAAGCAACGTTAAAACACAGTTCAACAATGTCCATACAAAAAAAAAACCGAAGTAAAAAGACTAAGGAACAAAGAAAAGCTAATCCTCAAACCCCTATGCCGGAGCAAGGAGGCATGGCGGTGAACTCCTCTAAACGAAGGGAGAGCAAGTAAGTGGCTTCTATCCAAACCCGTAATTTCCTCTCGCACAGCCGCAACTGATCTGGACTGAGAGCGCTGCACCTGCAGGTTGCGCTCATTCCAGAGAGTATACATAGTTGCTGAGAGGTAGAGTCGAGCAATGATGCTACCAATATCTTGCCCCTTGAGATGCCGAGCAGCCCAAGTAACGAGATTGTCCCCAGGAAGAGTAGGCCAAGCAATAGATGTACTCATAATGATGGAGCTCCAGACCGAATTAGAAAAGGCACAAGCGAAGAAGAGGTGCTCATGAGTCTTATTAGCAAGGATGCAGAGAACACAAACACCCCGAACTCCTGGTGCGCCGAAGCGCAAAAGCCGGTCCCGAGTCCAAAGTCACTTCCAAGAAGCAAGCCATGGAAGAAATGAGTGCCTCGGAATATGCATCTGAAACCAAAAAAGGTGATGAATAGTGTCCTCTCTCCTACTCCGTAATATCTCCTAAACGGGCTTGGTGGTGAATTTCCCCGAAGGGTTACCCAACCACCGAAAGGAATCTGCCACACCAGCCCAAGGGCTGAAGTCAATCATGTCCCAAGTGGGTCGGAGCTCTGAACAACCCTGTGGAAGCCTCCACCGATCACCCTCAGTAGCAGCTGAGACTCGAGAATCTCACAGAAGCCCTGAAGAAGTGAGCAGACGAGCAGTTAAGAGCTCTGCAAGACGGCCGTACGGCAGCCAACAATCAGTCCATAGGGCAGTGTCAAGGCCATCACCTATGACGTGATAAATCATACCAGAGCAAAGACGGCGGACTAACGAATCTAACGCTAGCACCACGAAGCTGAACTCATCGCCCGAATAGTCCAGAAACTCCTCCCTCAAAGCCGCTTTAGATGAATCTGGCATGGCTAGAGTGAAGAATGTTCAGTAAGAAGAAACCAGATGTGCTTCATAATCGAAGCTTGGTTCCACTAAGCAAGACGACAAAGCCCTAAACCTCCCTCATGTCTGGGATAGCACAAATGTCTCCAAGCTACCTTTCACTCCCCCCGGGGTCAACAAAGAACCTTGCAAAAGAAACAATTCTAAGGTCAACTCAATCTTCCTGATCATCGCTTTCGGAAGCATGACGATCGATGACCAGTAGACCTGAATAACAAAGAGGACAAATCGGATGAGCTACAGGTGGCCAGCGTAAGACAAAGAACAAGAGGTCCAAAGTCGAATACGGAAGAGGATGCGATCAAGAAGCAGTTTGCAGTCAACATACCGCAGTCGAGAAGTAATAAGGGGTACTCCCAAATATCGAACCAGGCACTGCCTAATACTGAATCTCAGAACACCTAGTATATCTCTCTGAGTCGTAAGTAGAATCAACTCTTGCTGGGAAAACTAAACTATTTGCTGCATTCGAGGAGAGCCCCAAGAGAATAGCAAAATGATCTAAGGCTTCATGAACAACTGTGACACTGTCTAAATCATCGCAACAGAAAAGCATCGGATCATCAGCGAAGCATAAATGCGTCGACCTAGTGCAACAACAACCTGGATGATAGCAAAATCGCAGATCATCGATAGCACGATGAAGCAAACCCTGGAGACCCTCCATAGCCATAACAAACAAATAAGGAGAGAGTGGGTCACCCTGGCGAGCACCTCAACTAGAGTGGAAGAAGCCCTCAAGTTCGCCATTAATGGTGATAGAAAAGCGGGCTGTAGAAAGGCACTGTCGGGCCCAACCAACCATAAGCTCAGGAATCCCCATACTCCTTATACTGGCAAGAATGAAATTCCAGCAGACTGTGCAAAAAGTTTGACGGATATCAACTTTCAGAGCACAACGAGGCGAGATATGAAGGTGATAACCACGCATCAACTCTTGCATCTTAGGTCGGACCGTGGTGGGGAATACTATGATCCCAAGTATTTCGAAACCTCCAGAATTTTACATGAAATAACTGCTTTATATATGCCACAACAGAATGGCATGGCTGAGAGGAAAAACTGAACTCTAACTGACATGGTTAACTCAATGTTATCGTACGGTCTCACCAATGGATTTTGGAGCGAGGCAATGTTAACAGCCTGTCATATATTGAATAGAGTTCCAAATAAGAGAAATAAAATTAACCCCGTATGAATTATGGAACAAAGAGCTACTAATTTGAATTAACTAAAAGTGTAGGGGTGTAAGGCAGTCGTTAAAGTCCCTGAACCTAAACGTAAAAAGTTAGGTGAAAGAGGCATTGATGGCATCTTTGTTGGATATGCACCTCACGGTAAGGCATATCAGTTCTATGTAATTGAGCCTAATGATTATATCAATATAAATATAATAATAGAATCGAGGGATGCCATCTTTGATGAGAATCGGTTCACCTCTATCCCTAAACCGAGGTATTATGTGCCAGTTGAGAATGACACTCAAGTGTCATATGATGATGTTCATCATGAAAGGGAAAATTTCCCTGAAAACGCTTTAGAAATCCGGAGGAGTAAGACAAAAAGGAAAGAGAAATATTTCGGGTCAGACTTCTACACGTTTTTGGTAGAAGGTTCAAAGAAGGATGTGGACTAAGTGGTTCCATATTGTTGTGTCATGGAAGCTGATCCCATGACATTTAATGAGGCGATGAGGTCTCATGGTGCCTCCTTTTGACAAAAGGCAATAAATGATGAGATGGATTCCATCATTGGCAATAATACTTGGATCGTAGTGGACCTACCACAAGGTAGTAAGCCCATCGGGTGTAAATGGTTTTTAAAAAAGAAGACAAAGGTCGATGGAACGATTAATAAGTCCAAGGCCCGATCGCTGGCTAGAAGGTTTACCCTAAATTGGACTACTTTGACACGTATGCCCCGTGGCAAGAATATCGATGATAAGGGTATTGATAGCCCTTGCCTCAATTTATAAACTAGCGATTCACCAAATGGATGTCAAAGCAGCATTCCTGAATGGCGAACTAGAAGAGGTAGTGTACATGGAACAAACGGAAGGTTTTGTTGTTCCGGGCCAAGAGAAAAAAGTGTGTAAACTCATACACTCTCTGTATGGGCTAAAGCAAGCCCTAAAGCAGTGGCACCAGAAATTTGATCAAGTTGTTCTTAACAACGGATTCGTTATAAACGAATCAGATAAATGTGTTTATCGCAAGTTTGATAATGGCAAAGGGGTCATTATGTGTTTGTATGTCAATCACATTCTGATATTCGGTATTGATGTGGAACAAGTAGATAGAACTAAACAGTTTCTCTCATGAAAGACATGGGTGAGGCGGAGGTAATCCTCGATAGAAGAATTGTAAGGAAATGTGATATGATTTCCTTGACACGGTCTCACTACGTTGAAAATGTATTGAAAAGGTTCCACTTTGATGAGTGTGTACCGGTGTCCGTTGCAATTGACCCTAGTGTGAAATTAGTACCGAATGAGGGAGCTTTAGTGTCCCATTTAAGATATACCCAAGTCATTAGTTGTCTTATGTATGCCATGACGAGCATAAGGCCTAACATAGCCTTTGCTGTTGAAAAGTTGAGTAGATCCAAGTAAGATACACTGGCACGTAGTTGATCATGTATTGAAATACCTTAAGAAGACTATGAACTACGGTCTCTCTTGTGTAGGGTATCCTCCTATTTTGGAGGGGTACGCTAATGCGAGTTGGATCTCCAATGTGGAGGTCATGCATCCACAAGTGAATGGGTATTCCTACTTGGTTGGGGTGCAGTTTCTTGGGGTTCCAAGAAACAGACTTGCATATCTGATTCTGCTATGGCGGCAGAGTTTATAGCTCTTGCTTCTACAGCTAAAGAGGTCGAATGGTTAAAGGATCTCTTATATGAGATACCTTTGCAGCCTAAGCCGATATCACTGATATCTATCCACTGTGATAGTTAAGCTACGCTTTCTAGAGCATACAGTGATGTATATAATGGGAAGTCAAGACACATTGGTGTAAGGCACAGTATAGTGAGACACCTTATTCGAGAAAGTGTTATCATTATGGACTTCATAAGAACAAGTCAGACTCTGGCAGATCCGTTTACGAAAGGACTAGCCAGAGACTTAGTTCTGAAAACTAATGAAGGGATGGGGTTGAAACCTGTCATTTTTAGTCACCCATGATAGGCCCTCAACTCGACGCCTAGTATGACGCTAGGTCTCGGATTCAATGAGAGAGACTTGTCATCTGTGTGACTGCAAGCACTAAATGAGAATTTTTCCATTTCGAGTGTGAAGTGCTTGATACCTGCATCAGAGATTCTAAGAGGATGAGCCAATGCTCTTAATGGACCTAGTTTTAGAACTTATTGAATGTGGCATCGTAGGGACAAGATCAATGAGGTCCACCTTAGTGTGTGTTGAAGTTTGGCCGCTTTAATGGGGTGATTTTTGACTAAAGGTTTGGCCCTGAAACACCCACTAAGGATACAGAACAGAAGGCCATAAATGTGTCAATCTGGGAGTTGTAGGGTGTGTACGGGGAGTACGTCTTGTGCAAGATTAGACAGTCGGTTAGTCAAATGGGTTGTATGGTTCAAAGCTTGGTCTACCATTTTTGATCCGATTAACTGCATGGTCTTTTCACTAGCTGGGGGTTCAATCAGGAGACACCCTTGTTGATGCACAATAAGGCGTCCTTTATTCGAGATATTATGTTGAGATTGATTTTATTTTGAAAATGGCAGGGGAATGTTGATGCATTTTTAAAATGTGTGTTGAATAATATATAAAATGTTGTTGCATATGTATATAAAGTGTGTTTGAGATTGTCCCAATACATGTTAAAGTGTTTACGGCTTGTAAGGCATGTGTGTCGACACATGGACCATTTCTGTTGACACACAGTCCTACAGAACAGAGGAAAGGCATCTGTGTGTCGACACACAGGCTTTACAGAAGCGTAGGAAAGGCTCTATGTGTTGACACACAGGCTTTACAATAAGGTATGTGTTAAAGTGTGTGTCGACACACAACTTCACAATGAGCTGTGTGTTGAAGCTGTATGTCGGCACGCAGCTTCAACACACAAGAAAGTTCAGACAGTTTTTGCACGGTTTTTTTTTTGATTTTTGGCGGTTCTTCTTGGCTCATTTGGGACGTCTTTTACACCATAAATACATATGTTTCCCCTTGTTTTTATGATGCTTTTTCAAAGACACAAAAAGAATTTGAGAGAAAAAAAGTTTGCAAGAAAGATTCGAAGGCAAAATTTGAATCTTTGTGTGCAAGTGTTGTGTTCTTATGAAATTAAACTCCAATCTGTCTTCATCTCTCTCAATCTCTCCCTTTACACATTCTCACTTCATATTTGGTTGTTGTTGTTGTACCCCCGAGGATATTTCGTATGCCGAAATAAACCTTAAGAAAAGTAATTACACGGCCTCAACACTTGAGATCTTTTGGATACCAGTTTGCAAGGATTTTGCAAGATTATGAAGATTTTTTCTAACAAGAAACAAACAAGCTTTTATTCATTCACCTAAATAAACAAGGGACTACTTGGCTTCTAGTATTGTATCTTAGAAGGCAAATTTCTTATCCAAGGTGTGCAAGGCTTCGCTTATGCAATCTCAACTTGAGTCATCCCCATCCCATATTATGTAATGCTTTCAGATTCCCCAAAAGGGACATAGGAGATGGGATAATATTAATGGGAATTTTTCTTGAAAGAAGGGTTTAAGTGATGTTTAAATCTAGTACCTTGGAGCAAAATTTGTAAGCCTGAGAATGCTAGATGGCTGGATCCTAGAAAGATGAAAGCTATTAAGTCGGATTTCCTGAGTAATCCGGGGTGGAAAGTGATCAGTGATTTGACTAACACGCGGTTGAAAGTTATCAAAGCTAAATATCCGAGGAATTAAAACGTCCTTGGCTATTCCCTAAGAAATCAGATTCTCCATCATGGAAATAAATTCTTACGATAGGAGGAATCCTGAGGAAGGATCTCATTTGAAAAATTAGGGATGGGACATGAGTCTCCTTTTTGTTCAATCACTAGACTTCGGATAAGACTCTTACTAGGCTGCTCAATCTAAATGTTATAATTCAAAACCCTAAGATGAAAGTGGCATAAGCCATTTTTGATGGAGAACGAAATAGACTCTACAAAATCTTTGTGAGCTCCTCCTTGAAATCCTGATCCCAAAAAATTGGGTGGGCAATAAGCAAAGTTCGAAACGTTCGGCTTCTAATGACTTTAGTGTTAAATTCGATACCTTGTTAGCCCATCATCTGGATTAGAATGAGAGAAACTTTTGGGAGTTTAAGTGGATCTAGTCCATTGATATCCGTCCAAAGCTTAAAATCTTTTATTGGCAATGCTTGAATGATGTCTTATGAAAAGAGGTATCCAAGGGGTTGGGGTGTGCCCCGACTGTAACAATTAATTTGAAAATATTGACCACCCTCTTCTTTTTTTGGGTAAGTATTGACCACCCTCTCCTTGAGTGCTCCGGATCCAAAGAGATATGGAATGCAGCTATTACTCAGGGTTGGATTCGTCAAGTCCCTCGTAACAACACCGTTATATGAGAACTCAGGAATCATAAGGAGGACAAACATAACCAAGCCAAAAGCCAATTATTGAAATTCTTAGTTTTGTCTTGGCATATCTGGAAGGATAGAAATAATTGTGTTTCCACTGGAAAAATGAATACTGTGGTGAAAGCCTTTACTTTTGCGATGCAGATGCTACAAGAATGGGAGTGCCGAAACCAAATAGATGATCCTAGGGACAAACCTGAGAGGACATACTACACCAGGAAGCCGAGAAGAGGTCAATGGATTTTTGAAAGGACCCTAGAGAGCGTTGCACCAAGATAACAGTTAGAAGCATGGGGCCTCCGCTACAATAGACTTTATTATTGCCGACCAAGAAAGTAAAATGATTATAGCAGAATCAAGAGAGATGGGGAATGCTTCAATCTTAGTTGTGAAAGCGGTTGCTGCTAGAGATGGGTTGGATCAGGAGGTCAAAATGGGTGTCCAATCAATAGAATTAGAAGGAGACAATGAGTTGGTAATTAAAGAAATTAGAGGGGAATATACTGTTCCAGTTAATATTCAGTCTCTTGAGGAAGACATCCATACTTTCAGTTCTAAGGTGAAGCATATTTCTTCCCATCATTGCTCTAAGGAAGTAAACAAGGCAACGGATTGGTATGCTAAGTAGGGCCATGATCTTTCTACTCCCATCACTTGGGATTGCCCGCCAGATGGATCCTTACTTATGTTTCTAAGAGCTGATGGTTTAGGTTTCTCTTCTCTCAAAAAGATAGCCTAATTCCTTGTTTCTGCTAATCGTTGTAAAAAAAGGGCTTCTTCGTCTATCTCCCTTAGGAAACCCCTTTACCTTGCAATTTTTGGGTTAGAAATGTCTTTCCCTTTTTCTTTTCTTTTTTTTTTTTTTTTTTTGTTTGCTATTTCTAGCCCTTACTTGCAACAATTTCTCTCACTCTTTCCTTTTTGTTTAGATTTTTAGGCTATATTATCCCTTTTTATCATTCTCACTCGCAGTTTTTTGGGTATGCCCTACATCTCTTTAAAATATGAGGAGGTCAGATGGTGGATATAGGGTAGTGGCAATGCTAGGTGGTATGGGCGTTAATTATAATGGACACACTCCGCTTATGGTGTGTGTCAACCAACAACATGTTTAAGCACCCTTGGTGGTGTTTATTCACCTAGGTTGATTTTTAGAATGTTATTCCAAAGGTAGGTGTTGGAGGATCTTCCAATCTTGGTTTTAGGGTTCCCTATTTTATTCTCATATCTGAGTACCCTAATTTAGGAATTCAAGTTAGTGAAGTTTGGATGCACACGTAATGTTGTTGGTGGTTGTGCGGGAGGATTTTTTAGCCCCATTAGGCCTGAGTGTAGATGACAATGTTTCCTTTTTCCACAGCAGGAGGAAGATAATGCTCAAGGCTCCACCTTTCGTTTATGCGGCATCATCTCATGATCCTAGAGGTTTGGTCAGTTTTTCTTGGTATGTATTTTGAGCTGACAGCCTTTCTGGTTGTTCATGTAGATAAAAGGTCGCTAGTCTTGTTGGTAAAAGAGGGTCAGGGCCTAGGTTTGTTGGTGTTTGTGTGAAGGGTTGGGATTTAACATAGTATACGTTGATGGTTGATAATGAAAGCCTTGTGGGTGTTTTGGCATCAAGGATGACTTCCCATTTAAGGCTAGTTTCGGTTGAGGCTGAGATCTAAATGTTAGTTTTAGGTTGCATTTACTTGGTGGTGGTTTAGAGCTTAGGCTAATGCTATTATACCTCATTAGTGGTCTCAGTTATCTTTTTGACGTTGTTTCATACTTGTAGGCTTCGGCCGTGTCCTGAGGTATGCCCCTTGTAAATTGTATTCATTTTCTTTCATCTATATATTTCGCTGACTTACCAAAAAAAAAAAAAGGTCTCAGTTAGGTTGTGGTGTTGGTTTTTTGGGCTCTCATTACGCTGGTCTTGAGATTGAAGTCCAGGTTACTACATTACAGTGGTGATTGCATCGTACTGGATGGTCTCAATGTTCAAGAGATGTAGGTTGTGGAAGTGGTGGAGGGTGTATCTTGTTTAGGCATTTATGGTTGCTCTTTTGAGGAATTTGAAATTCATTGAAGCTTGAATGCCTCAAGGAGTGTTCATATACGTAAAAGGAGTGTACTTCCAACTTGAGCTATATAAGGTAAGAAGCAATTCATGTAGTTGTTGGCCATGTCAATCAAGGTGCTTTAGGTGATGACCTCAAGTGCTTTAATGCAGATCCACATTTCATCTATTATCAAGCATGGTTTGTATTCCATTGTCCTCGATTTTGAATTTTCGTATAATTCAATTATATGTTTTGGACTTTATATTTATGCGGTGCATCAACAATCTAAGAAAAAAAGGAAATTGTGACTCGATGATATAGAAAGAGTGTATGTTTTGACGAAATAATAAGAATGCAAATATGACTATCACTACAATAATTATAACGTTAAAAATTTGACATTGCATTTACAATTTATGACATGACAATATGACAAATAAGATTTAGATAAATTTTTCAAAGATCAATTCACTTTTCCATTGGGGGATAGTCAAGTCAATGTCACTTTCAGTCTTTTATCAATGCACTTTGCCTTTTTTATCTGCTCATAAAACATGTGCTCTTTTTTGTTCATTTCTCACAACCTAGAGTCCTCCACATTCAATTCTACTATTTTTTCAAGAATTTCTAATAAATTAAACTAATTCCAGCATTAATTTTTGTAATGTTAGTCTTGGTATATGAAACTCATTGCAACAGAAGCACATGTGTAACCCCCGTCAATAACTAGGTTATGCCCCGTTATGAAACCAGCCTCGTCGCTAGACAGATACACCACTCCTTCAGCCACATCTTCCACCCTTGCTCCTCTTCCTTGTATCAGGCTCCCTTTCTCCCCAACGATTCTTGCCACTTCCTCAGCACCAATGTCCTCCCTCCTAAGAAATTTCCTGTACCCATTAAGTAACATCTCTGAGGGGACACCGTGTGGTGACACGCTATTAACTCGAATCCCATGCCTTCCTAGCTCACATGCTGCACTCCTCATCACTCCAAGGATTGCCTCCTTTGACATTGTATAGGCATGCGAGGCCAAGCCACCCATGATGGCTGCTGAGCTGGAAGCACAGATAATGCAACCGCCTCCACCAGTGGAAATCATTGCTCGCGCAGCATGCTTAATCCCGTGCACCACTCCAAGGAGGTTAACAGCGAGGAGAGCCTTAACTTTGTCCATGTTGATGGTAGTGACACTCCCGCTTGGGCCACTGATGCCTGCATTGCTAAACATAATGTCAAGCTTGCCCTTCCATGCCAAGGCTAGTTGCACTGTGATCTCCATGTCGGACTCCTTTGAGACGTCACAGTGGATGTAGCGGCCGCTAATTGAGTCTGCAAGGATGGTTCCTAAATCATCAAGTATGTCCGCTACCACCACATGGGCCCCATTTAAAGCGAACAGTCTAGCTGTGGCAGCTCCTATTCCTCTGGCTCCACCGGTTATTATTGCAACCTTTCCCTTTAGCCTGTTATACATAATAATTATGTGAATTAAATGAGCATAAAATCAGATAAAGTTAATTACATCACAAAAAAATTATTGTCAAACAAGGAATTTCAAACTAGCCTTACGCAATTTGTTGTTACATGATGACGCGTTTGTAATAGCCCCACAATATAAGAATGAATTCTTAGATTCAATCTCAAAACATCTCGGTCAATAAGATATCAATACCATGTCAAAACACCATATGAATGAGTTAAACTCATTGAGTGAAGCGCAGGAATTATGTACTCTAATGGATACCAATTGTGTTACCATTTTATGATAGAACATTTTCTATTCTCATTGCTGTTGCCTGGTAGCTTTTGCATATTGAATCTCTCTTTTTTTTTCTGGAAAAAATATTGAATTTCTTTGTCCATTAAAAAAAATCATCGTATCTAATTAATTAATTTGTACTATTTGTTGGGTTAAACTTACACATTTGGCTCCTTCTGGCATGGTGATTATCTTGACATAACTAGACTTGGCAATTGGGTTGGGCTAGGTCCAATTGGGCTAATATTGAATTGGATCAATCTTGGCTAAGTCAGCCTCTAGTCCCAATCAATCTCAGGTTGGATCAAGTTTGGATTGGGTCAATTTTTGACCCCGGTCAATCTTGGGTGGGTCTACTTTGCTTCGCACTATTGGGTTTTCTTTTTTATAACTTATGTTTGTTATATTTCTATCTCAAAAATGAAATTATATTATTTTAGATTTTTAATTTGAATTTACAATATATAAATTAAGGAAAATAAGAAAAGAAATGGCGTTAATATAGATAAGATAAAGACCTTAAAGTTATTACGGATATTTTAATTTAAGTGCCATAATATAATATAAGAAAGACTTCAAATTCAAAAAAACTCATAAAACTAGTTAATATTCACTAAATTTTTATGCAATATATTATCAAATAATAGTTTAACAATTTTTTGCAATAACTCATTTGATAAATAATTATTAATCACACGATGATTAAATCTAAAATGTCAAAAGATTGTAGTAAATGAACTAAATGTTCGATAAGCTATCATGAGATAAATGATTATAATTGTAGTAAATGAACTAAATGTTCAATAAGCTATCATGAGATAAATGATTACAATGTGTTGATAAATTTTCTTGATTAGTTGAAAATATTTTTTTTTTCTTTTAATGTTGATGGTTTATTTAAGTTCAAAAGACTTTTTTTTTTTTTTTTTTTTTGGCTATAGATGTGACTTTCATGATATAAGGTTATACGTAATTTATGACAAAAATTCAAAGAGTATAAATTGAGTTATAATAAGTATTCTTTTTCATAATAATCATCATTTATTCGTCATTAAAAATTTTACTTAAAACTATAAAAATAAATGATCACAATTATCCTATTATTAATTATTTTTTCACAAATTGGATTTCAAATTCAAGTCATGTCTAATTTACGTTACGTTGTTTAAGGTTTCAGGTCAAGTCGAGTAGGGTCAAATTCATATCGAATCATTTTGGGTTTGTGTCCCAATAATTTTTGTATGTTTCATATTATGATCAGCTCGAGTCATGGATCAAATAGGTCATATTTTGACATCTTTACTCTTGAGCAATATTCTCTTCTTGCTACACTTTCTTTTAAGTCTTGTCTCAAATTCTTGCAAAAACACCTTTGAAAAATATGAAATAAAAAGGCACATAAATTAGTATATTCATAATAAAAGTAACAAGTTTTGCAAAAAAATCAGAAAACACATTTAAAAAAGGTAGTAAGTTTCCAAGTTAAAATGTTTTGCTTTTTTTCGAAATATATTGTTCTCTTTTCTCAGTACTATGTCCATTTTATTACTTTCTAATGCTGTTTTATATTGTTTTTCCCCTCAAATTTCTCATCCACTTTCTCATTTTGGTGTGTAGTTTTTCATTTTTCATGATATTAGAGCCAAAACCGATCCACTAAAACTCTTATCTTTGTCTGCTCATCTTATTCCTCATTCCTACCGTGTCTGACGACTTGTCCAAGTTAGTGCCTTCCTATGGTTAGGCAACGAGAAGGGTAGTGGGTGGTTGGTCATACTATCATTTGCATTCCTCACATCATCCCCGAGATGACCTTTGTCATGAACATTCTCTTGGGGTCGAATTTTCTGTCATGGAGGCGTTCAATTCTAAAGGTTTTTAAGGCCAAAAGGAAGATCGGCTTTATTGATGAATCAATCAAGAAGCCAGATGCACTTCTAAATGTTGTTTCAAAGGATGTTTCTCCAACGGCAATGCCCCTTGTGTGTAAAGGCTTTTGCGAGAATTCAAGGAACAGTAAAGCTCATGGACTTTCTCATCTGCCTCAAAGGGTCCTTCTCCACTGTTTGATTTCAATTTTTGAATATAGACCAACTTGCCACCTTTGGGAGGGCATATTCCCCCTCCGGAGAAAAATAACGAGTTGTGGCTACAAGCACGTCAACGCCAAAAGCAGAGGCTTCGACCGCCACTAGGATTTGAAAGTGACCGGGTCTATGTCAAGTTTAAGGGGAGGAAATGGCATATCCTCCTGTAACAGATAACTCACAATTTTGTGCAAGCACTGCAACTAGGTTGGCCATACACATGAAAAAAGTTTTGATGGTGTGATATGCACACGAACTGTAAGCAACCAAAGAAAACCGTTGGCACCTGTGCAACAATGGCTAAATGTTGTACCAATAGCGCAGGGTAGTTAACATAGCCAATGTCGGGTTTTAAGATAGCTTAAGGTTCGGCTCTTCTCACTCCAAAGTGCACACTGAACAATGTTAATCTCATATGTAAACTTATTTTTGAAAGTTTGTGGATCATTTGTACTGGGACTTTCAATCATATGACAAATGGTACCCATCCAATGGAGAAACTAGATCACAAAACTCTTATGGGGTTTTTAGACTACCTAACAATGGTAGCCTTTCAATTTCACATATTGGAGACATTGGAATCTCGTCTTATCCCTCACCCTAAATGTGATCCTAGAGAGACATGACTTCTATTGCAACTTAATGTCACTAAGAAAAATAACTTGAGACAAAATTTATGCACTAATTTTTTGGCCTAAATTTTGTGTGATGTGGGACATACGCCTGAGGATATCAGTTTGAGTGGGTAAACAACAAGATTGGATATACTTTGACCCACCAAGGAGAGCTCTAGTGGAACTTTCAATGAAGGCCTGACCCAGCATATGTCGTTGTTTGAATTTCAACGATAACATGGAGTTCAATTTCGCACCTAGTGTACTAGCACACCTTACAGAATGGCATAAATGGAAACTATTTTACCTTATATTAGAATCATGTGTATTACAGTTCCACACCGGGTTACCTATTAAATTTTGGGGTGACCTCTTTCCTATAACAATCCCTTTCTTTTCTTTCTTTTAAGTTTGGGGGCACCTCGGAAACAGCCTCTCTTCGGGGTAGCACCCTATAGGGGGTAAGCATGTATACATCTTCCCCCCCAAATCGTGTCGTTGTGGGAGCCTCTATGAGGCACTAGATTATTGTTGTTGTTGCTCCTCTTGCTTTCCTATAACAACATATTTAATCAATCTACTCTGACTCTGGTTTTGGAAAGAGTTTGTTTGAACTCTTATAGGGATGAATACCATCTTGTGATTATCTTCGTCCTTTTAAGAGTCTATGTTATGCTCATTTCCAAGACCGATCAAATCATAAGCATGGGCCTTAGGCTACCCAGTGTATTTTTGTTGGATATCCTCCTGGGATATAAATTTTTTTGTGTTGATGACCATAAAGTTTTGTCTTATGAGATGGTTTTTTTCTCTGGAAATATATTTCCATTGGTAACAAAGGAAGGTTTAGGTCTTGACCATGAGTTACTTCCCCCACTAAAGATTATCCAGTAATATCGGAACCCTCCATCGAGGCAACCATGGAGAATGCCATCTCTGGCTGGGCAATGGCCGTGCATCTGATTTGCAGCTCATTGCGTCACTTGGACTTGAAAGGTTCTCTCCAATCACAAAAGTGGATGAATCAACAACCAATTCTAGCCTACAAAACCAAAGAGAGTCGGAGGCTTCTACACGCTTGTTCAATCTCCTTATTGGGAGAACACCATGGTTAAAGAAATAGCTACCCTTGAAACAAATCAAACATGGACCCTCAGCACCTGCCTTCCTAGAAATGCACCATAAACCCCAAGTGGGTCTTTAAAATTAAGTCTTATGGAACTATAGAAAATGATACAAGATACAGTTGATGGAAAAAGAGTTTACCCAAGTTGAAGGAGAGGAATATCATGATAAGTTTGCTCCTATTGTAAAAATGCAAGTGATTCACTATTTGTTAGCTATCATAGTTGCCGCACAGAATTCGCTATTATACTAGTTAAACACTGTTTTTCCACATGGAGACTTTAAGAAAGAGGTTTATATGATATTTCCTAAGGATTTGCCCTGTCAAACGACACCGATTCTATCGCCTCAGAAAGTTCTTATATTTGGTTGAAGTAGGCCTCTAAGAATTGTTATTAAAAAATTCACCAATTTTCTTCTTTCAACCGGTTTTTAAGTAGTCAAAGTCAAACTATTCTCTATTCACTATATCCTGAAATAGCTCCTTTCTTGTCGCACTTATTTATGATGATGATGCAATTACAACTACCAATGATGAGAGACGTCTCATTCAACTTAAATGGCATCTCCATTAGTAAGGAGGTTATAAGTAATGCAACTATCAATCCCATGGAGACCTTGGTCCATTGAAATGCTTTTTAGGCATTAAAATCACCCAATTTTCGACTATAATTGTTATTAATCAATGGAAGTACATGCTTGACATCCTACATGAAGCAAGAGTGCTAAGAAGACACCCTGCAAATACTCCACGTCACTGAGGACATCCCCTAATAGCAGTTCAAAACCACTACTGCTTCAAGAGACTGGGGATCAGGTCAACAACTTGGAACTGTATCAAAGTCTCTCTAGATGAATATTCTGCTTAAGCGAAACGATTAGATAATTGCTATGTAGTTCAAGTTCTAAGTCACTTTATGCACAACCCATTATATGAGGGTACTCTAGTATCTAAAGTCTTCCCTTAATCAAAGCATCATTCATTGTTTTACGTGCTCTCTTACCCTTCATGCATTTTGTGATGCTGATTGGGTTGGTTTTCCAAACTCAAGACGGTCCATCATTGGACTTTGTGTATTTCTCAAGGAGTCTCCCATCTCTTGGAAGTCCAAGAAATATATTAATGTATCTCGGTCCTTGAACCAATGTAAATTCGTTAATGTCCATCTCCATTGCGGTTGGCGACAATTAACGGGGAATGCCTCAAGTGATGGGGTGCTTGGAAAAGTTACCGGGTGTTAACAGCATACAGCAAACACATTGAAAGTGGTCGAAGTCGTGTCATTTTGTACTGTCTATAAGGAAGTTATTATTAGAGGATATCTAGAATATTCTTGTGTATATATAATATATTTATATTTCAGGAATAATTATTAAGGTCTAGAGCTTTTACCCTTGTACCCTTACCCCTTATATAAAGTTGAAGGTATTTTTTGTCTTATTCAATAATGCAAGCTTTAAATTTCGTATGATATCAGAGCTTCTCCTTTCTTTCTTATGGTTAATATCTTTTTCTACATTGTTGTAAGTTATCTGTTTTCTTTATTAAAGTTTTTTAATTAAGTAATGGCAACAAACCCTAATTGATCCTACGCTAGTGCCGTCCATCCCAAAATTCCCCTCCCCCAACTCCGGCGCCACCAATACACGACTAAGGAAGCATGTCAGACCAATTGCTGACGCCTGCCCCTGCTCTTGGCCGACAGTTGCCTGTACGATGGTTTCCGACAAATCAATGGTCGGTCATACCACAACGGAACCTCTCTTTCATCAGTTGATGGATGCCGGTGTCGCCATTTCTAGTACTCAACCACCACTCGGGAGGCCCACAATGACTCTAGTGCTTGCTTCGAGCATCTTCCCCCCATTTCCCTCACTCCCATCACTCTCGACCATCTCAACCATGGGTGATGGCATCACCACATTGGCGTCAGCCCCATGCCACCCATAGCCAGAACAACCACGCCGCCACCCAAATTAGGTGTGGTCGTCCCCTCTTCCTACCACACGTCTCAATTTTTCAACCCTAAATTACAATTAAACTCCCAAATTCACGCCCCCTCTCCCATTTGTTCTCCCTCTTTCTAGTATTAGAAATATTGTTACTATTAAACTATAAACAATCACTAATTATCCAACATGACGTGAACAATGCAAAATAATATTACTTTCTTATCAATTAACTGGCTATATCGATGGTACCTACCCCTACCTCTATTCATATAACATAGATTGATGAATCGATTTCCCCTAACCCTAAACATATAAACTAGGTACGAACAAATCAAAGTCTTGGATCTTGTACTACCGCCACTCTCTCTCGTCCCCTCATAAATGACATTGTTTGTTGCCCTTCATCAAAAGTCACGCGGGATGCCTCTCTTTGTTAACTCAATCGACAACACTCTTTTGAGAAATTTAAAAATATTTATTGAATGAAAAAGCGACTTGAAAGTGACTCTGGGCGCCCCAACCCAGAACCAAATCATGATCCAGTTGCAATAGGTCAAGAAAACCTGGACCAACAAGGCAATCGTGGCGGTCATGATCAAGGTCGAGAGCACAGCAACAGCCGTGGAGGTCGTTGAGGCTGGAACGGGCATCAAGGCCCACCACAAACTAACATTGAGAGCTCGAGTCCCTCTATTGGCAATGCGCCTAACTGCAATTCGGTAAGACCTGCATGAACCCCACCTCCCGATACTGGCGTAGTGTGCTTGGCCTCGGACCAAAAAATCTACCAAATCTGCTCCAAAGTAGGTCACACTGCCCTCGACTACTAGTATCGATTCAATAACAACTCATACCCGAACCCATGTCTATCACTTTAGTTATAACCATAGGAGAGCCACATGACCAAAACTGGTATCCAAACTCGGGTGCTTCAAACCACATGACACCAAACCCATGTGTAATTCATAACCTCCTTCCTTATTATGGTCATAAAGGTGTACTTGTTGGAAATTGTGACTTACTACCTGTAATGGATATTGGTTCCACTACGATACCCACACCCGCTCACCCACTCAAACTACAAAATGTTATTTTGGTTACAGAACTCACTCATAACCTATTATCCATCAAGAGATTATGCCAAGATAATAATTGTAGCGTTGAATTTAACTCTAATTTTTTTTTTTTTTTTTTTTTTTGTGTCAAGGACCAAGCTATGGGAACGCCGCTTATACAAGTGCCCAATAAGGGACCACTCTATAGCTTCTCACCTAACAATATTAGCCTAGTAGCACATCTAAAATCTAGAGATTTGTGGCACCAGAGTTTAGACACTTAGGTCATACAACTCTGGATACTTTATATAAGCAGTATTTAACTTCGGTTGCTAAATTTTCGAACATTTGTCAATCATTTTGCTTAGGGAAATCTTGTCGACTTCCTTTTGAGAATGTAATGTATAACACTATATTTCGGTTACAATTACACACTCGGATGTTTGGCAATCACGCTTTTTTTCAAATTCAACCTACAAATACTATGTCTTATTTGTGGACAATTTTTCAAGATTCACGTGTCTATAAAAGATGCAGTGAAAATATAATGTTTTTGAAATCTTTACCACTTTCAAAACATTAGTTGAAAACCAATTTAATACGAAATCAAGATTTTCGAAAGTGATGGTGGAGGTGAATTCGATCATAGGTGGATGAACCCATTATGCCGAGACCATGGAATTCACTTCATCTATCATGTCCTGATGCCATACACCATAATGAAGTGGCAGAACCAAGCATTGGCATTTATCTAAATGGCACCTAACCTACTTATTACCTTTCTAATTTTGGGATGACGCCTTTTACATTACATGCTTTACAATGAATCGTGTTCCCACCATTGTCTTATCAAAAACTTCTCCTTTTGAAAAAGCAGCACACCCCCCCCCCCCCCCAATACCAATCGTTTTCTCATCTTTGGGTGTGCATGTTATCCAAACCTCATATCCCATGCCCCTCACAAACTCACCCCCCATTCCATCACATGCATTTTCTTAGACTATGTCACACGGTATAAAGGTTGTCGATGCCTTAACCCAACCACAAAATGAATTTACATGAGTCAACTATTATATTCGATGATGTTTTTCCTACAACAACTTGATTTCATCCAAAACAACCACTACAATTTCCAACCCTCCCTTCCTCTAGCCATTTTAAAACCCAACTTTGTCCAACCCCTCCCGCTGCCACGGGGTGATACTGCTGGTGACACTCGCGGCAACCCCAAACTAAAACACCCCCACAAGATCCATGGCACATGGTTGCCCACGGCATCCACCAACCCCGACAATCCCCCATGTTGACGCCTCCTACCTGGACCACTCACGACACACCGATGTCCCACCCTAAGCCTAACCGACACCCCTACCCTAACTGAGGTCATCGTCCCACACCCCATTCTCTAAACCACAACCAAATGCCCTCTGGTGACTGACCAAGTTGCAACCACAGCTGTATGCATCGCGCCAGCAACCAACTGAGTCGCACCACCGACCGACGGGGACCTAATAGCAATCAACCAGGTTGCAACAACATCTGGTTCAACTACTTTCGGTCTCGAGTGCACCCAAGCTCACACCAATGTTCACCCAATACAATAATGGGATAAGCAAGACCAAATATCCACTATCACTCTTAATCCACAGTCATATAGGAACCAACTTATTACTCACTGGTAGTAAAGAACCTAAAATGGCAAGAGGTCATGGCGGATGACTTCAATGCACTCATTTAAAATAACACGTGGAACTTAGTCCCCTATGACCCTAATAAGAAACTTGTAGGAAGCACTTGAAAATATAAGATAAAGTGCAAAGGGGATGATTCAGTTGAATGTTTTGAGCTAGGTTGGTCACCCAAGGATTCCACCAACAAGAAGGAACTGACTACAAGGAAACCCTCAGTCCTATAGTTAAATCTTCCTCCATCTGTTTTATACTCTCCTTTGCCATCACAACAACTGGTTCATTGGCCAACTATATGTCAAAAATGCTTTTCTACATGGTTTCTTACAAAAAGTGTATACGAAGCAACCTCGGGGTTTCATCTATCCTTGTTTTCCAAATCATGTATGTCGCCTCTTGAAGGCAATATGTGGACTTAATCAAGCACCCCGGGCCTGGTTCCAAAGTTTTAGTGGGTTTCTCTATAGTCTAGGCTTTACATGTTATCGTGCTAACCCATCTTTTTTCATTAAAAAACACCAAGTAGCAACTCACTTGCCTACTCCTCTAGGTTGATAGCATAATTCTCACAGGAATATACATAACTCAGCTTCTGGATCTCATCAACTCTCTTTCCTATCAATTTGCAATAAAAGACTTAGGTCCTCTTCCCTATTTTCTAGAAATGTAAGCTAAACGTAACAAACATGTTCTCTTCTTCTCTTGACATAGGTACAATTGTGCAACTTCTCACCAAACACAACCTTCATAAGGCTAAGCAGTCAAAATACCCCGTCTTGCTCAAGCATAACTAACCTTAGGAGAAGGCAATCTTTTTGTAGATCCTACCAAGTACAAAAGTGTGGGGGCTATTCAGTACTTAACCATGACCCACCTTAATATTTGTTATGCGATTAACCTTGTTTCTCAATTCATGCATGCTCCTCACACTAACCACTGTGCAACCTTCATTACCTCAAAAGCACTCCCGGCCATGGCCTCCTCCTCCGTCCAAGCTCCCTTGCCCCAATTGTGGCTTTTGCAAATGCGACTGGGGAGGTTGTACCGATACAAGAAGGTCCACTACAGGCTACACTGTCTACTTTGGTCCCAACTTGATATCTTAGTGTGCCAAGAAGCCACCAACAGTGGCCAAATCCACCACAGAATCTGAATATCAGGCGGTAGCTCAGGTTGTTATTGAAAGTGATTAGATACGAGACCTAATGCGGGACCTAGGACTATGATACCCTGAACCAATCATCATCTACTATGACAATGTATCTACCTTCAACCTTGTAGCCAATCTAGTCTCCAATTATAGGAGCAAATATGTTGATATAGATTTTCATTATGTAAGGGAAAAAAATCTTGAAAGGAGATCTCTAGGTTTGATACACGCCTATCAGATACACGCCTACCACCAAACAAGCTGTAGACACTTTACTAAAGGGCTATCCACTAACAAATTTCTCCTTTACAAAGCCAATCTTCACGTGGTACCATCTGGTTCAAATTGAGGGGACCTATTAGAAGATATCTAAAATACTCTTGTGTATTTAAAATAGAGTTAAGTTTTAGGAAGGATTATTAGGGTTTAGAGCTTTTACTCTTGTACCCTCACCTCTTATGTAAAGTTGAGGGTATTTTTGTCCTTGGCTGCCCTCTTGAGCTTTATAAATAAAGCTTACATGTATTTCTAATTACTCATTTAATAATACAAGTTTTAAGCTTTCACAGTTGTGACATAAATAATTGATCTATTTATGAATGTTTTTGGATATAATGGTAAAAGGACAGAGGAAAAAGAATTATATTACAGATTATTATCATTATTTTAGTTAAAGCCTATTTTAAGGCAGGTCATTTGTATTATATTAATTTACTTTTGTTATTTTTTAGTGTGCATTGGTTTAGTTCTTCGATAATTAATATTGTTGCAATATATTTTTTTTGTTTACTCAGAGCTCATCTGTACGAGTTATATGTTTATATTAATATAGTTATAAAGTAAAATTCAACTTGTTTTATTTTTTTGTTATGAGGTGTTGATCCTCAATGTTTGAACAATGGTCTCTTTTTGTTATGCATTTTTGCACCAACTTGGTCTTGTTAATATAAGCAATAGTGAAATAGTACAACAACAACAATTGCAGTGCCACAATGGCTCCCGTTAGAGTAGGGTCTGGAGGGGATGTATGCAACATTGTCTAGTCCGGATAATATCCTAAAGGGAGGTTGTATCCGAGGTTCCCCAATCCTAAAAAGCCAATAGTGAAATAGTATTCTGTTATAATTACATCACCAACTTAATATTGATTTTGTTATCCAACTACATTGTTATAATTCATAATGTACAAGAATGGTTGAATTTATATAACTAAAACTACATAAAATAAATTGACACATTTATACTGTATTAGCTTTAAAATATTTAGTTATTCATAATATAGTCATTAGTATTTGTTATAGAAGTTGCATTAATTACTTTTTGATTTCTTTTCAAGTAGAACCCTTTAGAAAATGTTGCTTGAAATTAAAATTGAGAAATGCGACATGGATTTTTCCTGTCATTTTGAAAAAATATGCAATAGTCATCCTTTTTCGATAATTAAGTAAGCCCAAATTTGTGTTTTTCTTTAGTTAAATTATCCAAATTCCATAAGTTTTGTATGACATCCTAAAACAATTATCAAAAATTTTAGTGTTTAGCAATATTATAAAATATAAAAGGTACTGATCAAAAAAAAAAAAATTTATAAATGGTAGATATGATAAATCCGAAAGACTTCAAATTTGTGAAAAGTTCATCCAAGAATATTCTTTAATATTCTTGCACTTATTTATAAGAAAGAACAATACTAAAATGAGAATTAAAGTTACGCAATCAAAATATTGATGTCCCTTAGGGGAATAGCCTGGTAGCAGAGAATTCTAGGGACCAGAGAAGCCACCCTAATTCAATCCTTCCTCAAACAAATGTTGCTCTCTTTTAAGGGGATTACCCCCTCCGCCTTCCTAATGTCTTATCAAAACAGCAACAACCCAATGCCTCAAAGAGGCTCCTACCAAGGCAGGTCTGAAAAGGTAAGATGTACACAACTTCACCCATATAAGGTGCTACCGTATAGAGAGATTGTTTTTAAAAGGCCCCCTACCCTAAAAAAAAAGAACGAACAATATTTATAAAATCCAAGTAAAGCAATAGCCGCCAGACAAGCAACAATAAAGCAGCAAGAATAACAAACATGTAAGCCTAAAGGCAATATAAGCTAATATCAATGTACTCCTTTCTCCTAACAATTGCGTTGGGCACATTTATTTTTAACTGCCACGTTTCTCTATCTAAAGTCATTTCTTTAGTAAGGTTTAGATAGGTAAGACGTGTCTAATAGTCTCCATCCGGTGCTTCTTACCATATTAAAATAGAAAAAAAAAATGAAAATATTTCGATGTCAAAAAAGCAAATAGTTACTTACCTTTGGCCACTATGACTTGTACCATGAGGCTCCATTGCATAAAAGCTCGAGTAGAAGAAGGGCTAGAGACATGCCAATATATAGAAGATGACAATTGCTATAAATTTAAAGGTAAAAAAAGAATGCGAGTATGACAAAAAGAATTAGGTGAAAGGGTCTGTTTTAATGGATGATTATTTTGTTCTCACATACTTATTGCATTTTCTACATTGGCTAACTAGTTATCTACCAAACTAGAAGCGATTATGCAATGAAACCATTTTCTTTTCTTTTTGATGATCGATAATATTAGAGAATTTGTTTGGCAATGTCCTCAAATTTGCCATTTGGATCTCCTAACATGGAACACTTAAACAGTCGATTGAGAAAGAGTGTTCCAATAAAGTTGTCAAACTTTAAAGCATCATTTGTTTAAGGGGAAAAGTAGTTTTTAATAAATTGGTTTTCCTTTGCAAAAGATTTTCCAATAAAGTCGACCCACTTTTAGTAGTATGATCACTTGATAAAATTGGATCAGGTGAACCATGTAGTCAATTTGTGATGGACAATAGTCGGTTAATTCAAAAAAAAAATGACTATTTGCTCTGTGTGTTGATAAAATATCAAGGAATACAGGTATTCAAAGTAAAGCTTACTCAATCAATTAAGCATCCTATTTACGTATGACTTTATAAATAAAGATAGTGCGTACCTTAGTCCATGTGTCCAGAAAAGTTGATTAAACTTCAAACTAAAACATGAGGATGGTGAATGACAGTTTGTTGGCCTTCTGCTAACAAAATTGAGGATCTTAATGGATAGATGAATCTCATACCTCTCAGGAGTAGGAACCAACAACTATTATAAGGAAAAACCAAGAGTTCGTCCATTAAACACGCCTAATCTATATAGGATTTGACTCCAACTTGTACCCAACTATGCATACAAGTCTAAATTACTCTTATCCTAGTCATCTCACGAGTTGTCGACAACTAGGACCCCAAGGATTTATCATTACATAAGCAACTTAAAATTTACATTTGTACTAGAAAACCTAAACCTTTGATGTAATTTACACATTAATCCACACATTCCAAAACCTTTTAACATTCGCCTAATTGGACAAAAGATGTCGATCAAATTTGGAAAGTTCACGTTTGAAAAACTCAATTCGAAAAGTTCATTGTTGCCATTAAGCATAATCTTAGGGTTCGAACAGCAGATCCAATAGACTTATGCTCGGACTCAAGTAGTAGTACGTGTATGTGGTAAGCATAACCTTCAAGAATCATGAAATATGAACTAGTATTGATCCTTCCAGTGTAGTATCAAACAACGACTTATGGATCATTCGGATACATGAACTTTCACTAAGCACACAACGATCCTTTATGGTTTCCGGAAAAACTTTACATTCAATGTTACAACACTTATGCGCGGAACTTGAAATACTTATGACTCCCACTAAAGTTTGCAACATGTGATTCCATATTTGTTCAACTTTCACACTTATGCATGAATCCTAAAATACTTAGCGGTTCTACTAGAACTTATAACTACAAATTCCATGTTGGTTAATTGTTCACACAAACTCTCGTAAAGTCTATTTAAGAAAACACAAATAAAAATCTACACCATTCAAATCACAACAAGTCACGTTAGTAGCAAAGTCTTACTCGATAGCCTGATGAAAAAGTCACAGTTATTTATATTAATGGTCGTACTTTTTTTAGTGTGTCAATTTAGCCCCTTCACAATTTATATCGTGTCAATTAAGTTCGTTGATTAAATTTAAGATAAGTAAAGGATTTAATTATTAATGGCATAATCATGATAGATTTAAGTAATCCACTGCAAATCACTCATTCATTCCAATCAACACAATCTCTAAATAAAAGTAAAAAAAACTTATACAATACACTAATAAAGGAACTAAATTGGCACAATAACAGCATATGAACCGATTTAATACAAAATGCAAAGTGCAGGGATCTTCAGAGTAAAACACCTAAACATTATTATTATTATTAAAAATTTGTTACATTAATGTTTATATAAAATAATTAAGGTAGAGAATTATAGATATATTATTACCTAATTGAATGTAACAAAACTGTAATATGTATCGACAATTAATCTACATTTTATTAACAAAGTAATAACCTACTTAATATTATGGTTAAACCATAACCAAACCGGACCAAACAGCAAAATGCGGTTTGGTCCGGTTTAGTTTAAAATCTAAAACGGTTTGGTATGGTTTGAAAAGAGTTTCAAACTGCATTGTAACAGTTTGGTCCGATTTTGATATGGTTTTTATGAAAACCGGACCGTACACACCCCTAATTGTAAGATATAGAAATGACTAATTATGACAGTTGCATGAAATTTTCAATAAGGATGAATGTGACATGTCATTTGGAAACACTTATGGCTAAGCTCTTATCTTTTATTTGTACATCTACCACAACAGTATGACCATCTTCCACTTGTAATACTTCTTCTCGTGTATTTAACAGAAGAGGTTGAGTTTCTATTTTTAAACTGAAAAAATGACGTTGCGCTATCATTACAATTAAGTAATTATTAGTTTGGAGATCGAGTCCATAACTCTTAACATGGTAACAAATAGGGCTATTCATGATCCACCCAACCCACTTTATTTGGTTAGATTTTTAATTTACGTGGGTCTTAATGGGCAGATTAAAGTTTACCCATGGATCTCATGGGTTTTATTGGTTCGACCCATAAAACCCATTATACCCAACCTAAAAGTAAATGACTTTGATTCAATCTATATGTAATTTGTGCCTGTTAGAGTATAAAACCAATCTTGGGCCTTCATCCATCAGCTTAAGCTTTTGGGTAAGATGGTTCCTTGACATGGTATCAAAGCCTTATTGACCTAGAGGTCACGAGTTCAAATCTCAACAGCCCCCCAAATTTCAATATTATTGAAGTATAAGGTATAAGGCGAGCCTGTGCATTACACATACTTCAAGCCCAAACGGATATTTGCATGAGGGGGCATGTTAGAGTATAAAACCAATCTTGAGCCTTCATTCATCAGCTTAAACTTGTAGGTAAGATGGTTCCTTGACAGTTCCTAACCTTTGTTTAAATTTATTTTTGCTCTAAATGTTTAAGTTGCATGTAGGTCAAGTGAATTGTGTTATTTTATTGATTTTACATTTACTGATGTCGAGAATGAACCTTTAGTTATGAAGAAAATTGGAAAACTATCACTTAGGTACCCTAGGGTTTAGCATTTATCACCTAGATAGCCCATCATGAGGGTGTCTCAATTGGTAGCATCTCCTACCCATGCGGGCATCACCCAAGGATCTAGAGTTCGATTCTCACTGAGAATATACTCATGACTTACTTGCTCATAAAGGCTTGTGGACTGTTCTCATGGGCCGAGGTTGGTTGGAATAACCCAATCCCTCATCACAAAAAAAAAAAAAAAAGTTGTCATCTAGATACCCTCGAAATATATAATGAAATATCTTGAAGTTTGAATATTTTATGACATAAGTATCCTATATTGAAATTTCGAATTTTGTATATAGGAAATGTTGTTACAGTATATGATTCTAATAATATATACAAACATGTCAATGTTTAGCATAATTCAACAAATTACAATAAAATATTCGCCAAATTTTAATGTAAACCACTTATATGTTATAAAAATCATGTATCTGCCAGTATTTTGAGCTAAAAATTATCAAATTCTAATAAAAATACTTATATATTACTGAAATCATGCTCCACTTTAGCATTTTCCATGTGAAATTTACCAAATTTGGACAAAGAGTTCCTAATTGATAAAATTTTTAAAATTTTAAGGTATCTAAGTGATAAAATTTTTAAACTTTAGGGTATTCAATTATACATATTGAAATATTCAGAGTACCTATGTGATAAATAATCAAGCCTCAGGAAATCTTAATGATATTTTCCCTAAAAAATTTATTATTAGCTTGGTACAACATTGATGTGTATATGTGGTTTGTCCAAAAAATATGCAACTTTATATTGAATAAATACATTAAGTCTAAAACTGGGAAATACTTAATTATTAAAGTTTGGTTAATCATTTTATACTATGACCATTATTAATTCCCTGTCACCTTTAGTTATCAAGTTAATTAGATTCCAATGCAGCCTTTCTTTATATTGGGTTGCCATGGGTTATCCATGACCCGCCAGAACCAAAACAAGAACATCATTTTAAAATTCTTTTCATAGGTCTGGGTGAGCTTTAGACCCAAAACTAGTAGGCCTTCATGGGTTGGCCCCATACCATATCCAACCTAACCCACCCATTGAACACCCCTGATAACAAATAATGACCTCCGAGAGAAGAATCAAGGTATCCACGAGTCAACATGTAAGTTTAAGTTTGTTTTCTTCAAATAACACGTCATTTTTTTTTTTTTTTGCTGCACGCCGGTGATTTATAACTTGAATGACTAATACCATACTATCAATCCCTCTCAACCCTGAAGAGTTGCAGCAATTCTGGTCACCAATATCAAACTTTTTGACTAGATCATGAACCAGAAAAGCAACAATAAAAAGAAATGTTAAGACCAGCATGAATCCAAACCGCACCAAACCAGACTCACCCAGATTGTAGATCGATAGGGGCCGAATTCTGGACAGAGGAAACAACGCCATCTAATTCAGTCTTTAGAAGCAAGGCAAATCATTCTTTGAACACCCAACTGGACTAAAGACTGATAAAGGTTGAAATCAAGGACAAAGCAAAACGAGTAGAAACAGGTTCGATCCTAGAGAAAATAACCTGATCTTAAGTTATTCCTCACATAAAAACTGAATAAATCTTGAAAATCGCTACAAAATTCTTTCCATTACAAGACTTTATTCCTCACACAGCATGCACACACGCGCGCACACACAAATGTCAGCCACCACATTAAAGCATCCCCACCACCGCAGTTTCGCCACTTTTCCCAGGGCAGGTAAGCAGCTCCTTAAGCTGAAAAAGATTATAAAATTCTGCAAAAAATTGAAGGCGAAAAGAGGGGTCTGACCTAAGCTGAACTTGCCACCTTTTTCCTTACAACGCGTTTCCTTCGTGTCTTGGGCACATCGACTTCACTGTTATCTTGTTTGATGCCTAGAAGCCCTAGTCCCGAGACAATGGTATCTTTTGAGATAAACCATCTTGAGCTTGGCTTGCTATCTATAGCCTCCGTGCGAGAACGGTTATAAGCCTTCAAGAGGTTATCAGATTGAACAAGTGGGTCTGCCTCTATCCCTAGCCATGCCAGCTTTGATGTCTCCCCTACTTGCACATTCAGAATCCTATATACAATTCAAATGAAAGATACATTAAAACCGCAAGAATAGAAGATCCACAATGGCCATTCTATTTACACTTTCTGAAGCGCATAATTAGCAACTTTAAGCACTTTTATATAACATATTACTTTGGGTCTCAATTGACAAAATCTAAAAACTTCTACAATACAAATTGCTTTTACTTTTCAAATATAATATAAGGGTATGTTAGTCCTTTATTCTTAAATTTTCAATAGAATACCCATTCTACAGAGAAAGAGTTCTATTCTACTCGTATTATAACCACATCATAGTTGGTGGCATAGCACATTTTAAGTGACTTCCTACATATAGAAAGCAGTACAGAGAAGTAAGCTATGTGACCCACTTTTATATGGTACTTCAATTAGGCTTTGTAGGTTGTAGCTTTTTTTTTTTTTTTTTTTTTTTTTTAAAACCCCAATACTGTCTAAAAAGCTTCTAACAAGTGTTTTACAAAAAGCCCATTACACCCAGCCATATAATTCAAAGACAAACAGTTAAAATAACTATTAATAATAAAAAGCGACAAATGAGGAAATAGAGGGATATCTGACTGTATAGCCAGCCATATCAGTTCAAAGATAGAAACAGTTGCATTCACTACATATAGTTTTTGCTTGCATACGGCCCTTGCATAATGGAAATTAGCACAAGCTATGTTACAGCATTTTACAAACACTGCTATCCAAAATAGTTTTTGCAACTCAATATCCATGACTACCATCTTGACCATAACCTTGATCTTAGACCATGCAATATGGCACGCTTTACCTTAGATGCCATCAAACGATATAAAAAAGCAAATGCAAGTCAACTTAATATCCAACACCAAATGAGCTTATATGTGTTGCACTCATCTTCACCAACCAGCATCAAACTACTACTTATAGCCATTGTATAGACATTCTCTCTCATTAATAATATGGGGGAAAAAAAAAAGAACAAAAGGCTGCTAAGCTATGCCAGCAAAATAAATTCCCTTGGAATAAGTCTTTTAAGCAGGTTTGAATGGAAGCTAGGCATGTGAAGAAAGGGAGAGAGGGATCAAAATGACAAAGTTTGATTGCTTATAGAAACATGTTGTTTCTTTGGAGCTTAACAAAGAAATCGTTCTTAATAGAGCATAGCGACACACTTTGGACCATATAGCTGACCCCACCTAGTGGGAAAAAGGGTTAGATTGTTGTTATTGGAGGGGCGTCATTGTGATCATGAGGTTATCTTCATGCAAGCTCTCCAAAATATGTGAACTACAATCATAAGTTACTCATGATATTCTCCACAAAAAAGGCAGATAACTTGACAAGAACGAATTAGTTCTCAAAGGCAGGCAATCACAAACGCCAAATACATCTGAAATGCGCAAAAGCTTATTAGAAGTAATTCACAAGTATTCACGAGCTTATTCAAATGGTCTCGCAAGTCCACGTCAATATGATCTTAATAGCAACCCTTTTCCTTTTTGCAAGAAAGCGGGGTAGGGGTTGCGAGTTGGGAGTGAAGGGATTTGATCACAGGACATCTTGTCTTAGGCCTTTAATTTGGTAGTGTTTTACCATTAAATCAAGCCGCGTTGGTCTTAACAGCAAGCAAAGAACAGAAAATAGAACTTCGTGTGCAATAGATATCCACAGGGTTCTTATTTATCTCAACCATGAAATCATATATTCGCTCAGGGTCACATAGTAAATGCATAATAGTGCCACGGAAGCAACGGTGTCATGGGCATTTCAAAACATATTGCAGCAAATACATATTTTAATGGCTAGTTCAAGATCTATTACGTTTACATCCTTTTGCTGATTTCATATTCTTAACCATAGAAACTAAAGCTAAGTACAAGTATTTCCAACAAGGAGACAGGCTAAAGACAGATGTGGAGGGGCGTGAGGGTGAGACCAAGAAGTTGAAAGTTGTGAATCTCCTCCAAGATGAAAAAGATCCATAGAGTGATAAGGAACGTTATGATGACGCAAATGCGAATTTCTTATGCTTTACAATATAACAGTTGAGTTCCATGCAGTTGAAATCACTGATGTAGAGAATGGAAGCCAACAGCAAGAAGGTCAGGCTATTGGCATAATGCAGGAGAAAGGCTACTTTTGTCAAGAAAGAGGCCAAAGAAGAACAAAATAATATGAGTGACCTTTTTATGACATGTGGAATCAAATCGAAGCTCGCGTCTGCAGGAAAGTGGTAAGCCAGAGTGACATGGGAGTTACATAAGAACCTTTCTTTTATTCCAAGGTGTCAACCGGACCGCGGACTACAAGAGCTTGTTCTATTTCCAAATTCTGAAGATTCGGCAACAAGAAGGTAATTTCTTTGCCTAAATATGCACCTTTAACGGTTACATTAATAATTGGCCCTATAAAATAAATGAGCTTCCAATAACATCTTTAGAGGTTGTTGGTCAGGCAGAAAAGGAAGTGCAAGGGGAAGGTTTTCTTTTCATACACTTCGAACATGATCAGTATGATGATCAGTATGTGCTTTCCAATTGAGCAATCTCGCCTAGCACAATCCTAACAAAAAAGCTTTTTGGCTTGCAAACTCCAGACAAGGGGGAAATGATTAGTCAATAACCATCTCCACGTAAATTCAAAAGGCGAACAGAGACGCTCAGTTACACTGGGATTGCTAGAACTACAAATGCTCCAGTACCATTATTGAAAACTCGTTTATTTATAGGGGAAATTATTAATATTTTTTGGAAATAATTCATGTGGCCAACTTATAGCAAGGGTATTGTACAGAAGTCATTGGAAATGCCTTCCCCAAACGATTAAACACTATCAGCCACTAATCATGTTATACATTTTATTTATTTTAGTAAAGCTTCTATATAAGTTTACAACAACAACAAACCCAATGCCTCAAGGCTCCCGCTAATACAGGGTCTCTTTTTTTTTTTTTTGGTTTTTTCTGGGGGGTGGGGAGGGGGGGTGCGGGCGGGGGAGCTGTACGTAGCCTTACCCTTTTAGGGTGCTACCCCAAAGGAAGGCTATGTCCGAGGACCCCCAACATAAAGCAAAACGACATACTAGCATAATAGTAACAACACAGAAAGAGTATAAAGCATAAAGTAGCAGCAAGGAAGCAGTAAGCAATAAAGTATCAAGCAAGAAGCAACATAGCCAAAAGCCATAGGCAATAAGCAGTAAGGTGCCAATAAGCCTAGGGGCGCTAAGACTAGCCTAATTATGTTCCTCTATGCTTAACTGCTATATCCGCTACACCTATGCTAGCCCTCCACTCAGCTCTATCTAAAGCCATCTCCTCATTTAGATTCAGGTAGGTGAGGTCGTGTTGAATCTTCTCCATCCATCTCTTCTTTGGCCTACCTGTCCCTCTCCTCCCGTCTGTAACGTGGAGGTGCTCGTATCTCCTAACAAGGACAATGGTTGATCTCCTCCGAACATGCCCAAACCACCGCAAACATTGCTCCCTCAACTTATCCTTGAGTGGGACCATGCTCAATCTGCTTCTTATAACATCATTTCTGATCATATCCTTCCTTGTGTATCCACAATCCACCGCAACATTCTCATCTCCACCACCTTCAACTTTATTGTATGATGCCGTTTAACCGGCCAACACTCCGCACCATATGACATGGCCGGTCTCACTACCATCTATGTAAGTTTACATGATTAAAAATTTCAAAGACAAAATGACATTAATGATGGTACGGAAGTTACTCGTCACTTTCACTTTTACCTTCATACTTTTTTCCTTGCTTTCGTACTTTCACTCTTACTTTGCTTTTACCTTATGTTTCTACGGTTGGGGCCCGCGGACACGGCCTCTGTTTAAGGTAGCACCCTGAAGAGGTAAGGCTATGTACATCTACCCTCCTCCCCCCCCCCCCCCCCCCCCCCCCCCCCCCCAAAAAAAAAAGACCCTGCTCAGGCAAAAGCCCTTGAGGCATTGGGTTTGTTTTTGTTGTTGTTGTTGACTATATTGAAGTTCATTCAAACTTTTTAAACATGTAATGTCGGGAAACCAATCTTCTTTAAAACCGTCATGAACACAACACAATAACTAACTTCTGTGATACCACAACATCAAACTGTAAATTGATTCCATGCATTTTTTTTCAATTAAATTTCTCGCGGAATTTTTTATTCCATCTTGTTCCTTCATGCAGTTCTCAGAACAATCAAGATGGAAAGAAAGGGTGAGCTTCTACCAATCCAAGAAAAATATCTCAACCTCTCATTGTAGGCCAATGCTAAGTAATGCACTTGATGGAGGTTACTCGATTTATTGTCAGTAGCCTACACTTGTAAGGGTATACTTCTTGTATTTAGGTACTGTTTGTTCTTTCAGATCCTCTCTTGGGTAATCTTGGATGTTTATCATAGAATCAAATCGAGGTTGCACTTTGGTCACATTCACAATAGATGGCGCAGAAGCGGGGCAAGGAGATTATGTAACGGCTCATAGAAGCAACACTGGGCTTTTTTAGATAACAAAAGTTAGTTTTGAACTTTATGTTTGCAAAAAGTTGAATGAAAAGCTATATAACCAAATTCTGATACTCCAACATCTATAAAGCATTTACAAATATGCTATCATAAACAACGTATGCCTGTGTGTTATGAAGTCCAGGACAAAAGTAGCATTGCAAAAGGATGAGCTCCAAGGAAGTTGCATAATAGTTGTTACATTACGTAACCACATTATTTGATTTCATGCTTCTAATCATAACACTCTTTTTTCCCAATCCAAAGAACCTGCAATGGCAAATATTGTAGTTTTGTTGATAAGGTCAAGATGGTGCTTGCAGTAAAAGGGTAGTAAACATATACACACATGTTGCCATAAGGGGCTACCTTTTGAGCTTTGGCTTGGTAGCAGTCGTACTCTCAAACCCTTATTTGCAGGGTGTCATTATTGACCATCTCCAAAAGGAGATGCGCCCTGATGTCTTGTACATAAGCCAATAGAATGATGCTTTTTGAAGCTTAAGGTATATACATATACACATACATATGCATACATACACAGGTACATGAGGGGTCTTTTAGAAATCTGAAGATAGCTGCCAAATTAGGCAAGAACTCAGGAGAGATACTAGGTCCTTTTTTCCCCACTAGGTGGACTCGGCTATGTGTATCCAAGTATGGCACTACACTCATGAATCATTTCTTCAGTATGCTCTAATGACATAAGGGTCTTTCTTATGCCACCTACACCGCAAAAAGGATTATGAAAAAATTTCTTCACACTGTTCCATGTGTTTCTTTTCTTCTACCCATAGTTGCACGAAGCGAGAGCAGAAGCCACAGCGGAAGCGGGAGCGGGGGAACTGGCAGTATTAAAAGTTTCTGAAGTTGGGAGCGTTAAGGGAGCACTTATATTACTACATATTAGATACATAAGAAAAAGAAATTAGGTGTTATCAATTGAGTTGTTAAAGCATAAATATCAAAACAAAGTTAATATTAAGCAACAACCAAGGAAATTAAGTACTTCAAATAATAAAATCTAGAAAATTGGCTCCAACATGTTCACACAATTCAATCATTCTTCAAAACCGGGTCATATAATTAACCAACAAATCATTTAATAAGTATTTTCTTATCAAAATGATTCTATTATTATTCGAATCGTGTTTCCATCGAGTTTGAAACACTTTGGAAACGCGAATTTGACTTTGAAACACGGAATCACATTTCCAAAGCGTGAAACGTTAGCATTTTGGGAGTTTCCTGCAACTATGCTTCTACCACAGTTTAGCTTCTCTCCATCTCACAGTTTTGGTTCGTGAAGCCACAAAGCTCCAGGTCATCTTCTTTCTTAAAATGCTTCTTCTTTGTTTCAACAGGAAATTGATTTCAGAAGTTTGATTTATATTCAGAGCAACTACATGCGGCTACAATGTACGGGTAAAGAAAGTGAACTTCCAGAACAAGAATCTAATAAAACAGCATCTAGCTTCCTAGACGACCAGAAATGACAAAGGAAATATGAAATAAAAAACACTAGAAGCATATGGACTATCATTATGAAGTTTCAAGAAAAACCAACCTCAGAACCGTGCTGAAAAATAGTGCCACTCCAATAACGTCAAAATGGTTGATCAATGCTCTATCCACACCACACAATAGCTGATAACGCAAATTAGCATAGAGTCCTAAGAAAGCTCCGGTACCAAGTGCATTAGTAGTAACTGATGGCATTGTTACAGACAACCTGTCAAACAAATTCAAATTCAGTGGCTGCTTGAACAGCGAATCATCATGAAGAAGGTAACTATGGGCCACAAAATGTGACAAGAAATCTTTACCTTCCTTTCTTTTTCTTTGCTGAAAGATTCGACAAGGCACCTTGTGCAGCTCCAGTAGTCAATCCCACCAAACATAATTGAGCAGCTTTGTAGAAGAAGGAATGGATTCTCTTCTGCAAATCAAATTCTCTAAGCGGATAGCTCTTTTCAAAAACATTATTCGGTAGCTTTTGCAAAGTATTTTGTAAATCAAAACGGAAAGTATTCCCATATGACCGACAAGGAGAAAGTGACCAAACAAGAACTGCATTGCATGCTGCAGCAGTGAGGACATTAATAAGTGCCAAATCCCATTCTTGCTTTATCCTGAAAGAGTGAAGACGTTAACAATAATAAAAAAAACCACGTCAAAGGCAAGAAGAAAATAAAAGTAAAGTTCTATCAGAGGCATGGCAGTTGGCAGCCATGTTATTTGTTGCAGACGTTAAATAACAGAATCATCATGATTGAGTTGGGTATGTTAAGGGAATATAAGTTGCTTTTAAGCTTTCTTTTTGTGTAATTTGCATGAATAGTCATACAACCATAAAATTTACAAACCTTTGATAGTTTTTAACATATATAAATATAAATGCATTTATAAATATACTTTTAGTAAACAAATAGAACATATGTATACATGCATTATGGAAATTGTTACAAAAGTACCATTATATAACAGTCAATCACATAACATCTAGCTCCAAATCTATTTGGCATTGACCATTATGTTACTCAAATCCATTATCAAACAACGACATATTGGCATTACAACAGAGAAAGCTAAGAATATATCACCTGTCCTTTCGATTCTTCAGCTCCCACCAAACAGAACAACTGACAGTGGCAGCCTGTTCCAGAAGTAGCTTGTACAGAAAACCTGGGTCAGCAAGCATCCTGCATAATATAATAAGAAGCACTTAGCTTCTTGGTACTTCTCAACATATAACAACAAATAATATCTATATACACATTGCGGAAACCATAAGAAGTATCAATCCATAACGGGTTGGCGAAATCTGGTTTCAAAATGACAACACCAAACAAAAGACAGCAGACGATGATTTAAAAAATGCGGCAAAATGTGACCAAGGTCATAAAAAATCATATAACACCCCCTCCAACAATTTATCTTCGATGTATTCAACTCAATGGCAACTAACCTCCCAATGAATGCTCTAGACATGCCCTGAGGAAGTGCACGAGATATAGCTCTGACAGTGGTTGGCCTGGCATTGATTGACAAAAATTTCACCATTTGAGCTGAGCTTACCAAACCCTAAAGGCAGTAAAAGAATTAGCATATGTTTTGACGTCAGCCAAGGAAAAGACAAGGAAAAGTACATACCATTTCATAAGCTTGACGGAATCCAGCAGGAAGATCCATCATTGTCTTTTGCCATTCATTTAATACTGCATCTACAAATTTTCGATCAAACAGCTGAAAAATCCACAAGTGAATCATCAATTCATTAAAAAAATATATATATATATATATATTCAAAGGAGATCCCCAACACGGGAATGAATATGATGGCTATCTTCCTCTACATATGATTGTCTTACCTCTTGTAAAACAATTCGCCTCCTAAAGAGTCCACCCTCATCCCCCTCATCCCCGTCATCAAAGTCATCAAAGTAATCATCATCATCACCACCATCGTCACCACCATCACCACCACCATGATTGATTTTCTTTCCAATATCACCGCCACCCCCCTCCGGTTGCCAGCTGCAAGATTATTAAGACATGATCGAACTCTTTTTACTAAAATATCATGATATCTACAAACACCTTACTTCTAACAATAACCTTTCAACATAAAAATTAAAAATGCTCCTAAAGATCTTATAGGCAAACAATAAATTGACATTTATCCGCAAACTATGCATGTTCAAAGCAGTAAATATAAGCCCTCAGGCAAAATGGTGCTTGTTCTTGCAGGAATTTGTCTGCAATTTTTACAAAAATTCCAATAGATTTTTAATTTATGTTTTAAGCTTAACTTACACTAAATTGATGCATTTTTTTAAATGCCAAATATCACTATAAGGACCCAGAAAAAGATATATCCAAGACATAGAAATTCTCACCATAAAAACAGACCTCTATACTTTAGTAGCAACTTTGTTGAATGGGTTAGTTTCATTTAGAGCTCATTTACATCCAGGGATTACATATACTCACAATGTTGTTATAAATGCAATTGAGAAAAATGGAAATAAATATTTTTGAAAAGAATCAATGCTAATTTTTCATTATTTTGATTTTCTTATGCAATTAGAGACACATAATTAGAAATCCAAATCTAAAGTTCACGAATTCGCAAGCAATTCAACAGTTAATGGTTCCAATTTATCGTGAATATTTACTTTATATGACTAAAACTTTATCAATAGAAAAGATGGACAGAGAAGCTTTTCGCTACGTGTGAGATACTATACAATCAATGAAAGGGGTGGATCCAATTAGAAAAAGGAAATCTAAATTTGGGTTTCATCAACAAAAAAGTAAATTGGTTCATTAGGAAAAGACACAGCTCAAAGTACAACAAATTCTCTCTGAAGTTCTTTCCACCAATCGTTCAAGCATATAACATAACTCAAAGTCCATTCCCATGCTCTGGAATTTTCCTAACATATCCCCTTCATTGGCGCAATGCATACATGATGAATAGGTGAAAAGCAATATGGGTGTCTCTGGGGCTTTCTCGGCTCGAACTTTCCAAATGTGCTCCATGCCTCTACATATCTATTTACTTGACCACCTAGATGTTATTTTTGCCTATCACTATGATATATGGATACGGAGTCAATGTTGATAGATGATGATGAATATTGGAATTTAAAAGTGCTTATAGTCACATTGCCAAAATCCCTTCCATGTAGCTAAGAGCTCACACAAGTAAAGATGGAGGGTTGGATGAAATGTTAATACTCCAAAAGCAAAGTTGAACTACAACCAGACAACCAGATCTCTTTATGCTAATCAGGTAAAAGGTAAAAGGTTGATAAGAAGTACAAAGAACAGGAATAATTCTTCACATGTGCAAAGAACGAACTTGTATGATATCCAACTCCAGCTATTATTATGCCTAAGCAGGTAATAGCAGGAATAATTTCTTCACATGTATAAATAACGGACTTGAATGATATCATCAAATTGGCATTACAGCAGATCAGGTAAAAATACACCACATGCAAACTTTAATGTGAGTACCTGCTTCTATGTAACTCATAATAGATTATAATCACAGACTTTGTTTCCTCTAATGGAGCATAAGCAAGATAAGCATCAACATCAAGATGCATCATGTTGTATATGGCTTCTTTTTCCTACAATGAGCTTTGCAAAGCAACATTAGCCCAAATGCCAACCAAATCCGGCAATCCTAGACCAATAACTTTCATCCACATTTTAATGGTCCTTCACACTAGAGCCTTGAACATCAATCACATCACCTTTTTCTCATTCTGCCATCTTCAACTGTCGTGAACAAACCTTATTTAAGGCCTGAAAGGGCACCTAACCTCTTATTGTATCCTTCACAGTGAGTTCCAGATTTGTCTCCATATTCTAAGCGTCTTAAATCTAACAAACTGGGTAAAATAGCATTCCTATAACGTGAATCATCTATTTGAGGTTGTATAGGGTGCAATACAGTTGAACCAACCTTCCACAGACATATGCTTCACATCATGTCTATTTGTCTCTTGCACTAATTATAGAATTTCGGTTGAGAAACATGTCAACATGAGCTTCAACTTTCCACCTGCGGTCCGTGCATTACCAATATATATAGTTTCCTTCTCACATCTACATGTATCAAACAACAACAACAACAATCCCAGTGCCTCATGAGCTCCCGCAGAAGTAGGGTCTGGGAAGGGTGGATGTACGCAGCCTTACGCCCTTGTCACATCTACATGTATCAATACCCCAATATTTATAAGCATCGAAACTCAGTAATTCCCTCATTTAATATATATATATATATATATATATATATAAGAACATAGATCGCCAAATCCCTTTCAAGGTGGCAACAAACTTCCTACACTGTTACCTTAAGCCCATAAGGTAGCTACAGGAAGAAATGAATTGCTTAATCCTCATTTTAACATGCTTACCTCCACTGTGACACTCATCTTGTCGTTGCAAAAAAAAAAAATATATATATATATATATATATATATATCGTTTAAACCTAGAAGAATTTCCTTACCCTAACTATGAGGTTTGATCCCAATAATGTCGCCTTTTCCCTTCTTCTAAAATCTTGTTCGTGGCACTACCCAAGAAAAATCTTTTGAGGCTTTGCTAACACATCCTTAGTTGGTTTGGAAATAAACAGAGGGTTTCCTTTTGTTAGTTTTGAAGCCTATGTTTGTCATTCATTCTTGTTTTTCAATTATCTCAGTAAGATATGGCATATTCTTTCCACATCAATATAATTCATTTGCTTACAAAATAGGCAACTAGAGAGCCAACCTCTCAAATACAATAGAAAGTTTCTACAACAACAACATACCCGGTGCCATAAGGACTCCCGCATAGGCAGAGTCTGGGAGGGGTGTTCAAGCCATCAAACTTTTTTCGACAATTGGGGTGTTCAAGCCAGTTTACGCACACCTCAACTAGTGACCGAGTTGCATGCACTGCCTACTTGGAAGTTTCTCTACATCAAACAAGGTAAGCTTGGGCTATAGATCTAGTGGGTAGTCCAAGGGATTGTTTGCACCAATGCTATGATTTGAACCCCAAACCTCACACTACATGAGGTGCAAGGTCCACCTCCTCGGGGTTTAAGAGAGTTATTTACACCGTTGGTCCCTCATCTTTTTAAGTTCGTTTAAATTGGTCCCTAGTCTTGTCTTTTGTTCAAATTGGTCCCTCAACTTTGTAACTTTGTTCAATTTGAACAAAAGAAAAGACGAGGAACTAATTTAAACAAACTTCAAAATATGAGGAATGAATGGTGTAAATATTTTGGGTTTAAGACGTCAGAGTTCCTCCATCATCTACTGCAGGCACAATACAACAGCACGCTACACTTATCCTTTAAAAAAAAAAAAGCACATATATGACCATAGCGCGCATAAATCACACAAATTAACATCATCTTACGCAGGCTAGTTGCACAAACACATAAGGAACGCCATAAAGCAGAAAAAAAAAACTCAATTTAAACGCCAAAATTAGGGCAAAATGAAGCAGAACCTCAGGGCTGGACTTGGTCTGCTTCTGGGATATATCCAACTTGGATTTCTCCAGTGTCACCGTCCCAAAAGCCCCATACTTATCCTTCATAACCGTGCTGCACACCGCCGACATCGACGACAACGACGACCCAGAAGAGGAAGAAGAAGAATCTGACGGCGGAGAAGCAACAAAGCACCTCTCCAGATGGGCAATCGCGTCCCCTCCATCCACGACCACTGGCGATGGCAAACAACCCTTAACCACCACAGGATGACTCCTCCTGTACTTACCGGCTCCCGAATGACAAACAGTAGTAGTACTAACGGGAAAGAGAGGGTTGGGTGACAATCTGGAAGAGTTGTTGGCGAATTGGGTGTTTATAGGCATAATTTGAGCCGTTTGGAAGACTGTGTGCGCCATTTTTACCCCCTTCTGTTGTTGGGTTTCACTGCTCCGTGGGTAGAGAATGGGAGGATGTGGTGCTACTCTCTCCCTCCCTCTCTCTCTCTCTCTCTCTCTCTGTGTTTTGGAGGGGCTGGGGGAGAGAAAGAGAGAGAAATGAGAGAGTTCAGGATTTGGAGTTGTGGAGGGTTGTAGAAAAAAAATAAACACAACCCCATCTCATTTTCGGAGCGAGTTGAGTTCGGGCGGTTCGTACGGAGCCTTTCCTAACACCTTGTTTAATGTAGATAATTTTTTGACCTTAAAATTATAATTGAGGCCAGAGATAGTAATGGAATGAGTATAGGTATATAAGTGAGATGGATAATTGATATAGGTCAGGTACGTCACGAGTATGAGGCAGGTACACGTATAATGTTGTACCTGTCTGCCGGGCTTCATGTCTGTCCCATCCCCGCCTCATACTCTTTTCACTTTGTATTTAATTAATTTTTAATTAATAAATATATATACTTAAATACAGTTATTTAAATTATTTATCAATATTATAATGCAATATAATTACAACAATAACAACAACAGTTTCAGTGCCATAAGGACTCCTGCATACGCAAGGTCTGGGGAGGGTGGATGTACGCAGCATTTTCCCTTCAGGAAGCGACCCTGAAGAGAGAGTGTTTTCGATGACCCCTAACCTGAGGCCCGTGTCGTCAAGGACACATAGAACCTAGAAGCATGAGAGCAACATAAAGTTAGAGCAGTATATAGCACATGCCAAGCCCAACACAACGCAGTACAAAGGAAGGTCATTGCTGACAAGTAGTTAGCACGTACACAAATGCTCATGAGCATAATTATATAGATAAGCAAATAAGCATGCCAATGTGCGTGCCAAAGAGGAAGTCAAGACACTAAGACACACATTGCTAATACAATATAATTGAATTCTTAAAATAGTATTGAAAAATTAATGAGGTTGTCGATCAAAAAATTAATAAGGTTGACTAAGAATAATCATTTAGTACACCATATTAGGGCGAATATGGGGTGGATAATGGATATGCATTAGATATTTGATAGCGGATATAGGTATGAGTTTATACCCGTTAGGGCGGGAATAAATATCCATTTCATACCCATAGCGAGTAATGAGATGGGTATATTTATGAATTTTGGTGGCGGATATGGGAATGGAGAAAGCACCCCCATACCCACCATGCCCCATTTCCATCCCTAATTGAGACTGGAATTGAGGTCTAAAATTTTAATTTTGTTATTTAGTTTGTATGTTGAATTGAATTACAATTCTATTGACTGATTATATACAATCGAGTTTTAACTGAAAAGCATACAATTCAATTACTTAAAGTGGGAGTAAACAATTGTGATTCATATTAACTATACTAAACTAAAACTTAAAATAGTCCAACTTAATTAACCCAAAACCTGTGATTACTTGAAACCAAAAGAATCAGTCCATAAAATTTAACCCAAAACTCAAAATGACCCTACTTGACTCGAACCCAAATCTATATTACCCATTCTAACTCAAATTTAGAAATACTTAAACAAATAGATCAAAATTTAAGAAGACTCAAACGTCAAATGACCCTACTTAACTCGAGTCTGACTTAAACAAAAGGAAACGCTATGTAGCTACCCCATCTCAAATTCTGAGTTTGCGCAAATTGACTGGGGCGGTTCATATCTAACCACCAGGACCTTTAGTGATAAGAGGCAAATGAGTGGACAGAATATTGGTTTAGACCAAAAGTTCTACAGTTTGATTCCCTCTTGAACCTTTCCTTAAAAATCCTTGAATTATTTGATTATTTGCTTACACGCTTACTTGCGTACATGCTTTGCATAATCCTTATGCTTTATATGCTTTTTATGCTTTACATGCTCTTCATACAAGCTCTCCATATATATCAACCGTCAGGTTGGGGTCCTTAGAAATAATCTCTCATCAGGGTCTCACCCTGGTGGGGTAAGGCTGCATATATCGTACCCTTCCTAAACCCTACACAAGTGGAAACCCTTAAAGTACTGGGATTGTTGTTGTTGTTGTTGTAGTGTGGGGGTCACCGCAATGGGTCAGGGTTTATTGAGTACAGGGTTTCTTGTTAGCAAAAATGTTATTGCTGGAGCAAAATTGTTAATGTCCTATTTACTACAAGTTACATTTTTGATATGGCAATAACAACAGCTTTTCAAAGCCTTTTGTTAATGTCCTATTTGGCGTATGGAATTGAAACCTAAAATTACGGCTGAGATTGAAACTGGGGTCCAAAAGTATAATTTTGTTATTTGCTTCACGTATTGGATTTAAAATTACGATTTTACTATTAAATTGCATGAAATCGGGCTTTAATTGTAAATCATACATTCCAATTTTTGAGGTGGAAGTAAGATATTATAATTTCACATTAACTATACTAAACTGAAACTCCAAATGGTCCAACTCAATTAACCTGAAACCTAAGATTACTTGAAATCGGAACAATCAATCCAACATCAATTTCATCTGAAACTCAAAATAACTTGACTTAAATGACTCCAACCGAATTGATCTGACCCAACTTGAACTTAGATTGATCAAACTCAAAGTTGGAAATACCTAAACTAATATACCCAAATTCAAGATGACTCAATCCTGAAATGACCCTACTTGACTCAAGTCTGATGTAAATGGGACCTAACTAAGCTGATGCAAAGACCAAAATAACCCAACCTAATTAACCCAAAACCTAGAGATGACTAAAACTAAACATAATGCAAAAAGACTCAATACAACCTAAATTTGATTAAGGTCTGACTTGAACGTGACCTAACCAAGTAGATCCAAAACCCGAGATAAACCAGCCTCATTCACAAAGAACCTTTAGATGATTAAAACTAAACATGATGTGATACAACTCAGTACGACCTAAATTTGACCCGGCCTAGGTAATCCAAAATTGGAAATGACGCAACTTAATTGACCTGAAACCAATATGGCTTGAGCCCTATATCCCCCCCGCCAAACTCAAACTCAGCCCATAACCTGAATGCCATAATGACACAGCTACCTAGCCAAAAATTTGATAAGACTTTGGAGCAATATGATTTACCCCAACTATAAAGTTGATTCGAAACTCAAAGCGACTCAAATGCGAAATGATCTAATCTTATCAAAACCCGAACCTAGTTAACCCTAAATCTAGAATGATCTATCCTGACTGACTAAAAATTCAAGACGATTAGTTATGGAATTACAATTCCAATTTTCGATTCTTTAGATAGCCAAACAATAGAATTTCAATTTCATCCTAATTTCAATTCCATCAGAATTGGAATTGGAATTTCAATTCCACATCCAATTCCAATTTTACGTGCCAAACACAATCTTAAGGACCACAGGCATGGAATTGAAATATGATTATACTAGCTAATTTAGTGAAATTAGATTTAACTAAAAATCATTTAGGTCATGTTTGAAGCATGAAATTGGAGCCTAGAATTGGGGTTGAGACTAGAATTGAGGACTAGAATTCCAATTATGTTGTTTGGTTCACTTGTAGGAATTGGAATTACAATTTCACTGTCCAATTCTGTGGAATTGGATTTTAACTGAAAATCATACTTTTCAATTCCTTGGGTGGGAATAAGGAATTACAATTCCATATTAACTCTACTGACCTAAAATCCAAAATAACCCCACTTGATTAACTCTAACTCAAAATTGAAAGACTCGGTTACAACCTAAAATTTGACCCAAACCTTGAAATCACCTAATTCAAATGATTTGAATTTGAAATGACCAAAATCAACTTAACTTAAAGTTCGAAGTGACTCGACCAAATTGACTTGAAACTTGAGATGGCTCAAATCCAAGAAATGAAACTATTCAACTTGAATGTCATGTAAACAAGCTTAGCCAAAGTAGAAATGATCTAACTAAATTGACCCAAAACTTAATATGACACAAACTCAAAATGGCTTGACCCATCTCAAACTCGGCTCAAGATAACTCAAATTTTGAAATGAAACAACTCATTTGTCCAAAACTAAGTTGACTCAAGCTCGAAATAACCTAAATCAACTCAAACCTTATCAATTTTAGCCTGGATCCCCAAAAGATCTATTCTTTAACTAAAAATTCGAGATAATTTGAACAACAAATGATATGATGTGATACTCGATCCAATTTGACTCGAAATTCAAATAACTCGAACTTAAAGTGAATCGCTCTGACACTAACAACTCGAACGCAATGTGAACCACTCCGACCAAAATCCTATCGTTGCTGGTTTAGAACTCAAAATACTCCAACCCAATTAACTAAATACCCATGATGATTCGAATCACTACATAATTATAATTCCAACCTTCAATTCATTTGATAAAGCAAACAATGAATTTCAATTCAATCAGAATTCCAAATTCACTAGAATCGGAATTGGAATTGGAATTGGAATTCCACAGTCAAATTCCAACTCCATATGCCATACAAAACCTTATTTTAATTTCTTGGATGGAGAAATGAATTATAATTCCATATTAATTGTATTGCATTAAACCCAAAATGATTCAACTTTATTAACTCAAAATTTGAGATAGCTCAAACTCGAAAGACCTAACATGATCTAAATTTGACCTATTATGTGAAATGACCCAATTCAAATAACTTGAACCTGAAAATGACCTGATTGGACTTAAATTCGACCTTATCTGACTCAAAAATCAAAGTGGCCTAACCTAATTAACCAAACACACGAGTTTACTCAAACCAAAATGAGCCTAACCTATCTTGAATGTAACATAGCCAAGCTAACAAATCAAAATGACCCAACCTAGTTTACTCGAAACCTATGATTTCTCAAACCCAAATCGACCCAAGCCAACTCACGCCCGACCTAAATTTAACCGTACCTGTGATCAGCCAATGCGAAGAGGTGCAGAGCGATTGACTCAAAACTTAAATGACTCAAGCTCAAAATGACATGAATGAACTCAACCATAACCCTAGCCTACGTTAGTCCAGGAAAGATCTAACCCAATTAACCCAAAATCCCAAATGATTCAAATCCGAAATGAACCAACCCAACTAAATCTTGACTTAGTTTGACTTAAAACTTGAGATGACTTGAACTCAAAGTAATTTAGCACGACTGAAACTAGATCTCAGCTGACCCAAACTCAAAATGCTCGATCCTGATTGACCCAAAACACATGATAATTTGAATTGTTGTGGAATTACAATTCTAACCTCTAATTATATTGACTAACCAAATAATAGAATTTTAATTCCATTCTAATTCCAATTCCATGAAGTAACATTTCCCCAATTCAATTCCAATTCTAAATGCCACATTTTCACATTTTTATTTGTTGTTTTTTTAGTTTTTGAGAAATTAAAAACTATATTTGAGAACAATTTCTTTTCTGGGGGAACATATCCTGTGTACTTTGTATGACGTTTAAGATCTTATCTTGGCTATTGATGTGTTTGAGTGCTTCATTGTAGAATAGAGAACAAACGCTCAGTTGATAATATAGGACTTCCAATGTCGAAAGATGCACAACATGGCATAGAAATCAACGATGCAAGTAGAATACTATAGCTCACTCCCACTCAACTTCTCAATTAAATAAGCTATAAGCCATCCTTTTTGACTTAGTATGGCACCAATGCCTAACTTTGAGGCACCTTTATAAAGCTATAACATCTTTTGGGACTCAGCAATGCTAGAATGAGTGTGGTGGTTAACTCTTGCTTTATCTCCTATGAGGTACTTTAACGCACCTGGCGTTCAATGAATGCTCACAAGCTTTATACAGTTTGTGATTGGTAACATGATGCCATGGAAGTATGGGATGAACCTCCAATAGAACGAAGTAGGGTCATGGAAGTTGCGTACTTTGGTTAACGTCCTTGGTTGTAGCTAGTCTCTAATAATTGCTATCTTACTATTTCATGGCAATGCCATCCTCAGAAACCACAAAACTAAGAAACAAGCCCTAGTTTGTCATGAAAGCATACTTCTTCTTAGCGTCAAGGATGTTTTGTTCTCATAAGGATGTGAGTACTTCCTTTAGGTGGTGGACAAGGGATATGAGGTTTGGCATCTGGAATATACGTCAGGATAACCATGTGAACTCTCCTATAATAGCCTCAGTACATGTTTCATAAAACAAATAAAGATGTCCAGGTTATTAAATTAACCAAACAGCATGACCACGCACTGAAATAAGCCTTCTCGAATTTTGAATGTCATCTGCCATTTGTTCCCTTGTGAAATTTAGATCTAACGGCACCCACATTTTAAGTCCAACTTGTTGAATACTTTAGCACTACTCAAACCAATCTTTGTTATCATCAAGTTTGGGAATGGAAACCAATAACAAGTTATGATCTTATTGTGGCTTGACTATCCGCAAACATTGACCAAGTTCCATCCTCGTGAGTGTAAAAAGAGCTAAAACAACACAAGGACTTAATCTCTCTTGAATGAAGCCTCTGGCTAGAAGGTCTTCAACTTGGTGCCTAATTTCCCCATGTTTACAAGTTCATTCGATAATGCGGTCTATTCAGCAATCGTGCACCCTTGATAAGGTCAATGGAATATTGAATATCACTCAGTGGTGGTATCAAATTTGGTAATTCCTTTTAAAAGATGTCATGAACTCTTCAATAACATATTTAGGTCATATGTTATTTCCTCTTCATTTTTTGCACTCTTCTTGCCAATCAAAATGTAGATATCCGATTGGCGACAAACTCTTTTGTGAAAACTACCCAAAATAAAAGATTATGGTTACCCATTGAGGCAACTTGGGTAGCTGCTCCTACTTTGGTAGCAGCACAATCTTTTTACCTTCAAAAAGGAAAACGTAGGTGTTATGACGACCGCCATGGGTTGCTTCACTCAAGCACAAATTTAATTTTGTTATCAACGTAATTATATGGGTATGACATCTAATGGGTCCTTAATGTGTCTCATTTTTATATGTTTTATTCCTCACTCCCACGACATATTTGGCTATTACATGTGTGTTTTATTGCTATTTAGGTATATTTAAGGTTGGAAAGCATCGGAGCAAATAAAGTTGAAAAGTGGTGTAGATTAAGCATAAATCAGACATAATTGAGGACTACGTGAGAAACCTAGCCGCATGTGTAAAAGAAGGATCCAATGAGTCATAATTCGGCAACCCAAATAGATTTTGTAAAGTTTTGGAAACCAACTGACCAATTAGCATGAAGAGCCAATCTATTGATCAACAAAAGCTTACTGTTGGAATTGGTGTACTGAAAGACTTAATTAGTTAGTTTTAAATATTAAATAAATAAAATTATTTTATTTTTTTATTGTGTGATCATGTTTGTCAAACATGCGTGTGATTGTTTTCTAAAACGTTCCATGAGATGGACGTAGTCCAAGATGACGTGTCAGGTTTGGTTTAAGTGATCAATGAGATTAAACAATAGATAAACTTAGATCAAACTAATGATATGTTGTTTAAGTATGATCGTAGCCGGTGATAAGTTTGGATAACATATCTGATAAAACTATAATATGATACTTTAGATGGTTTGTCTTGATCATCTAGATAGGGATCCAAAAGTATTATATTGGTATTGTGTATATGATTGTAACACTGAGCATGACCACCTAAATTAGTTTTTTCTTTAACTGCTATTATAAAAAATTAATTCTATAAGATGATAACTCTAAATCCAAAAAACATTTTGAACTCGTGCATGGATTGTTCTTTGCTTTGATGTGCCAAAACGATTAGTCAATGTTGCATAATGGTATGAAGTGTGGCAGGAATAGTTGTTTTACGTGGAATCTATAGTCTCTAATTAGATAAAGATGTCCCCTTAGTTGATTCGCAAATATATAAACATATTCTATAATCTTTGGCCAGAGTATTCCATATGTTTGACATTTAGAATTAGTATGAAAATTATTTCTGTATTATTGAATTGTTCGAGAAGGGCGAGTCCGGAACTATAGCGAGAGATGTGAGAAAAATAACGATAGTAGTTAAAGTCGCCTTTTGCTCACGGATATCTAACAGAAGGGTTAATTATCGTAATAAAAATTATTTGGGAAATTCTTGAGTGAATATATTTAATTCTAGAGTGCACTAAAACTTATTTAATGGAATTAAGTTTTATTAAATGGTAATCAATTTTTATCATGAGATGATAACTAGATTTGACCCATTTGGAGCCAGAGTTAGATTGTGTAATACTCGAAAAAAAGGAAAAGAAACATATCCAGTGCCTCAAGGGCTCCCGCCTACATAGGGTCTGGGGGGGTCAATGTACACAACCTTCCCCCTTCAGGGTGTTAACCTGAAGAGAGGCTGTTTTCCAGTGCCCCCAACCTGAGTGTGATAACTTCCCAGGAGGTCACCCATCCTTGTACTACTCTCGCCCAAGCACGCTTAACTTTGGAGTTCTAATGGGATCCGGTGACGGCGTGTTAGTGCCCTCTTTGGTAGATTGTGTAATACTCGATCTAGTTAAATTGGACTAGGTATTATAATATATGAAACCTGGTTTAATTAAATTAGATTATGTATTATAAAATAATTAAAACTCGCTATTATTTCAACTGGGCTATAAATAAATATAATGGGCTAATTTAAAAAAAAAGGCTCAATTGTAATACTAGAGTTATACAAGAATATATATATAAAAGAGAGGAGAAGGGTTTAAACCCTAATTTCTCCTCTCCTCTTCCAATCTCTCTCTCTCTCTCTCTCTCTCTCTCTCACACACACACACACACACACACACACACACACACATCAATTGTTAACCTTGATTAGGTTTCCAAAGCTAATTCGTAATAGAGATTTAGATATCAAGTTAGAAGATAGTGAAGGTAAGTATATCACTTCCCTACTTATTTGTGAAATATGAAAATTATTTTATATGATTTGATGTATAAAACTTATATTTGAGCGATTTATTATTTTACTAAAGTAGGTTCGAGCATATGTGTTTGATTGATTGTATGATTACTACTCTTACAATTTGAATTATATTGATTTATACATTGATGTGAATTTTCGAAAGAATTTGTATTTGTGATAATGTGAATGAAATTATTGCGAACTTGTGATTTAAAATGAAATATTTTTATGGGAAGAGCTCACAAATACTACGTGAACCCCAGGGGTCTATCGACGATAGAATGTGAATTATGCGAAATTCGATATATGACCCTGTTGCGGGATATCATACCGACCGTAGTCCTCGATTGATTTGTGAGTTAAAGAACTCATAGACACTATGTTGACCCTGATGGGTCTATCGACTATAGAATGCGATATCGATTTGAATGTGAATTATGTGAAAGTCGATCTGTAGCCATGTCGCGGGATAGAAAAACGGCCGTAGTCTCCGATCGATCTGTGAGTTTAATTGAAGAACTTTTGTGAAATAAATTAAAATATAAATTGATGTTTTGTGTTTCTCTTGTAAAGTAATCATTAGGGATTTATTGGATTTTCTTATTTTCATTGGATATTTTTTCCATTTTAAATAATATTCCCAATCCAGGTAGGCTGTGTAGTGTGCTTACTGAGCGTATTATTTGCTCACTCTTTTCCTTCATTTTTAAGATTAGTAGCTTATGACAATTTTTGAGGGATGAGGAAGGCAGAGCGCATTATGTTCTTAGCAGTATTTTTAGTTTCGAGGTTTTAGATATTAAATAAATTATATAGCCCAATGTTATTATGGACTACTTGGAAAGGTTGTAAGTTTGACTTTTCATATTATTAGCTTTAATCGTTAGTATTGATGTTGTTTAGGATCAATTTATTGGAGACTTCTATGGAAATTTCAATATTTATAAATCAAAAACTTTCGGGCTTCATGCTATTATGATGGAATTCATGATAGTACGGCCATGTAGTGCCTTTTTGGTTTAAGTCTATTTGTTATATTATCTGAGGGCATTACATTTAGTGGTATCACGGCCTAGGTTATTAATTATTGAAAAATTTGGGTGTTAAGATGAGTGACAGGCTATTAATTATTAAGAAATTTGGGTGTTATGATGAGCCTAAGTTATTAATTATTGAGAATTTTGGGTGTTAAGTTGATAGCCTGATTATTAATTAGTGAGAAATTTTTGTGTCAAGAAATTTAGTTGACTTGTTCTAGTATCTATAGCATTAACTATGTAGTTTAACTGTGCCCTTTTTGATGAATCTAGGGGCTCTAAAATGTAGCGCTTAGTGGGTGACTATGTGACCCCACTGAAACTTAGGTCAGTTTCCTTTGTTGTAGTGTGGAGGTCATGGCATCACTATAATGGGTTTGAATTTACAAACAAAGAGATTGATAAGAAGAATTTGTTGAAGGAGATTTTTATTTTGAGAAATATTACTCATTCTAATATAATTCGGCTATTTGAAGCAATTGAGGTTGAATTATCTTTCTTTTGGGTTTTGTATTGAAATATTTATTGCGGGTGTTTATTTTATGAAGTGAATAAATGATACTAGGAGCTTGTTTAGTTAATACAAGAGTTGTGTACAATGTGCTTTGATTGTTAGGGTGATACAAATAGAATTTTTTAGGGATAAATTAAGATTTTTTTTGTTTTTTGGTATAGTGACATGGAATTAGTAGTAGACTTCTGAGTGCTCCTAGACATAGAGGATTTTGACATGATTTTAGAGATTAATTGATTGTCTTCTTCTCTTGCACATTTTGATTGTTTTAGGAAAAAAGGCAGTGTTTCAGGTTACTAATCACTCATAGTTTTTTTTATTATGGAAACAGTTTAGATTTTTTTAAGGAGTATAAAGACTCTAAGACTCCTCTTAGGATGATATCAACCTTAAATGCTAGAATATCCTTGAGAAAAGGGATGATGAGGATACGTTTGTCATGTATTTGATAAAAGGAGGGATGATGTGAAGTTAGACTCCCTTTGTCAGGTAATTCCCTAATGTTTGTCCAGAGGATTTGCTTGGTATGCCTCCAAATAGGGAGATTGAGTTTGAACTTATGTGGTACCCGATAATAGACCTACATTTAAGCTCCTTATAGAATGGCTCCCTCTAAGCTAATATTCAAGGATAGGTGTTGTTATAGCTAATTTGATTGAAAGTTCAACACGAAGGATGAAGAGAGGGAGACGGTGACACTATATTAATTTCTCAATTTGATTTCGTTGAGTTTGTATGATCGTTTGACCCCATTAAGGTTGAGGAGTGGATGGAGAAAATAGAAAAGATGCTATGGGTTGCAAATGTTCCAAAAAATATGAATACAAAGCTTATCTCCTGAATATCTATTGGGAAAACTGAGCATTGCTGAAAGGCTATTAGGTGTTAGGAAAAGGAGGAAAGAGGATTTTGTAAGGATACAGTAAAAGAGTTGTTTTATTTATGGTGTGTACAAAAATCCAAAAGAGAGTTTCTCTCATCAAAGGGTAGATGAGAGTGATGCAATATCAAAAGTTCACAAAATTATCTAGATATACTACACAATGTTGATGTTGTTGTTGTTGTTATATATACTACACAATGTTGATCAAAATAGGACATATAGGTCTGAAGATGCTTCATGGTTGCCAATTAGAATGCAACTCTTTGGGTGCGTCTAATAATTCCCAAAAAGTGTATTATATGGTCGTGCAAATTAATAATATATTATAGGAATAAAAGAAAATGGAAATAAGAGTAAGCAAGGAGATAAAGAGAAGGCAACCAAGTGGGAATTTGAGGCCAAACCTAATAAAAAGAGTTTTTTTTTTTTTTTTTTGATCGAACAAGGTCCTCAAAGGATGAGACTTATAACAAATTTGAGAAGTATTGTCTTGAAATGCCTTGTTTTAGAGCGAGGCAAGTTGATTTAGTTGTGGGGAGAGTGGACTTGTTTGTGATGAATTTAGTCAGTGTGATTATTCATCATTTTGGAGTTTTGTATGAGGTAGGGTTAATTAGAATGAGTTGAACTCAAACTCTAGTTACACGCCCGATTTGATATTTCTCGCGAGATCAAACAAACAGTTAGAGGGGCCCGTGGAGTAACCCACGAGGGATCCCTCCGACGCTCAAGTTAAATTAGTCTCATAAGGTATAAAGGCGGGTAACAAAATAAACATAATAATGAGGAGTCAACAAATTAATAAGAATTGCTAAACATATCGAAATACTCATTGAAAACCCCTAAAAGGGCTCATATCATATTGGCCTCAAACCCTCTCAGGGATCTAATAGTCTGGCAAAATTAAGGTATAATCAACTAGGACCGTTCTGGGTTAATGGGATGAATAATAAGTAAAATAAGCATAAAATACTTAGTTTAAAATGAAAAGAGGATCTAAAATAGCTAAGTTGAGATGTAGGACCATGTCATCATCATCACCCATCATACATCCATCCTCTCATCCCATGCCATCCTTACCCATGACTCCCCTCATCCTCCTCCTCCCCTTTTTTTAAACCATCTCTCCCCAATCCTTATCCTCACCCCCCTTTTCATATTCTATTATGTGAGCTTGAGGGGAGGTGTCAATTGGGTACCTCTCGGTGACACATGGGGTGATTTCGAGCTATTGACTTATTTGGTATTTTCAGGTCCAGTTTTCTAATTTTAAGGCTAAATTATTATTACCTAATTTTTATATACTCATTAACTACTTATTATAGTCATAGCATTGAGGCTATAAGTATCGGGCCTTTAAGTACCGGTCGAGTATATATCTGGTGAATAATTACAAGACGAGTAATCACCAGGCGTGTAACCCAAGATGGGTATAACTAGCTGGTTTATACAATTATTATCCATATAACTTACTCACATAGCAAGCTACCCCCTATATTATAAACATAAAAATATATATATATATATATATATATATATATAAGAACAAGTGTAAGTAGGGGAAATGAGGTGGTGCAAGTGGGTGAATTGCATAAGCGGGCAAATTGTAACTCGGCGAATTGTAAAAGTGGGCGTTTTGTATATTATAGAGATATAGTTACAAACAATTGTTATTTGAATAATTGCCTATATAATCTACTTGCCCATCTACAGTAGCAAGTTGCTCAATTATAAGTTACCAACAAGGCTTATAATAACAAATTGTTCTCAACAGGAGAAGATTAGTCATATATAATATAATCAAGACTAAAGAGGGAGAATTAGAATTAGAAAGTACTCCTGTGGTGTAGTGGAATTCCCTGATGTGTTTCTTATTGACATTCTTAGGTTACCTCCTGAACGAGAAGTTGAATTTATTGTGGAATTTGCAACCAATACCAAACCGATCTCAAAGACACTCTCTAGAATAACACCAATTGAATTGAAATGATGACAATATGAGTTTATGTATTGGTTATAGAATAAGTGACGTCTCCCTTTAGTGTAGCAACCTGTAGGGGTAAAACTGCATACATTTTACTCACCTCAGACCCTGCCTTGGTGGGAGCCCCTTTATGGCACTTGGCTTTTATTTTATTATAGATTGAATGGTCATTATAAAGAAATATCCCTTGTCTTGAACTAATCAGTTACTAGGCGCATGTGTATTCTTTGAAATTAATCTGAGGTCGGGATATTATTAGTTCATAGTGGTGACTAAAAATGTGGGACGAAGATAGCACTTGGAGCCTGTTATGGGCATCATGAGTTTCTTATTATGTCATTTGAGTTGACAAATACATCTGTTGTGTTTAGGATTTAGATACTAAGGTATTTAAGCCTTTTCTAGATAAGGTTTTTTTGGATAATATTTGGTGTACTCAAATAATGAAGATGAGCATGAAAAGCATTTGACGGTAGTCTTGCAAACACTTTGTGAGATGCAACTATATGTTATGTTAAAGAAGTGTGAGTTTTGGTTACCTAAGGTTTCTTTCTAGGGCATGTAAGATGGGATATCAGTAGATCTTCAAAGAGTCAAAAGAATAGTGAATTAGCTAAGGCCAACAACCGTAACAAAAGTTAAGAGTTTTCCCAGTCTTACAAGGTATCACATAAGGTTCATGCAAGATTTTGCTAAGTTGGCTAAGTCCCTTACTAGATTGACAAGAAGAGAAATAAATTTGAATGCAATGACTTAGCAATTACATAGTTGTATTTTAATGCAACAAGCTGAACTGAAGCCATATGAAGACAGCTCTCCTACCCATGACCTTGGGCTACTTGTGGTAGTATTTGCATTAAAAATTTGGATGCACTATTTAAATGAGATGGTACGTGAAGTGATCATAAGAATTTGAAGTATATTTATACTCGGAAAGAGTTAAATGTGATACAATATAGATGGCTAGATTTGCTTGTGGATTATGATTTGCACATAAATTATCATCTGGGTAAAGCAAACATGGCGGTTGATGTTTTAAGTAGGAAAGCAGTAAGAAATTTAGCTTGCATGATCACTTCTCAGCCATATATTATTGGTAACTTGAGAAAGGCTAGAATTAAGGTAAAATGAATGTGGGATGGAACTTTCTTGCAAGATATTACCATATGCCCTACATGAGAAAATATTAAACAAGCAAGTCCTATTTATTCCTATCCAAATACTTTGGTGATTAGAATCCCAAGCCTAAGTAGTTATGATTTGTATTAGAATTACGCAGTGGAAGTGTGGTGAATGGAAGAGCGTAAGAATTTAGACATCGCTAAAATACAATTTGGTCAACAGTGAGCAAAAAGGATAGTAACCCATGTTATATGATTTATGACCATTTTCTGAATTTAGTGCGCATTGCACACTATTAGTTGTCATAGGATATCATGTCCTCTTTAATTCAGAATTTGTAAGGTGGTCAAATTTGAAGCAAATACCCAAATTTATTTGAACATGAAGGTATGTTTTGAAATACGATTTGCTCCATCTAAATCTTATCGGACTTAAACTCATTTAAGTTATTATAAGTCAAGGGTGCTAGGCTTAAAACTTGAATAACTCAAGCTCTTAAGTGAACTGCTGAGCTCTTGGGTTTGTCTCCACCCCAATTTTTGACTTTTAAGGGTATGAAGAAATGTATCTGTGGGCCCTACTCTATCATGGTAACTACCACATGAGTTAGGTCCACATCCCTTTAATTTTTTGTCAATATATATATATATATATATATATATATATAATCCAAGAAAAAAATATCTAAAAAAGTCTTCTTAATTGAAGCATAAGTAGAACTTGCGAAATAATCAAAGTTGGATATAAAAAAAATATCACAACCTTTTCTTCGAAAATGGTAAGCGGTTGAGGTCAGAGACGTGCGGTCCGAATTGAGGCTTACTTCCTAGTCACGGTGAGTCCTTTTGGACGTTTGTTTAAATTTGTATTTGAGGCGACCACATGGCATTTAACAAAAAACAAATATAGCCAGCAGCCCCCAATGAGCAATCATAAGATCAACTACTTTCTATCGGAAAGACTCGGTCACATTGTGTGTTATCCAGATCTGCTAATGCCCATTCTCAGGGATCTTGCTGTCAAGAAAATTTAAGGACAATGGCATAGGGTATTGAATCTCGTTATCGTGACAAACTGTTGGAACGAATTTCAAAAAGTTCCCTAAAGTGACAAAGTTTGTGTAGCGGAAAGGTTTAAAATTCTTAATTTTAAACTTAAGGTTAATTTAAAATTTCTAATTTTAAATCTATAGATTTCAATTCCTAATTTAGATCTATAGGCTTATATTCATAATAATTACATGATTTATAACTAGTATATTAAAAAAATTATAAATAAATAGAAAAGCGAAAGACTTAAAAAGAGAATGAGAGAAAAAGATATCTGAAATTGCTCCAAATAAAGAAAACCAGAATGAGTAATAAAATACTTTGAGAAAAACCAAGACACAGTTGCCTTCTGCGCAATGACCTCGAAACTGCCCGGAGAGTGGGCTCCAAAAAATAGTAAACTAAGGAAAAAAAAATTTCAACGGAAATTTTTTTTCCAATTAGGTACCCGAAAGTCAGCACTTTCTAAAACCCTTAAATTCTTAATTGGATATTCGATGCCAAACTAAGAAACTGATATCTCTATGTCTAGTAGTATATCGGAGCAAAAAATTCCTGATTGTTCGATGTGGGACATGAAAATACAAAACGAAAATGCAGTGCGGCGTGCCAAAACAAACTTCATACGCTGCATTTTACAACAAGGAAAAATGTGTTATTTTTAAATACAAACAGCGTGACACGTGGCGGCCTTTGATTGGACTACTTGCGTGCAAGCAGATCCCCCTTAGGACCATCGCGTGCTGGCTGGTCCATCCGCATAGACGCGGATCCTTATCCTAAGCCTTTTTTTTTGGCTTTGTTTCCTTTATGTAAAAATTCACAATGAATTTTAATTTTTAAAAAATGTAGTATTTTATAATTTTTAATTTTATTCATCTCATAAATAATATTTGAAAAAATTAAATTTACTAAACTAATGAATAAATAATTCATTTCGTGAATTTTTTAATATTTTTTCGATGGCAATAAAAATAGAGAGTTGTGTAGAGACTTCATGGACAATTTAAATATAGCTCTAAATGGGTTAAATTAATTATCATCTCATGATAAAATTTAATTATCATTTAATGAGACTTAATTCTATTAAATAAATCTCACTGCACTCTAGATTTAAACAATATATTCGATAACTCCCAAATAATATGTTTTGATGACAACAACCCTTCCACTAGATGTCCATGACAAAGAATAAATATAACTACTACCATTATCCTACTCATAGCTTCTGCATTAGTTACCAACTCGCCCTTCATTGAATAATTTATTTATACTTAAACATATTTATAGTATAGATTCCAAATATCAAAGACCTGTAACACTTTGGCTAAAGATTCGAGCCATTCAAATACTTACGAATCAACTAAGTGGACATTTGTACCTCATAAGAGATTGTAGATTCTTTATTGAATACCTGATCCTTGTCATACTTCACGCCGCTACCTAGTGTATGTGGGAATTTAGTCATTCGTTTGGACCTTACTTATAGTATACCAAAGTAACTAACATTCCATGCACAAATCTAGAATATTCTCAAGATTTAGAGTCGTTGTTCAAACAGTACAACATGAATCACCCATCTCCAATAGTAGTCTAGAAACAAGCAATTCACATGGTCCAACTCAATATGTTAATTTTATTAAACAGACCAACCTTACACTTCTGGATCACCATCCACATGACTAAGACAAGTCATCTAAAGTGTCACGTTATAATCTTAGCATACAAGTGGTCCAAACTTGTCTTTGACCACGAGTTTTCAAACAACAATCTATATCATTTGTTCCAAGTTTTTATGTGGGTTAATCTCATAAATTACTTAGAACAAACATGTAAATTGTAGTTTGAGGACTACACCCATCTCATACATGTTACCAAAAAGAAAATCACATGCAGTATATTGTTTACTTACACAAATTTATCAAGAAAATGTCTGGGACTTCAATTTTATTCTTTAATGAGATAACATTTGTAGGATAAATCTTCAGGACACTAATCCTAACAATCTCCCACTTGTTTTAAATCCAATTTATTATAGAATTTATACTTATCCTTTCTAGGTATGATCCAAAGGTCTACTAAGTCAAAGTCTTAGTAAAGTCAATTACTCTATCTGAACTAACATGCCTTCTTTACAACTTATGAAGTTATAACATATTTAACCTCTATGGTGAAGCCAGCGATACATGACTACTTGACACTCCTCCCACTTATGGCTCCTACTCCCAAGGTACAGATATGCCCAGACTTCAAACGTCTGGCATCTCTATCTGACCGGAAGTTTGAATCAGTATAGCCAACTGGAACCAGCTCGTCGCTATGAAAGACCAACATATAATCTCTAGTTCTTCATATCAAACTGGCTTGACAACCAAATCTTTACAATTGTTAACACCTTTACATCATTCCCAATGAGTAGTATATCTTCGACGTACAGTACTAAGAAAGTCATTAATTTCTCTTGATGTCATTTGTACACACATGGTTCATCAACCAATTGCTCAAACCCATAAGACTTCATCGCTTCATGGAAACCAATATTCAATGAGCATGATGCTTGCTTCAGTCCATATATGGACTTCTTCAGTTTGCATACCATATGCTCCTAATTCTTGCCAATAAAACAGTCGGGTTGTACCATATAGATGTCTTCTTCAAGAAGAACATTCCAAAAGGCCGTTTTGACTTTCATTTTCCAAATCTTATAATGAGTTGCAATGGATATGAATATCCTTATGGACTTTAGTATGGTTACTGGTAAGAAGGTCTCATCATAATAGATTCCTCCTTTTTGGGTGAAACCCTTAGCAGCCAGTATTGCCTTGAAGGTTTTTACTTTCCCATCCCCTCCTCTTTTCCTCTTGTAGACCCATCTACAACCAAGAGGCTTAATGCCAACAGCCGCCTCTACAAGATCACATATCTGATTTGAATACATAAATCCTATGTTAGATTTCACTACTAAGATCCATTGGTCAGCATCTTTGCCTTTAATTGAGTCATTGTAGCTGAGAGGATTAGATTCAATGTCACGGTCAACAGTTAAGGATCCCGCCATGAACCTGCCAGGTGTCTTGATAATCCTTCCTCTACGCTTAGGCTCTCATGTATTTAGAACATTCTCGACCTTGTCAGTTGGTGCATCTAACGCATCCGCTATATCCCAAGTTGTGTCCGGCTATTCACAATGAGTGTCATTTTTCTTTTAACTCCTCTAACACTACTCTACGTTTGCTTTTGTAGTCTACTATAAAAAAATTCCTCCTCTAAACAATTTGCATTTACATTTACAAAAAAAAATAAAAAATATATGATCAGAAGGACTGTAGAAAAGACCATCCCTTATTCCCCTAGGATTCTTCTTCAACACATGTGCTGGGCACCCTCAAATACGAAGGTAACCCAGACTTAGCCTTCGCCCGATCCATAACTCCACAGGTGTTTTGGGAACTGACTTAGATGGAACTAAATTAAGAAGATATGATGTTGTCTCTAAGGCCTAACCCCAAAAAGAGATTGGTAAAGTAGCATGACTCATCATGGACCTTAATATCTCTAGCAATGTCCTATTCCTTCTTTCTGCAAACCCATTATGCTGTGGTGTACCTGGAGTAGAAAGCTGAGATCTTATCCCATTTGCAGTTAGGAAATCCAAAAACTCACTTGAAAGATATTCACCACCTTGAACTTATCGAAACAACTTAACTTGTTTATCCAATTGCTTTACAACTTTAGCTTTATACTCAATTGAACTTTTCAAAAGAGTCCGACTAATGTCTCATTACGTAACCATGTCCATATATGGAGTAATCATCAGTGAATGTGATGAATTACTCATACCCACCTCTTGCTTGAACGTTCATTAGTTCACATATATCTCTGTGAACCAGCTCAAGCAAGTCGCCAACCCTATTGCCTTTACCCTTAAAGAGATACTTGGTCATCTTATCTTCTATACATGATTAGCAAACTGGTAATGATTTAAAATCCAAAGCCTCTATCAGTCCATCTTTCACCAGTCTTTGGATCTTGTTCGAATTAATGTGACCTAAACATTGGTGCCTTATGTAGGCATTATCCCTTTCAGGGTATTTTCTTTTAGGAGATTGAACAAGTGAGCTTATGTTAGATTCATTTAAATAAATACCAGAGTTTTGGTTAAGAAAATAACATGAATAAACTATATATTTTTGAAAATAAAATATTTATTTCTTGTAATAACAGGTTCACAACCAAATTATATGAATAACCATTATACATTAAATGAGTTAAAGAAATCAAATTCCTGCACAGTGCTGGTACAAATAAACAATCCTTTAAAAACAAAACTCTACTACTAAATATTAAGTTAACATCTCCTACTCCTAAGACCGCTACTCTTGTATAGTCTCCAACAATTACGTATAGCTTCCCATCACGCAGCCTCTTGGTTAGCCTGAGCCCCTGTAACATATTACAAACCTAATTGGTTGAACCTGAGTCCACACACCAGGAACCTAGTGGACTCTTAACTATGCTTGACTCAATTAAGTGAGATATCAATATATCTTCACCAGATGGCTTAGCAATCTTTGTAGGAAGAGAGGCTAAGCACTTAGTGTAGTTCTTCTTCAAGGGGCCAATCTTCCTGTAAAAGGAACACTTTTCTTTTGCTGACTTCTTTATGGACTTGGTTGCTACACTAGCAACCTTGCCCTTTCCTTTCTCTTAAGTAGGTCCCTTGCGAGTAATAACTAAGTCAGACTCACCATTTCACCTTAGTATCTAACATAACACAACAGAGCTCCTCGGGGAGGTTAATGTATCACGCTAGTCAAGTGTAGACCATTACCTAAACCTTTATACAAATACACCTAATACTCCACAATAACATGGCCGCATCGCTTTTTTGCACTTTGATTCATTCTAATAGAAGTATAACCCTGTAATCTGTACACCAACATCCTCTGCAAGGAGGTCTATTGATCTACTATACTACTAGACCGATAATGGAGACCGGTGAGGTTTCAACAATTGAACCTCGTTCCCACTTGATTTTATAAACTAGTGGTTTTTGATTAACTTACATTTACAACTTAGATTATCTCATAATTTCCTTTAGAATCTCAATCTAAAATCAAATTAACTAACAAAATTAATTATTTTTAATTTAAAATAATACTATCTTACTACTTTGATTACCCCATAATTTACTTTAGAATATCATTCTAAAAATTAACTAATTAAATTAATTAATTAATTATTTTTATTTAAAATAGTACTATCTTACTATTTAGATTATCTCATAATCTACTTTAGAATCTCATTCTAAAAATTAAATTAATTAATAAAAACATTTAAATTGTTTTTTATTTAAAACAATATTAATTTATAACTTAGATTATCTCATAATCTACTTTAGAATCTAATTCTAAAACTAAATTAATTGATAAAAAATTAATTTTTAATTATTATGTAAAGCAGTATTGACATCTACACGTTCTGGAGAATTTTTTTTTTTAAATTCGAAAATGTTGATGTCAACACTGACGCTAACAATTTTCTTTTCTTTTAATTAAAATAATTAATTGAAAAATAATTGAATCTAATCTCATTAGATCAATTTATCCGATTTTGCAAATCATGATCAATTATGTATAATCTCATTATACAAATAACATGGATGCAATTTCCATTAATCTTCATTGACATATTGAAATTAACTATTAATTCATTATCGATTTAAACAATTTAAATTGATACTTTGATTATTATCAAAATCAAATTAAACGATCTTTCCTTCTTAATAATATCTTTAGTTTATTAAATCGTAAGTCTATTTAATTGGATCTTATTATACCTATTTATGTATATTATGAATGTAATTAGAGGCTCGTTCCGATACCAGTTGTTGGGACGAATTTCAAAAATTTTCCTAATTGGATAAAGTTTATTCAACAGAAGGATTAAAAATTCTTAATTTTAAACTTAAGGTTGATTTAAAATTCGTAATTTTAAATCTACAGATTTTCCTCTGTTGTTGATAAAAAAAAATCTATAGATTTGAATTTGTAATTTAGATCTACGGGCCTCTACTCTAATATATTCATAATAATAACATGAATTATAACTAGCATAATAAGAAAACTATAAATAAATAGACTTAAAAGAGAAAGAAAGAAAGACATACCTGGAATCGTTTCAAATAAAGAAAACCAGAATGAATAGTTAAATACTCTGAGAAAACTGAGACCAAGCTGTCTTCTGCGCAATGACTCGAAACTGTCTAAAGAGCGGGCTTCGAAAAATATTAAACTAAGGAAAGAAAATTTTCAATGAAAAATTTTCTCTCCAATTAGGTCCCTGAAAGTCAAAACTTTTTAAAAACCTTAATTTTTTAATTGGATATTGGATGCCAAACCATGAAATTGATGCCTCTATTTATAGTAGTATACCAGAGCAAAAAAATCCTGATTTTTCGATGTGGGATGTAAAATTACAAAACCAGAATGCAGCGCAGCGTGCCCAAACGAAATCCAAATGCTGCATTGCATAACTAGTAAAAATGTGTTCTTTTTAAATACAAACTGCGTGACACGTGGTGACCTCTGATTGGTTTGCTTGGCCCTTAGGACCGTCTAGCGCGTGATTTTGTCCATGCGCATACATGCGGATCGTGATCCTGGGCGTTTGTTTTTCCAATTTTTTTTATGCTTTGTTTCCTATATGTAAAAATTCTTCTTATGAATTTTAATTTTAAAAAAAATATACATTAAGTGTGCTTGGGCGAGAGTAGTACTAGGATAGGTAGCCTCCTGGGAAGTCCTTACCCTCAGGTTAAGGGCACTCGGAAACAGCATCTCTTTAGGAATAATACCCTGAAGGGGGAAGGCTGCGTACATTCGCCCTCCCCAGACCCCGCTTAGGCAGGGGCACTAGGTATATTGTTTTTTATTATTTTATAATTTTTAATTTTTATTCATCTTATGAATAATGTTTGGCAAAATAAATTTACTCATCTAATTAATAAATAATTCATCTCATGAATTCCTTAATATTTTTTCACTGGCAATAAAATCAGAGGCTTGCATAGGGACCTCAAGAACAATTTAAATCTAGCTCCAACTGTGTTAAATTAATTACTATCTTATGATAAAATACAACTACCATTTAATGAGACTTAATTCTACTAAACAAATCTCACTGCACTCTAGACTTAAACCATTTATTCAATAACCCTCAAATAGTCTGTATTGATGATAATAATACCTCCACTAGATGTCCATGACAAAGAATAAATATAACTACTACCATTATCCTACTCATAGCTTCTCCATTAGTTACCGACTTGCCCTTCATTGAATAATTTATTAATACTTGAACATATTCATAGTATAGATTCTAAATATCAAACACCTGGAACACTTTGGCCAAAGATTCGAGCAATTCAAATACTTACGAATCAACTAAGTGGACATTTGTACCTCATAAGAGATTGTAGATTCCATATTGAATACCTGATCCTTGTCACACTTCACACCGTTACCTAGTGCACGTGGGAATTCAGTTATTCGTTTAAACCTTATTTATAGTACACCAAAGTAACCAACATTCCATGCACAAGTTTAGAATACTCTTAGGATTTAGAGTTGTCGTTCAAATAGTACAACATGAATCACTCATCTCCTATAGTAGTATAGAAACAAGCATCTCACACGGTCCCATTCAGCGTGTCAATCTTATTAAACACACCAACCTTACACTTTTGGATTACCATCCACATGGCTAAGACAAGTCATCTAAAGTATCACGTTATAGTCTTAGCATACAAATGGTCCAAACTTGTCTTTGACTATGAATTTTTCAAACAACAATCCGTACCATTTATTATAAGTCTTTTTGTGGGTTAATCTCATAAACCACTTAGAACAAGCATGTAAATTCTAGTATGAGGACTACACCCTCATGGATGTCACCAAGAAGAAAATCACATGCAATATGTATGTTCACTTACACAAATTTATCAAGGAAACGACTCGGACTTTAATTTTTTTATTAAATAACATTTGTAGGGTAAATCTGGATTTTAGGATGCCAATCCTAAAACTATCCTCACAATGTCAATCACATTGCCCATACCTATGGACTTCACCATGTTAGTACAAAAATTAAACAATAATAAAGTAAACATAATAATGAACACAATGCCTTTTCAAAAAAAAAAAAAAAAAAAAAAAAAAAAAAACTTCCACTAGAGTGATACCGTGCAATGCATGGCCATAATCTACTAGTAATCTTGACATCGTTTACTTCGATATTATTAATGTTATTACACTATTATACTTAAACTTTCTAAGAATATATGTTTTCAGTAGTTTATCACAAAATCCCAAATTAATAGGCTATGTTTTCATGATATATAATTAAGTTACAAAAGTGACTTCAGAGTTTTATGTTTTATATTTAATAATAACATTAATATATATTGGTTTTGGATCATTTTAAAACAATTTAAATAAATGGTATTAATTTTAAGAGTTATAATTAATAAGGTTGAGTAATCTCATATTAATTATTATCACTAAGACTCTGTTTGTTTAGGGAAAAACCAAATTCTGGGAAGTGGTTTTCCCTTATTCTATTGTTTGGCGCGTCTTTTGCTTATGGAAAAGGTTTTTCCTCCCAATTAAGGGAAAACGACTTCCCTTTCAAAGCGGGGTAAGTCATGATTCTAAATGGCACAAAAACATTTGCGGTAATCATCATGCAAATCTAGATCAAATCAAAATAACCAAACTAGACTGTAGACATTTAACATCACAACATCTGACAAGAATTAGACCGAATAATTAAAAGTAGCTTGGATGTTACTTTGTTATAGTTGCAATAGAAAAAATTTAATTATTATATTATATGATACATGAAAATGATCTAGATGCCGTAATATTTTAACATTTATAATCCAGGTACTCTGATATTTCAGTAATATACAATGATGTACCCTAAAGTTTAAACATTTCTCATGAATTAGATATCTTTTGCAGAAATTTAGTAGATTCTAAATGAAAACAACAATCTATATGTATCCTATATCATAATGCGATAATTTCTTTTTTCTAAGAATGCTGACATAACACTTTTTTTTATAATATATAAGCAATTTTTGTTAGAATGTAGACAACCTTTTAATAATATGATCATAGTTTCTATAACATCAGTTTTTTTGCAAAAATTAGCCGAGTTTTAGTAAAAATTCACCAGATTTTAATATAGTATATACACAAGTGATAAAATTTCTCATCTCGGGGAATCTCATTATATATATTAAAATGACAGGATATTTAAATGATAAATGCTCAACCTTTAAAATACCAAAGAAACAGTTTTCCTAATTTATACAGCTTTAATAGTTTTTTTTGGTTACTTCATATATGTTGTATTGTTATTTATGTTGTTCTATAACAAGATATAAAATGATTGGTGAAATATATTTTTTTAAAACATACAAGAAGGCATCACAATGGGGAATTAAGTTTTCCTTTGAAACAAACAACAGAAAACCCCACTCGGAATTTATATTTCTCTAGAAAACCTTTTTCGAAGAAAAATTAATTCCTAGATTCTACTTTGCTATCAAAACAAACGGAGCCTAAAAATGATCAATAATATTTGTCAAAATTCGAAGAATACCTTTCACAATGAGTATGCAGTGCTAATGCTTGGATCTTGTTATTTTGCTCTATTGTGTAGTAAGGGATTCAAGCATAAAAATTTTCTTTAAAAGAAAGAAACAACTTCCTTCATACGTTGGAAACATGTAATTGCCCTAATGTTTTTTAATCTAAAATTCTTCATCTTATGATTAGGTATAAAAAAAACAAAATGTAAAGTGTAAAATGCAAGATATAACTCTAAAGGGTAAATGTTACTTTAGAACTTACCTTGACACAATACAGTTCGAAATCGATATAAACACTAAGATAGTTTTGATGTACTATTTTTCTATTTGAGTCTTTATATATCATTATCTTTTTATAATTTCAAATAATAGGGAAAGGAAATGGGCAGTTAATTACGAAAATTAATTCAACCTTGAAAATTTGCTATGATTTGAGGATAAATTACAATAATGACAATAAAAAGCCCTAAAATGACAATTTAAATTTTTGAAAATTTACCTCCAAGAATCGTAGGAGAGATAAGGGGATCAGGAATAATAGGTACAATGAGAAAATGGGTGGGGGACAGGATTTAATTGGACTGAAAATAGCGGTAGTTTGCGGACAGTTGTTTCCGATGCACACTAGGTGAATTCTTAATAATGCAATTTGATGCAGCCCGCCAAGGAGTGTCATCTGGCTAGGCAGATTGTCTGGAAGGTGAGCTTGGCGGATCGAGGGACTCAACGCAGGGCGGGTTACACGGGATTGACAACCAAGACTTGGGCTGGATTTGATTTCCTTCTTTTTTGGCTTTTATTTTCTGTCTTTTTCAACATAAGTATGATTTCTTTCCTTTATTTTAGCTTAGGCGCCTCCACTATACAAGGGAGACGGATTAGGGTTTGAGAGTTAGTCATATTTTTAAATTTAAACTTCATATTGTTAAACCTCTTTTCTTGGGTTGTGAGAAAACGAGCGTAACGTTTCCTCTTTCTTTTTATTAGTATTAATAAAATTAAAGGGAAAGACGTTGAACCTTCGTGCACCCCTAATTCTCCATTCACATCCTGCATCAGTTGGTGTCAGAGCCTAGAATGACTTCTGAGATGGCCCATGGACGTCAAAGGAATGTCGCCGTCGAAGACGTTTATGACCGTGATCGACAATGGTAGGCCGAGAGGAGGATAGAGGAATTGGAGGAGAAATTATGGTGAATCAAACGTTGCTGGATTCAACTAGGGCGAATCCCGATCTTGCACCAGGGACCTGGCCCCAATGCCTATTAACATCGGGCGCTGCAGGAGAGGAGGCAGACGAACACTTCCAAAACCCTTACCCGGACGAGGAGCTACAGGATTCGAGGCCCAGGCTCCATAGGCTCAATACCGGAGATGCCAATGACCGTGATGATCGGAGGTGGGAATCCGACCTCTAGGTTGAGTTCTTAGAGGAGGATGCCCAGAAGAGTTCTTGGACTGGCTTGTTGCCGTCGAGGAGATTCTTGGGTTCAGAGAAAATAGGCACCACTCGTTGCTACTTGGATACGGGGTAGAGCAGCCACCTGGTGGCACCAACTGAAGCAAATCTAGTTTCGCTAAGGAAAGATGAAGATTGAATCTTGGGAAAAGATGAAAAAACACATGAGAGGTGCCTTCTTGCCTCACAGGCATGCCAGGATGTTGTATCAGTGCCTATAAGGGTTGTGATCGGGCTCGAGGTCTGTGGAGGAATACAAGGCAGAGTTTTAATCATTAGTTGCCAGGAATGACTTGGCGGAGATGGGAGAGCAACTGACAAATCGTTACGTAGGTGGATTGAGGGAGTCAGTACAAGAGGTGTTGAACATGTTTGACATCTTTTCTATGTCAGAGGTGAGTCAAAGAGCTATGAACGTGGAATGACAGCAAAGGTGACGCCAAGCTGGCAGGACCTAGGGGGTACAAGCTGGCGATAGAGACCAAACATGGGCACCGCTAACTCAAAGTGCACCAAACAGACTACCACATGCCAACACTAGGAAGCAGTTTACTCAAGACTTGGCGGTTTCATCAAGGACGCGTTGCTTCAAGTGTGGAGAAGTTGGTCATCGGGCTGCTAACTGCAGAAAGGGTGACACAGCTGGTAAGCCTCTGTTCATTGATGAACCATAGGGGGAAGAAGGCATGGCCATTGAGGAAGACGACCAAGATGAACTAGTAGAGCAGGAAGAGGATGCTGTTACAGGCGACGAGGGGCATCTGTTAGTGGTTAGGTGTGTTTGCTTCGCACCTAAAGAGGAGCAGGGGGATGGTTGGTTAAGGAACAACATCTTCCATACCACATACACCATTGGTGGTAGGGTGTGCCGCATGGTTATTGATTCAGGAAGCTATGAGAATGTGATATCTGAAGTAGCAGTCGCCAAGTTGGGGTTGAAGATGAAAGCGCATCTCAATCCTTGCAAGTTGTCATGGCTCAAGAAGGGAAATCAGGTGACCGTTCAAAACATTGCTTGGTTAATTTTTCAATTGGGGCTAAGTAAAAAGACGGAATTTGGTGTGACATTGTTACTGTGGACGCCTGGCATTTGCTATTGGGATGTCCATGCAATATGATAGGAGTGCCATCAATGATGGGAGGAACACGTATAGTTTTATCTTTGAGGGGACCAATATCATCTTGTTGCCCAAGAAGGAGGAGACACCAAGAGCCTTAGTGGCTTAACACCCGAATATACAAGGACGCACCATGTTTGCCAAGGAGGTTGGTGACACCAGGGTCATGTTTGTATTGATCTAGAAAGAGAGCAATGTTAGTTCAAGCGAGATACTGAGTGAAGTGACCGCCTTGTTGGAGAAATACGCTGATGTATTTCCAAAAGAGTTGCCTGCTACACTGCCGCTCATTACCGCATGAGGCCAACTGAGCATGAGGAGCTGAGATGCCAAGTGGAGGAGCTACTCTCCAGAGGCTTTATTGGGGAGAGCTTGAGTCCTTATATTGTTCTGGCTTTGTTGACGCCAAAGAAGGATGGAAGTTGGCAAATGTGTATTGACAGTAGGAAATCAACAAGATCACGATATTGTTATCATTTTCCTATTCCAAGGTTGGATGATTTGCTAGATAAGTTGCATATCTTGAAGGTATTCACGAAGTTGGATCTCAAGAGTGGGTACCATCAGATTCGAATCTCATCAGGAGACGAGTGGAAAACGACATTTAAGACAAGAGAAGAACTTTACGAGTCGTTGGTCATGCCATTTGGGTTATCCAGCTCACCAAGCACGTTCATGAGGTTTATGAATCAGGTTCTGCGTCTTTTCATTGGGAAGTTCTTCGATTTTTGTTTTGATGACATCCTGATCTATAACCGGGACCGTGATGAACATGTCCGGAATTTAGAAGAAGTGCTTAGTACTTTGAGGTACCAAAGTTTGTTTGTCACCTTTTAGAAGTGCGAGTTCATGAGGGACAAAGGTAACCTTCCTTGGGTTCGTTGTATCCAAGGACGACATATCAGCTGATGAGGGGAAGATTGCTGCAATTCGTGACTGGCCTCAACTGAGAACGATTGGCAAGATTTGTAGTTTCCATGGGTTGGCGTCCTTTTATAGGCACTTTGTTCCAAGCTTCAGCTCAATCGTGGTGCCTATCACTGATTGTCCGAAGAAAAGCTTCTTCGTTTGGACACCTCAAGTGGAGGCCGCCTTCAATGCAATCAAGGAGAAGCTAATCATGGCACCAGTTTTAACCCTTTTTTATTTTCAGAAGACATTTGAGTTGTACACGGATGCCTCCAAGATTGGCATTGGCACTGTGCTTAACCAAGACGGGAAGCCAATCGCATATTTTAGTGAGAAGCTCTATGGGAGTAAGTTAAATTGCTCAACTTATGATCTGGAATTCTATGAATTGATGAGAGCATTGAGGCAATAGAAGTCATACTTAGCCATTCATTTTGTATTCTAATAACGTTTCCCTCAAATACATCAATAGCCAAGACAAGCTCTCAGACAGACATGCCAAGTGGGCGAGCTACTTACAGCTCTTTCACTTTGTCATCAAGCATAGGTGGCGGATGCACTGAGTAGGAGGAATCTTATCCTGGCGAAGAGTCGGGTGGAGGTTACCGGGTTTGATCAGTTGGTGGATTAGTACCGTGATGATCCCACCTTTGGTGAGATATGGCGGGAAGCACAGTCGGGGTCAGTTCCCGATTACTCAATTCATGGCGGATTCTTGTACAAAAGAAACCAGCTTTGCATTCCAAACTCAAGCTTGCTGCTTAAAATCATTGAAGAGAAGCATAATGCAGGGCATGTGGGCAGAGATAAGACGTTCAAACCCATTACAGCCAATTAATTCTAGCCTACCATACGCAAGGAGCTTGAGAGGTACTTCAAGCGATGCTGTGTTTTTCAAATTTCAAAGGGCGGGGTGACCAACGTTGGACTTTATATGCCATTACTAGTTTCAAGTTAGCCATGGACAAATATCAGCATGGATTTCATGTTCGTGTTACCGAGGACCACTGGCGGTATTGATTCTATCTTCATGGTTGTAGGCTGCTTCTCTAAGATGGCGCACTTCATCGGGTGCAAGAAGGCTGCAGATGCCATATATGTGGCAGGTCTCTATTTTTGGGAAGTATACAAGTTGCATGGGTTGCTAGCTAGCATTGTTTCGGATCGGGATGTTCGCTTTGTGAATCACTTCTAGAGGACTTTGTGGAAGATGGCGAATACATCTCTCACCTTTAACACTGTCCATCACCCTCAAACCTATGGACAAAGCGAAGTCACTAACCGATCTTTGCACACTCTTCTCCGATGCCTCGTTGCGGAGAACGCCATGGGATGGGAAGTGAAGCTCCATCAAGCCAAATTCGCCTAAAACAGTTCCATCAATAGGAGTACAGGGTTCTCGCCATTCCAGGTTAGCTACGATTTTGTTCCTTGTTCTTCGATTGACTTAACACCTGTGCCGGACTTAACACGTCCAAATGGAAAGGCGGAGACTTTATCTCATCGCTTAAGACGTCCATGAGTGCACCAGAGCTCGATTACTGGAGACCACTGCCAAGTACAAGTTAGCAAGTGACAAGAAGTGCCGAGTGGTTCAGTTCTAGGTCGGCGACAAGGTTTGGGCAATCTTGACACACGAACGACTTCCATCTTGGGAATACAATAATCTCACAGTTCGCAAGATAGGTCCCTCGATGGTTCTGGAGAGAATCAACGACAATGCCGACCATCTTCAGCTTGCACCCGCATGAGGACTTCTGATGTCTTCAACATAACACACCTTACCCCCTATTTTGGAGATAACGACAGTGCGGATCCTCAAGCGAATTCGTGGGAGAATTCTCTCCAACCCGAGGAGGAAGATGCAGCCTGCCAAGAAGTGGTGTCTAGCTAGGTGGATTGGCAGGAGGGTGAGCTTGGCAGATTGAAGGATTCAAAGCAGGGTAGGTTACACGGGATTGACAGCCAAGATTTGGGCCATATTTGATTTCTTTCCTTTTAGGCTTTTATTTTCTTTCCTTTTTAGCATAAGTATGATTTCTTTCCTTTATTTTAGATCAGGCGCCTCCACAATATAATGGAGATGAATTAGGGTTTGAGAGTTGGTCATATTGTCAAATTTAAACTTCATATTGTTAAACCTCTTTTCTCGGGTTGTGAGAAAACGAGCATAACTTTTCCTCTTTTTTTTTATTAGTATTAACAAAATTAAAGGAAAGGCCGTTGAACCTTCCTATACCCCTAATTCTCCATTCACGCGCTGCATCACAATTTCTTAATGACACATAGATACATGCAAAATCAATTATGATAATTGATACAAAATTAAATATCATGGCTAATAAATCACCACTAGTAAGTTAAATATCATAAATAATTAGAAAACAGATAAATAAATTACTCACTTGAAAAATATATAATATCTAAACAACATAATAATAAGGGTGAACAATATTTAGAAATATATCTAAATGATAGACATGGATTAAAATAAAACTTATCTTGAGTGAGACTTGCCCAGCTTTGTCCTCAAAGGTTGATTCACTTTTTTCAATGATATCATGATGTAAAAAGGCAACAACTCGTGAATCAGTACTGTCAATCCAATACTGTGATTTTTTTTCTCTTCCTATTTCACCATCTTTATCTCCTATGTGTTCATGGAAATAGAAAATCCCAAATAAGTTTAGAATTATGATTTTCCCTCTGTCTCTGTATTTTTTACATACTTATAAATAATAAATTGTAAATACATCTACTCCTCCCATGCCCCACCCCCCATCATAAAATAACTGCCAATTAGTTGGCACTATTTTACAATTTTATTTTTTTTCATTTTTTATGTATGGGGAATGCCCTTGACAATTTTAAAATTAAAAAGTTTGGATTTTACTGAATTTCTAGTAAAGGGGGAAACTTTTACTTAAGTAATAAGATAGATGCAACTTTAAATTATATTTCGTAAATAGGAAATATAAAAATATTTATTGACTTTGATCAATCTATCAAATAATCTGACTTAGAAAATTGTGTTGTGATTAAAAAATCACTTAAAACACCCAATGAAACCATAAATTATATGTTGGAGAATTTCCTTACAAAATGGGTAACCGGAAGATCTCAGGTGTCAAGGCTGTGTGATCACTTTCCTTAAGACTTATTTCGGCATATTGAAATAGTCTCGGGGATATAATGACAACAAAAATATGAAGTGAGGATGTGAATGAGGAGGAATAGAAGAGATATCAATAAGAATGAAGTTTTCAAACACTTTTCACAACACTTTCTTTTGAATTCACTCAAGTATTTGTTTGCAATATTTTCCATAGAATTATCATCACTTTAGCAAAAGAATGAAGGGGTTATTTATAATTTTAAAGTGTCTCTTTATGAAGGAACACGTCCCTTCATGAAGTGACACTTTCTTTTTTAATATTTCACAATACTTGTACGTAAAGATCTTTCATGTATGCTCTTCAAAGAACTAGTGGAAAAATGTATAAGAAAATAAGGTTTAGATGATGTCCCAAACTTATCAAAATCCAACCACCAAAAATCGAAAAAAACCGCGCAAAGTAACGGTTGAAACTACACTGTGTGTGGCTGTGTGTCGACAAGTGGACTTGTGTGTCGACACACAGATCGACTCTCACGTTACTATAATTCTGTAAGATCTATGTGTCGACATACAGGCTGTGTGTCTCAACACACACACACACTTCAAGTTAGTTTTGTTAGGCTGTGTGTCGACATACGATACCTGTGTGTCTACACACACCTTATACAAGCCAATCCACTTCAAAGTCAAGTATGAGACAAACTTGAACATTTTATTAAATACTCTATTTTGGAAATAAATCAACATTCCCCCATCGCTTTTAAAATACAATCATTCTCAAATACAACATCTCAAAATTAAAGGAGGCTTTATTTTGCATCGATGATGGTGTCTTTCGATTGAACCCCCAGCTAGTGAAGACACGTTTACAGTTAATCGGATAAAAAATATTAGACCAAGCTTTGAACCATACAACCTATTTGACTAACTGAAAACATCTCCACACACAAGGTGTATTCCTCGTACACACCCTACAATTCCCTGACAACATATTTGTGAACTTGTATCTTGTACCCTTCATGAGTGTTTCAGAGCCAAATCCTTAGTCAAAAATCACTCCTTGAAGTGGCCAAACTTCACACTCACTAAGGTAAACCCCATTGATCATGTTCCTGCTATACAACACTCAACAATAAAAACATACTCGGGTCCATTAAGAGCATAAGCTCATCCTCTTAAGATCTCTATTGCAGGATACCAAGCACTTCACACGCGGGATGAAAATATCTCTTTTAATGCTTGCAGTCACACAGCTGATAAATCTCTCTCATTGAACCCGAGACCTGCCGTCATACCAGGCGTCAAGTTGAGGACCCTTCATGGGTAACTTATAATGACAGGTTTCACACCATCCCTTCATTTGTTTATTACAAAGCCTCTAGCAACACTTTTTAATAAAAGATTAGAGAGATTCTGACTTATATTTTCAAAGTCCACAGTGATCACTCACTCTTTCATGAGTTATTTCACATAACAATGTCTGACACTAATGTGTCCGGACTTTTAATGATATATCTCACTCTTATACATTTTAAAGCATAACCTCACTATCACAATGGATAGAAATAGGTAGTATTGGGTTAGGCCACAAAGGAATCTTAAGCTAAAGATCCTTTAAACATTCTGCTTCTTTACAAGCAGAAACTAGAGTAGCAAACTCTATAACCACGGTGAAATTAATAATACATGTTCATTTCTTAAAACCCAAGGAACAACACCCCCACCACGTAGCAACACCCACTCGCTTTAAGAAGCATAGTCCTCCTTATTGGAGATACAACTAGTATCCAAGTATTCTTCTAAATAGAAGAGTACTCATTAAAAATAACACCATAATTCACGGTCATTCAAGTACCTTATGTACCACATGCCAGTAACCTTTGCTTGCATAGCTAGTTATATACACTTAGCTATCCAACGTCAAAGGTTACATCGAACCTTTTCAAATTCTAATTATACTATTGAAGCACTTTCATTTAGTTCTAAATATTCATACCAAATTTCAATTTGTAATCAACATACATACATATAACGAATCCTATATTACTGTTAAACTCGTCATACACCCCTTTATTGGATTCATTAATTACCTATTTCAAAAGGCAACATCATAAGACTTCATAATCTCGCCATAGGATGACAGTCTATGTCACAACAATATTGAACTTCAGCATTCAATATTATCTCTAGTTCATTCCTCTAGAAATATACAAGTCCGATCACTAGGACTTTTCCTTTCACATTCTTTTACTCTATCAAAGTTCTAGAGTATTTTCAGGAATTTTCCCTTAATCATGATTTTCATCATAATATCCTTTACTTCACATAATCACAATGCATAATTCAATATCAATAAAAGACTCAAAACCATTTTAATGTACTTTTTTATATTTACATATCAATTTACTCATAGCTAAATCATATGAACTATCATGCCATTTACAAGCATCTAACTTTATGGGCATCTCATGAGTAATCAGAATTCAGTATTCATATACTCTTAATTTTTGTCACTTTGATGACTAACAACATGTGAATGCAGGATCACATAATAATCTCATTTTTCATGTAACAACTGCATATAAATTAGATTTAACTTGAGCATCTTCACATTCATTGTATAAATGTACTTCGTTTTAACTGATGAAACGAATCACGATTATTGTACCAACTAATCATGGACTACTTAACCGTCAAATGCACATGCCCCTTAAAAATGCATGTAGACATTACTTTAATCGCATTAATTATGACAAGTGATAAAACTTTTCACACGCATGCCGGTTTCCATTGAAGTATTACATCAAGTAATATTGAAAAACCCACTAGAAATATGCGGTTAATTAATAAAACATGAATCATCATTTCTATGTGCTTTTATACAACTTCTTTTGTCATCCTTAATCATGAGCTTCAATTTAAATATCACTATATCGGTCATATTATGGATTAACATATGAAAAATAATCCTATACTTCATGATCCACTAATTCCATTCAAATTCACATCACATTTATTTTACCAAGCAAACAAAGGCATTCACATTCATAAATTAAAATCACATTAATCTATGATCATTAACATGCATACATGCATTAATCGTATAACTGCACTAACATCCATGCTTATGCAAAAATTGTAGAACATGTATAATATAAATTAAGCATGCATCAGCCTTGTAATTTTATCAACATGTATATGGATGATCATACTCAAATTCCTTTCATAATTGTGATCATATAAACATTGCCTTTCATGCATAAAATTTCTTTTACTCAAATTATGTACTCCAAATACGCAAACATGTATTTGTTTAACATTTTCCTCTCATGATCCAATATTCATATAACATCAAATATCACAATTTTTTCCTGATCTATAATTTTAATTTCACTCAAATTCAAACCACTTTCGGATTCACTAAGTAAACATATAATATTCATGTTTACAAATTAAAACCGCAAAGTTTATAATTACATTAATCATGCATACATGCACTAAGCCTCAACTTAATTACTCATAGTACAAACTCATACACCAATGAATTTACTATACATAAGGCATAATTTATACTTTGTTTCAAACTATGAATGCGTTTTCATATTTCATGAAGAACTCATTGTTCTTTTCAATTCGTGAAATACATGTGTCATTATCAACATATTTCATTCACTTATTTATTATTATTAGTTTTGGCATCGTCTCGGCGTCTAATTTCAACAATCACGCTAAACAAGAATTTCCCTTTTAGCATCGCCTTCACGTCTGGTTTCAACAACCATCCAAAATAAGATATTTCTTATATATCACCTATTCTAATAATAAACAGTATTTTATTAGAATTGTCATCACCATAATAAAATATAATTAATTACCAAAATTAATAGAGTAACATTTTTAATGGCTAAAAGTTAATCAAGCTTGTGATTGAATACATATCATTTATTTGTACATCTTTCACACAAAATGCATGCGGGGTTGATGGTTAGTGACTCTATCATCCTTCCCAACTACAGCCGGTTCGATTTGTAAATGCAAAAGTTAATTCTTTTCTTTTTTTTTTCCAAAGTCAATATTTTTAGCTCTTTGTTAGTTATGCATGAAACGACAAGGCGATGAGTGGCCAAGTATCTCACATTGTTATTTTTGAACTGGGCTTCAAATTTCCTCAACCGCGCAACATTAGACTCTTTACATCATTTTATGGAAAAATAACTATGCGGTTCCTTCTTCTTCTTCTTCTTTTTTCTCCGATTTTCCATTTCTTTTTTTTTAATTTACTATTTTCTGTTTTTTCTTTTGGTAACGTGATGTAATCATCATTTGATTCAAGGCACTTGGTCATAGATACATGATATAAATCATCAAAATAATGCCTAATTATACATTGGTCATAGATACATGATATAAATCATCAAAATAATGCATAATTATAAATCATGAATTCTTAACTTTGGTTTTGATTTTACATATAAAACTCCACTATAATGAGCAAAGAACATCAATCCACATGAATCTCATATTTTCATGATTTCATCCCAAACCAACGATTTAAATTTCACACAACTTCTTATCTTATGATATCAATCTTAAAATTCCATGATTTAAAATCTTTTGATCAAATTTTATAATATCAGTCTTAGAATTTCATGATTCTTACTCATATTTGAATCAAAAGATATATCTTGATCTATGGCAATTCATATAAGAGAAAGATCCGAGAAAAAGTCCCAATCCTCTCCATTCATCACTTGGTTCGACATCAAATCATGCAAAGTGAAGAAGCCAATTTCAATTAACGAAATTAAATCTTAAGATTGTTGGAGAATTTCCTTACAAATCAGGTAAGCAGAATATCTCAAGTGTCGAGGCTATGTGATCACTTTCCTTAAGACTTATTCCAGCATATCGAAATAGTCTCAGGGATATAACCACAACCAAAATATGAAGTGAGGACGTGTATGACGAGGAATAGAAGAGATGTCCATGAGAATGAAGTTTTCAGGCATTTTTCCCAACACTTTCTTTTGAAGTCACTCAAGTGTTTCTTGCAATATTTTCCATAGAATCATCATCACTTAAACAGAAGAATGAAGTGGTTATTTATAGTTTTCAAGTATCTCTTCATGAAGAGACACATCGTTTCATGAATTAACACTTCATTTTTTAATATTTTACAATACTTGCAAGCGAAGATTTTTCATGTGTGTTCTTCAAAGAACCAGGGGGAAAATATATAAGAAAATAAGGTTTAAAAGACGTCCCAAACTTATCAAAATCCAACTACCAAAAATCGAAAAAGACCATGTAAAGTAACGGTCGAAACTACCCTGTGTGTTGAAGCTGTGTATTGACACACAGGGTTGTGTGTCGACACACAGATTGACTCTCACGTTACTGTAATTCTGTACGATCTATGTGTGGACACACGAGCCCTTCAAGTTAGTTTTGTTAGACTACGTGTCGACACACGGTACCTGTGTGCCGACACACACCTTATATAAGCCAATCCACTTCAAAATCAAGTATGGGACAAACTTCAAACATTTTACTAAATACTCTATTTTAAAAATACATCAACATTGTAAAATGAAAACACTAAAAGGATGAAAGAAGTAAAATTTGAGCGGAGGATATATTTCTAATAACTTCCTCGAAGAAGTGTGATCATAAATTACACCAAAAAATAGATACCCCCGTTTCTAGACGTGGGTAAAAAGTTCTATTTTATTTATTTATTTTTTTTTTAGGGAAAGAGAGGGATGAGTGGCTAAAATTTTAGAGTTTTAATAATGCAAATAGCAACTTTAGGCATTCGAGCCTTCAATCTTATGCGTCTAATATACATAGAAAAGAACATAATAATTAATTTGTTAAAAAAAACTATAAAAAAAAATGATGAGCAACTCAATAGCATACATTATGAATCTAAAGGTTGAAGTTACTTTAAGGTACTTAATAATAATATTTTACAACTTACCAAAAAGAAAATAACGACTTTTGCAATTTGAACCTTCAATCTTATGTGCCTCATATGACATATAAAAAAGCATAATAATTAATTTGTTGATAATTAAATATAAAGAAAAAAACATAATAATTAATTTGTTGATAATTAAATATAAAAATGATATGCAACTTATTAATAGCATACATTATGAATCTAAAGGTTGAATTTACTTTGACATTTACCTTTCACGATGTAGTCTAAGATCGATACCATTTTGAGTGACCAAGGGATAATTACAGATGCTCAGATTAAAGAACCAATCCACTCTACACTTTCTCTCAATCAAATTATTTTTACATTCCCTGTCACCGCAAACATGGTCTCCCTCGGAAACTTCATCAACTTTAATCTCTCCCCCTGTTTTGTATTGTGATAATAGGGAGTTTGACAGTTAATTAGAATGAATGAAAGAGGGAGAGTAGAGGTGGGGGGAGAGGGAGTGGGGGAGTGAATTGTTGACAGTTAATTAGTGTGAATGACCGTAAATTGGGGTGAACATGGGTAAAGCGAAAACTACCCCTCTCCTAACCGTCAAGTACTTAGAATTGTTTAGGATTCCCCATTTACTAAATTTTCAGGAGAGAATGACATTTCCAATTAATAAGATACATAGATTAAACAAAAAAAAAGAAAAGTACAAGTTCATGTGGCAAAATTCTATTCTACATGTTTCTAGTAATTGGAATCAGATATTCACAACATTTCTTCTTGTAGTCGAGTTTCAATGGTTTAAGTGTGATTATTTGCTTTTTACTTTTTTAAGTGGATTGACTTTTGTAATTTTAGTTATTTATGTTGGAGATGTAATTGTAATTGGTAACCATGTGAGTCAGGTAGCCAGACTAAAGGATCAATATATAGGGAGTTCGGGATTATGGACCTACGTCACCTCAAGTATTTTCTGGTGATTGAGGTAGTTCGATTTCCTATTGGGATCATGCTTAAACCAACGTGAGTATGTACTTGACATTTTAAACAAGGCCGAGATGCTAGTTTGTAAATCGAGCCCCACGTCCATGGTCTAGAATCGTCGTATGTGTAAAGCCCCAATCCTATATTCATTAAGTGTGTGGAGTTTGACCAATTTATAAGTGATGACTTCCCTATATTATAGCAACATATTTCTTCCCCTTTTGGGCTTAATTGGTCCATTATAGGCCCAATAGAGGACTTCCCACTTTCATGGGTTATGTCGTAATAGTGTTGGGTTAGGTTGTTATATTTGGTATCAGAGCCAACACCCTCCATGACATACGGGCCATGCTGGTACCTATTGTGGAGCCTTGATGACACCCTCAGCCTAGCTATGGAAGGTTAAGGCCGGTGGCAGGCACATGGTGGGCATATACCTCTCGAATCCCGCATTGACTTTGGGAGTATAGATATGTGGGCATGCGACAAGGAGTCCATGTCTTTGAGGTGGGGTGTTTGCAATGCCCCAATCCCACATTGGTAAAATGTGTAGAATTTGACCAATTTATACGTGATGTCTTCCCTAGGCCTTCTCCTTTCAGACTTAAGTGGTCCATTATGGGCCCAACAAGGAGCTTCCTACTTTTGCGGGTTGTGTTGTAGTAGTGTTAGGTTGGGTCATTAGAATCTAGCCGATGTATGTGGGGACAAGGTGTGTCAATGTCTTATTGGTAGACTTCTATATTTGACCATCATTCGACTTGACATTAGCTACGCCGTTCATATTTTGAGGCAATTTCCATATGAAACATGGCAACCCTATCTTACTATTGCCATGAGTGTCCTATGAGAACAATGGTTGCTTCGAGTCATGGTGTTTTTCTTTGAGTGACTTGTCATCTTCAATTATGAACTCATTATGATGCTAATTGGGTTGGGTGTCCATCCACTTGGTGTTCCATCGTATAGTTGATTGTAGTTACGTTTCCTATAATGTGAAAGCCTGAAAAGTCCATCATGTCCCATTCTTTAGCAGGTTGAGTTTAGGCCATGGTTGCTGTAACTAGTGAATTGGTGTGGCTATGTCAATTATGCATGATCTGCAAAGTTCTGGTAGATAAAGCAACACTTTTGTTTTGTGATAATCGGTAGCCTTACATATAGCCACTTAAACTGACTATGAGAGAAGGAAGTACATAGAACTCGATTGTCTTTTGTTCAAGAGAGAATTTAATCCAAGGAAATAGAGACATCCTTTGTCCGGTCCATTGGTTAGCTAGCCTAGCTTTTCACTAAAACTCTCATGGTACCCGCATGCTTACTTTTTCGAGGCAAGTTGCACATGGTTGACTTTCATCTTCCAATTTGAAGGGAGTACCAAAGTATTATATCTTATATTTTTTTTATTTTATATTTTGTACCTTATCTATACTATATATAATATATTAATAGAACTTTGTCCTTCCAAAAGTCTTCACCCTCTCATTCTTGAATTTTTGAATCACCACTTCACATTTTCTTCAATTTTGAAAAAAGAAAAAATTATAATCCAAATATAGAAATTGAAACCCAACAAAATTTAATTAAAAAAACACATGAAAACTAATATATCTTTATGTAATAGTCTGTATTTGCTTGCTTCACTGGATTTTAATTTTTTTTCATAATTAACGAAAATGTCATAGTACAAAACAAATAACTCGTAACTAAGGGTTGAGTCAGTTTGTATAGAGATGGGGATCAAAAGAGACAAATATATTACAACATCCCAATCCGAGGAAAAACAAGATTACAAGAAAATACAAGCTAAACCAACATGTACTAAGTGACTATAAACCACCACTAGTGAGGCCCTGGAGTGGACCAAGAACATGGAGTAATGAACCAAAATACAGGAGAACAGGTCAGCCAAGCCCCTAATCTGTCAATGCAATCTAATCAACACAACTAATTCATTGCTATCAAATATTAGCCTCAACTTTTCCCCGAGCTCCCACGCATACTCTGCAGCAAGATTATCGCCTTTTTTCACCAAAGTCCCCATTTTTTGTTTAACAGAGGGCTGGATTGATCTCTTCATGCTATTCTCAGGTTACATATCCTTCAAGAATTCTTGTATTTAGTATTTACGTCTTGTAACTATTCTAACATTAATATTGGTACTTATCAGTAGGCATTTACTAAACAATATTTAGTATATGTATATGCATTGAAGTGAATTTAGAACATCAGGAACCTGACAGGCCATTATGGTCTGAAATGGGATATAAAGTGTGAATTAATAAAAAATCATCTTGGTTTCTCAAGTTTCTAGTCAACTTGGGTTGGACTTTATTTGGGTCAAGTCATTTTGCATTTGAATAATCTCGGATTTTGGTTGCCAGGGTTGCATCATTTTGGGATTCGGGTAGCATGGGTCGGGTTTTAGCTGGGTCACAATTTGTGCCTAAGTCATCTTGGTTTGATGTTTAGGTTAATTGGGTTGGATCATTTCAAATTTAGAGTTAGATCATGTCGAAATTTTCGGTTCGAGCCATTTGAGAAGCGCTATTTCAAATTTTGGGTCAAATTTAGGTTGTGTTGTGTCTTTGGATTTATAATTATTTTGGGTTTCAGGTCAATCAATATGGGACATTTTGAGTTTTAAGTCACTGAAATTAATATGAAATTGAAACTTTCTCTCCCCAAAGAATTAAATCTATGCTTTTTAGTTAAAAATTGGAGAAGTTATCACTTGAGTATGATGAGGATGACCATTAATCACCTAGGTACTAATGTGGTTTTAAAAGAGTGCTGAAACTGCGTACTTGTAAGCGTACGAGCAAGTCATAGTTATAGCGGGTATACTGGTATCATATCCACAATAAATCAGTATAAATTTGGATTCGATGATTATTGAGTGATTAAATTCAGGTTTTTGTTGGAAACGTGAATGTTAACTAAATTAATTGAATCGCGGTTTCATCTCCTGCCGAGTTCCTTGCTTGCATCGCGGGGAGGGGGGATTTTTCCCCTCCTATCCTCCACCCTCTTCCAGGTCTTTGTTTGTCTTCTGTGAGGTGGTGCTGTGTGTCTCTGCTTCGTCTCCATTTGCTGTGCTTCTTGTTTTTGTATTTGCCTGTTTTCCCTGTTTCATGTTTTTTTGTTGTTTTCTAGTGCTTTCCCTGTTTTGTGTGTTTTTTTTTGTTGTTTTTCTTCCTTGATCTGGATCCTTTTTGTACCCACTATCGTTTACGGGGTGGCCCAGGGCTCGCTTTGTCGAATAGTCTGTCTGTACTTTGGCTATGCCGATAATTATCGAAAAAAAACTAAATTAATTGAATTGAACAATAAATTAGTTTTTCAATCGATCAAAGTTAGTTAAGAATATGAATTTAGGTTGACCTAAATTGAATCCCATCATTATATTTTTATCATGACAATGACTTTAAAAGTTTAGACTACAAGCTCTAAAACTAGATCAACAATAAACTAGAGCTTAGAGTAATGAACTAATCAGAGGGCATAACCCATCTAATCACTCTAGGTGTAGCATAGACTATTTCAGTAGCACTAACAAATTTTTTTTATCGCTCCTAATTTAATATTTATATTTAATTTTTAATTTTATAAAAGATTGTGTTTATGGTTGGATACTATCTCAACCCTCACCACTTGTGAAGAACCACTTATACTACAATCTAGGCTACAAGCACAAGACAACACGCAAACAAAATTGGAAGAAAAGCATGGCTACAAATTCACACCAAGAAGACCAATCTCAAAATATAAAATTCCCCCCCATGAGTGCGGAAGTAATATAACAAAAGTCGTCATTGCAAATAAACCATAATTCTAGGATCTTGACAACTACCATAAAACATAAGTCCTCTGGACCTGAATTTCCACCAAGTTTTGAGCCCCATGCCCTAGACAAGGCGAAGCCACTCATGGAGGGACCTAGTTTTGTTAGGAAGAGTAAAAGAAAAAGGTTTGACGACAAAAAAGGGAAATGAGAGCTTTGAAGCGCAAGAAGAAGGAGCAAGAGAAACGGGAGCTCCAAGAGTTCTTAAAGGATATGTCGCCCAGAAATTGGGTAAGACCTCAAGCAAGCAAAGGAAGAGGAATATGGCGAAGCGGAATGGTAGCGTGCATGAGGCCGAGAAGATCCTTGAGGCTATGTGAGTAATTGAGATGAGAAAGAGGTTAGGTCTGAACTTCGATGGCTTTGACCCGCCTACGGTGAGAGCTATACTTGATGAAATGTTGACCTGACTGCCTTTTATCCTGTTTCAATTGCCCTAAGATCCGAATCAATCTTAGTGGTCAATTAGGTTCGTCCTATTATGCCGGTAGCTGTTTATTGTCTGTAGTCCTGTTTGATTCTATTGTTGTTACTATATGCCCCTTTTTTAATGGGTTTGTTACGGTCTCGTTAGCTCGAGCCTCTGAATTGTTTCGCAACCTGGTCGCTAATTATCAAAAAGAAAAAATCTTGACAACTACCCATGCTTCACCCCTCAACTATCAATATACTCTTCTCTAGGAGTTTTACAAACCACAAATTCAAAAAAGAAAAAGGGACAAAAAAAACTCATGAATTGTTGACTCCCTTGATCTGAGTCTTTCTTGTGATTCGTGGCACTCCGACCACTTGCTCGACAGCACTGATGTCTTACTTGGGCAATCGGCTAGAATTTTAAGTATGAAATACAATATTTGGAGACCGAATCTTTGACCCAATTGGTCTTTTCTTCACAAGAGAGTGGGTTTCTCAACAGAGTCTTCAAATTTGTCCATATTTGCTCTTTTTCACCACTTTCAAGTCATCTTTGCTCCACCATGTACCAAGCCTAAATATGCAAAGATTATGTCATGGCATGCATGTAATAGCTAAAAAATATCATAGCAATGAGGAATAAAATATATAAAATATAAGATAAATCAGGTATCTTGGCACTTCAATATATATAATAGGTTTTCCTGATTTAAATATTTTATGACTCAGGCACCTTTATCGAAGTTTGATAGATTTTGGTTGGAAAATGCAAAAACGAACCACAATTATGACAATATATTGATATTTTTATTGGAATTTGATATCTTTTTCCCGAAAAAGGCTAACATGACACATAATTTCAATAATTACATCAACATCGGTAACTTTAATTTACTTAAAACATTGGCGTGACTTATATATTTTATCATAATTATATACTATATTAACATTTTATGTATAAATTTGTCAAGTTTGTATAAAAATTTATCAAATTTTGACAAAAATTATCTAGGTGATAGAATATTCAAAATTTATAGTACCTCATTTATATATTAAAATGTGGCAGGCATTGTGTTAAAAAAAATAGAGGATATCTAGGTAATGAATACTCAAACCAAGGTACTTAAGTAATAGTTTACTTAAAAAATTAATATTATATAATTAAGCAATAAAATTATAATTTTAATTGTAATTATACATAAAACAATAACATGGCTCTGTTTGATATATGAAATTAGAATTGTACTATACAATTGCAAATCTAATTCCAATTTTAATGGGATTCAAATTCTGGTGGAATTGAAATTCCATTATTTAGTTCATCAAAAGAATAGGAGGTCGAAATCATAATTCCATAATGATTTGAGTTATCATAGGTTTTTTGTAAACGAGTTGAAGTATTTCAAGTTTTAAATATGCTAACATAGGATTTTGTCGAAGCGGTGCACATTGCTTTCGAGCTATTGTGGTCGGAGTAGGGGTGTAATAGAGTCGAATCGAACCTAGTATTTTTGTATTCGACTCGAACTTAATTAACTGCTCGGGTACTCGAACTCGTACTCAAACTCAATTCGAGTAGTTAATTTTGTTCGAACTCAATCTCAATTAACTATTTGGGTACTCGACTCAACTCGAGTACTCGTTTATTGTGGATATGAACGTTCAACAAATCAGCTCCATTATAATATTATTCCATATACTCGAACATTAGTTATACTTAATTTGGATAATCAATTATTACTCACACTATATTTTAACATAGACAATCACAAATCGCCGCTATACTAATACCAAATATGCTTCAAAACCTAAGTTCCAAAAAATACAAGCAAACCAAACATAACCAATTTTAAGAAACTCATGATTGTTTTCACTCCACCACAAATATAATATGCCATCTTTTACGAGAAATTCAAGCTTCCTTCTTTTATTCTACTATTAATGTCACAAGCCATCCATTTCAAATAATACACAAGAACTACTTCATACAATTCGAGTATCGAGTCGAGTATTTAATCGAGTATTAAGCTGAGTAGTTCACTACTCGACTCGTACTCGTTTATTAATCGAGTTTGATACTCGAACTCGAACTCGGTTAATTCGAGTTCAAGTTGAGTTTTATTTGAGTTATTTGCAAGCAGCTTGGATCGTTTACACCCCTAGGTCAGAGAGATTTGCTTTGAGTTCAAGTTGTTCGAGTTTCGAATCAAATCGGGTCGAGTATCATGTTGAATCATTTAATGTTCAGGTTATCTTGGATTTTCAGCTGATTAGGTTAGGTATTTTTAGATTCAGGCTTGAATCGATCAGACTTGAGTTGATTTAGGCCATTTCGAACTCGAGTTATCTTAGTTTTGTGACAAACAGGTTGTATCATTTCAGATTTCAAGTCATCTTAGGCTGAGTTTGATGGGTAGGGTCACTTTGGGTTTAGGTCATATTAAGTTTGGGTTCAATTAATTGGTGGAGTCATTTCCACTTCAGCTCAACTTGTTTATATGACACTCAAGTCAAATAGTTATATTTTTTTGGATTTAAGTCATATCAAGTTTCAGGACAATCGGGTTGAGGCATTTAATATTGAAATATTCTTAATATTGGGAATAGCTTGTATTATCTTGTATATTTGGTATAATAGGATATTCTTGATATTGGGAATTTCTTGTATATTTGATTTTCACAAATCTTTGATTGATGTATATCTTTTCTTAACCCACAAGGTGGATCTTGTAACTCGTATAAATACCTTTGTTATTGGTGTGAATATAATCATGGCAATTAGCCAATTTAACATGGTATCAGAGCACTAATTACAAAACCCTTTAAAAAAAAAAAAAAAAAACCCTTACGCCCTTTTGAGCAAAACCCCATCGTAGCCTTAGACCCCTTCATTAACCACCAATGTCAACCGGCAAAGAGGAGAAGAAGGAGAAGACGCAGGCAATTGACCCCATGTCACCCTTCTACCTACACCCCTCTGATAATCCCAGGATTCCTTTAGTAACCATTCGTTGTGAAGGTGAAGGATATGATCTATGGGCTAGAGGGATGCAGAATGCTCTAAAGGCCAAGAAGAAGTTGGGATTCATAGATGGGACCATAGTCATGCCTGAAGATAGCTCTGCCGATGCAGACCTATGGGAAGCAGGCAATTCCATGGTTGTTTCGTGGTTGCTCAATGCTCTTTCAGTTGAAATAAGGGCTAGTGTTGCTTACTTGGACACGGCCAAAGAGATTTGGGATGACTTGCGTGAGCGTTTCGCACAAGGCAATGCCGCTCGCATATTTCAAATCAAGAACGACATATGTCTACTCCGTCAAGATGGACTATCGATTGCAGCCTATTACACAAAGCTTAAAACACTGTGGGATGAACTAGCCAATTTTACGAAATCGCCCGTTTGTAGTTGCCACGGATGCACATGTGGGGTCGCAAAGGATATACTTAAGGAGCGCAAGACCGAGAAAGTTTATCAATTTCTTATGGGTCTTAATAATGAGGTCTATGGAACAATACGTTCTAATATGTTAAACATGGATCCACTTCCATCTTTGGGACGCATCTACCACATGATCACTCAGGAAGTGCGAAATAGAACCGTAGCAAGGGGCCTTGGTGAAAGGCCCGAAGGGGCGTCTTTCATGTCCAAGGCCGAGAAGAGAAGTCGGAACTGGCAGCAACAGCTAGTGGTGCTGGTGGTCCACGACCAAAGCAAGGTGGGAGAGAAAACAAGGTGGCCGAGTCAAGTGCGAACACTGCCGTAAATCGGGGCACCCGAAAGAACGATGCTTCGAGATCATTGGGTACCCTTCTGACTGGGATCAGCAGAAGAAAGGGAAGAAGAATGTTGCAGGGGGAGTTGCTGCCCACGTAATGTAGAAAAGAACAGTCCTGAACAGCTTAGGACAGTCACTCAGTGCTTCTCCCGTTCCAGGTCTCACACCCCAACAGTACCAGCAACTCCTAAATGTTCTAGGGTCAACCGGTCAGCCTATAGAGAGCCTCTCAGGTAAAGCTTTTCTTGTTTTTGATAGCGGTAGATGGGTTTTGGACATAGGGGCATCCCACCATATGACTGGTTCTCTAGAGCTCCTAAAGGATGTTAAGACAGTCTCGTGCTCATTGTCCATCACCCTGCAGAATGGAAGGGAATTATCTGCATCTAAAGTGGGACAAGTAGAGATCAGCCCCAATATTACATTAAATAATGTTCTTTACATACCGCAATTCACTTGTAATTTAATCTCAATGGCACAGCTCTGTGTTGATTTAAATTGCTCCGTGATTTACTCTGTTGACTCTCGTGTTATACAGGGCCACACCTCGAGGAACCTGATTGGATTGGGTGAAAGAAGGTCTACTATTTGACACACGAGGCACAGGCGAGGGCATTGAAGGCAACTAAGAAAGATTGTCATCAAAGGTTGGGTCATCCATCAAAGCAAATTTTGTCTCTCATTCCTACAGTTTCAATTAGTAGTTTAAGAGGTGATTTTGATGAGCACTGTGAAGTTTGCATTAAGGCCAAACAAACTCGTTCTATTTTGCCTAAATGTAATAATAGAGGTATTGAACCGTTTGCCTTGATTCATTGTGACATTTGGGGTCGTTATCATCTATCCTCCTTTTCGGGTGCGCATTATTTTCTGACCATTGGAGATGATTTTACTAGGGCTACGTGGGTGTATCTAATGAAAGAAAAGTCGGAGGCCGGTCCATTGTTAAGGAATTTTGTTATTATGGCCAAAACTCAATTTGGACATAATGTCAAAAGCGTACGTAGTGACAATGGGACAGAGTTTACCTCGGGTCCGATGCGTCAATTTTATTTAAAAAATGGCATTATTCATCAAACTTCGTGTGTTGATACCCCCCAACTAAACGGGAGAGTTGAAAGAAAACACAGACATGTTTTAAACGTGGCCCGAGCCCTTCAGTTTCAAGCAAATCTACCTTTAAAATTTTGGGGCGAGTGCGTCCTCACAACAGCATATTTAATTAATCAAACACCCACTCCCTTATGGGTTGTTATTTGACAAGCAACCAATTTGTGAACATCTTAGGGTCTTTGGTTGTTTATGTTATGCCCACAATCATTCAAAGGGACGAGACAAGTTTGATGAGCGTTCGCGCCGATGTATTTTTCTTGGATACCCATATGGGAAGCATGGATGAAAGGTTTATGCCCTAGACACTAGAGATATATTTGTGTCTCGTGACGTGATTTTTAAAGAACATATGTTTCCTTTTAGTACAGTGAGCCTAAATGAGTCCATTGAGACGATGAGTCAACCTCTTGTTCCCTCATCACAACCCAACGTGGATTTATTAGACCCGGTAGGGTTGGCCCATGCACATAAATTAGGCAAATTGGAGGACCGAAATTTTGGTGAACAGAAGGATAACAGCCCATTTGATGAGGAAGGTGGGCAAGCAGTAGCCCAGAACCAGGAAGGGCTTAACACCGGGTCTACTATTAGTTCCACATCGGCCTAAATTCAGGGGGAGCAACACTTACGATCGAGTGATGCAATGGGCTCAACTAGACCAACATCTGCGAGTCCACAACTGCAGCCGCAAGTACACGACACCGAGCCAAACAAATCAGATCAAGGAACTTTGGATCTGCCGCAGCGAGACCGGCGTCCTCCCACACATCTCAGTGACTATATTTGTTACACTGCCTGTGCCTCGGACCCCTGCTCTTCGCCTAATTCACAGGTACCCTCAGGTAAGCCCTATTCTTTAACACATCACATCTCTTACGAGCATTTTTCATCCTTACATAAAGCTTTTCTTGTTGCCCTTACCACTGATGTTGAGCCCAGGAATTTTATTGAGGCAATGAAGGACCCTCGGTGGCGGGATTCTATGGCTCTAGAAATTAAAGCACTTGAAGCTAATGGCACTTGGACTATAAAGGATCTTCCTCAGGGAAAGAAAGCAGTCGGATGTAAATGGGTTTACAAGGTAAAACGCAAAGCAGATGGCACTGTGGAGCGTTTGAAATCCCGTCTTGTTGCTAAGGAATTTACACAAGTGGAAGGTCTGGATTTTAATGAGACATTTGCTCCGGTCGCCAAACTTGTTACTGTACGATGTTTTCTCTCTATAGTGGTGGCTAAGGGCTGGGAACTCCATCAGATGGATGTCAACAATGCATTTATGCATGGTGATCTCTATGAAGAAGTTTACATGAAGCTACCACCCGGATTTTCCTCATCCTACCCTGGGAAGGTGTGTCGACTACGTAAGTCGATATATGGTCTTCGTTAGGCATCCCGCCAATGGTTTGCTAAACTCACTTCCGCTCTTAAAAATTATGGTTTTGTTCAATCCATGGCCGATTATTCTTTGTTCACGTGCTCCAAAGGGAAGGTATTTCTTGCTCTCCTAGTCTATGTTGACGATATCATCTTAACTGGGAATAATTCCGCTCAGTGTGCAGCATTCAAGGAGTACCTAGGGAGTTGTCTTCAGATTAAAGACTTAGGGGCCTAAAACATTTTTTGGGTATCAAAGTTGCACGAGGTCCTATTGGCTTATTTTTGTGTCAACAAAAGTACACCGTAGACATCCTTGACGAGATTGGCATGAGCGGCGCAAAGCCTGCTACTTTTCCTGTGGAGCAGAATCATAAACTCTCTCATGACTAAGGAGCCCCACTCACTGATCCGGCGGTTTACAGGCATCTTGTAGGGCGCCTTATTTATCTCACCGTCACAAGACTAGATATTTGTTACTCTGTTCACATCTTGTCTCAGTTTATGCAATAGCCACGGCAAGGTCACATGGATGCGGCAATGCGCGTGTTGCGTTATCTCAAAAACAGTCCGGGGCAAGGGATCTTACTGCCTTCTGTTAACAATTTTCAGTTACAAGTTTATTGTGATGCGGACTGGGCTTCATGTCGAATGACCAGGCGCTCACTCGTTGGGTATTTTGTCCAGCTTGGTCAATCACCCATTTCCTGGAAAACAAAGAAACAAAGCGCTGTATCCTGTTCCTCTGCTGAGGCCGAGTATAGATCCATGGCAACCACCGTCTGTGAGTTGATATGGCTTCGTAGTCTACTTGGTTCTTTGGGCATTTATCACTCATTTCCCATGCGTTTCTATTGTGATAACCAAGCCGCCATTCACATTGCTGCCAATCCGATTTTTCATGAAAGAACCAAACATATTGAGATTGATTGTCATTTTATTCGTCACCACATTCAAACTGGTGCCGTTTCCACAGCTCATGTTTCCACCAAACTCCAGTTGGCAGACATCTTCACAAAGGCTCTGGGTCATCGTCAGTTCATGTTCTTATTGCGCAAGTTGGGCATTCACGACGTTCACGCTCCAACTTGAGGGGGAGTATTGAAATATTCTTAATATTGGAAATATCTTGTATTATCTTGTATATTTGGTATAATAGGATATTCTTGATATTGGGAATATCTTGTATATTTGATTTTTACAAATCTTTGATTGATGTATATCTTTTCTTAACTCACAAGGTGGATCTTGTAACTTGTATATATACCTTAGTTATTGGTGAATATGATCATGGCAATTAGCCAATTTAACACTTAATTTAAATTGATTTCGGTTATTTCAAGTTCAAGTCCTTCAAATTGGCTATTTCAAGGCTCGGGAATTTTAAGTTGCTTCTAAATCTTTCGATTTTGAGTTATTATGGGGTTAATCAAGTGAAGTTATTTTAGATTTTTGGTCAATAAAATTAATATAAAATTGTAATTACTTATTCCAAAATTTAATTTTATAGAATTGGACAGTAAAATTATAATTCTAATTTCCACAGGTGAATTAAATAACAAAATTAAAATTTTAAACACCTAAGTTTAGTCTCAACTCTAATTTAGGCCCCTTATGCTTTGTTTGGCAATACGATAAAGGAGGGTAAAGAGGGGTAAATGAGGGTAAGGGTAAAGAGGGGTAAAGGGGGGAAGGTAAGGTAATATTCTACCCTTGTTTGGATATATCAAATTAAAAGGAGTAAGGGTAAAGAGGGGTAAATAAGTTACCCTTATTTGACAATTGGATAAAGGGATAAGGGTAAAGAAAGTTGTAATTAAAATAAAGATAAAAGTGTCGAATTTTTTTTTAAAATTATCCTTACCTCTCTTTACCCCCTAATTTAGGTGTTAAAGAAATTGGGGGTAAAGAAGGGTAATGGGGAGGGGGTTAATGTCTGAGACCTTAAATTGAATTTGACCTCGAGCTAAATGACTGCTTTTTCCCCATGGAAGAACATAATTTCCAAATTAAAGTAGCGACTAAACTATTGAGCGTCCGAGGGGGCTGAGAAGTGAGCACTTATCAGTTTCACCACCAGTAACCGCCGCGATCGACGCGGCACGGCACTCCTGCTATGGCCCTAAACGCGGACGACAGCGCTTGATTCTTCACAGAAGTGCGATTTCTTGAAATCCGGCTCTGATCGTTATGGAATTCGTTCAAGGTTAGGGTTTTACAGCCGTTGAAGGAAAAAAAGTTGATCATTTTTGGTGTAAGTATCAGAATTTACTTCTTTTCCTGTTATGGAATTAGTTTTTATGTAATTTGACTGATTTGTTTGCTGATCAGTTCTAATTTCGGTTTTCTGTTACGTTTTTGTTCCTTAATGTTTACAATGTAGGTAGTGGGATAGATAAATAGGAAGGGAAGGATGAGAGTGCGGTGAATTGCTAGCATAGAGGATCATCAATGGCGTCGGCGAGTAGTTCTAGTGCAGCAAATGGCCATAGAGGGATGTCATCTAGTTCAGTTGACTTGCTGGGGAAAGAGCTGCTCGAGATGAGGCTGAGGGACAAGGTGGACCATGATGATGACAGAGTAAGCTATCAATTGCATTTCCTTTTAATTGTCAAAGAATCAACTGTTCTAAAAGTTTAAACTGATGGGTGAAGGCCTATGATTGGTTTTATACTCTAAGACGGCCCGTCGAACAAATGCCCACTTAGATTGAAGCAAAGATATTGCACATACGCACCTCATACCTTGTGCTTAAATTACATTAATGTCTGGTAGCTGTGGTTATTCGAACTCGTGACCTCTTGGTTATCAAGGCTCTAATACCATGTCAAGGAACCAACTGTTTCAAGAGTTTAAGCTGATGGGTGAATGCTCATGATTGATTTTATACTCTAACACGATCCTTCGAGCGAATGCCCATTGGGATTGAAGTATGGATATTGCACAAGCGCACCTCATACTTTGTGTTTAAATTGTGTTAATATTTATGGGCTATTGGGATCGAACTCTTGACCTATTGGTCATTAAGGCTCTAATGCCTTGTCAAAGAATCAATTGTTTCAAAAGCTTAAGCTGATGGGTGAATGCCCATGATTGATTTTATACTCTGAAATTAACTCTTTAACTAACTTTTTGCAAGTTGATTTTGCTAAAATTTACCGAACTTTAGGCCTGATCACATTGTTGGTATATACGAGGTCCACATATAAGTCCAAGTGAGGTTCCATTCTAAAACCAGTTGGCATTAGGTGGAGCAACCCACTAGACTTATATGTTTTCTCTCACAACTCCAATATGGGATTCAACTAGGCTCACATGTGGAGCCCTTAACAAATTTTATGAAGTTGATGGTAGGGTACTTTTGTTTGAGATATCTATTTGTAGTGGTTAGATTGATGTTTCTTATAGTATTAAAGATGTAAGTATTCAATGATAGATAGTGGGGTTTGGTATGGGTGTTGATTTGAGATACCATTGCAGTGATGGGCAGCGGACACAGATTTGTCATATAATTGCGATTTTAAATTTACATGAATTGGATACAAAATTGACAAACATCTGTATTGTAAATATGGGTGTTTTCTGTTGGGTGGTGAGTCAACTACTTACTACACACAATTGGTTGTTTGTTAACTCCCGAGATGAGCTAGGTCTGATTGTGCCATGACATAAACATATAGGGTTCCTTCTAAATAAAGTGAAATCTACATGTATGTACTGGTAAATGAGTCATAAATGTTATTAACTAGTTTAAAATCTCAGTCAGACTGCAAACCTCCTCAGAAACTTCTTGGAACATAGATGGATGAGGAGGGCTTATCCTGCACATATGTCATCAGATTTTGAAGACTTGGGCAATTTTTTCTTTTCAGTACTTGTATGAGCAAATGTGGTCCTGAATTGCAAGGGAGCGTGCCCAAAGATTGAAGTGATCGATTACTTTTGTACATGAAGTATCACAGGTCACAAAATAGGATTTTCAAGCCCTCACTCTTGTCCGGAGTGATCTATTATTTTTCAATTATGCGAGTATTCTCTTTAGTTTTTTAATGGACATGATTCTTTTTTGGATAAGATGGTAATCGAGTTCATTGTTAATAATTGAAGTTTGGTTGTCATCACGACAATTATCAAATCATGAAAAGCAAGCTTGTTTTTGGTAAATATGAAAACTAGACCTGCTACGCTTTACGGTTTTTTAATGTTGAGTTTCCAAGTGTTGGCGTGTACAATAGATGAGTGTAGTGAATAGTGATGGATGCATGGGAATGCATTCGATATAAAGTGAATGTGGCACCTATTAAGGATAAGTAATGGGCATTGGAGATGGTTTTTGCATGTAAAACAGAGATCTATGGATGCTTTGTCAGAAGGATTTGAGTTGATGTGGCTAGCCGCGCTATGAGAGGAAGAGGGAGTCCAAAATGACATGTTAAGTTATATGGGGCGTCTCATTGAAGCTTAAATCAAATATGATTCATGATAGAAGAAGTGACATGCTTTCATCTATTGATCTGATCTCACCTAGTGAGATGAAAGGCTTAGATTGTTTTTGCTTTTGCAGAAATAGGGTGTTGATGATATTATGTAACAGATTGTGAATATTGCATTGTGTTTCTTAGGAAATATGAATTATTTTTAAGCCTTGTGTTTGCGAGATTTAGAAGTACACAGATATTGTTCTTAATAACACTTTGGTACTTTTAACTCGTTTATAAGTATGTTTTAGTAAATGAAAAGATGTGCTCAACCGTAGAATTATTATTCTTGGTATCCCTGTGATAGTTTTTAACTTTGAAACATGTTTATAAGTATAATTTAGAAATATGTTCACTTCGGGAACCATATAAAGATACCAAATTGTGTAACGGTTAACTGAGTAATGGCCAGCTAGAAAGCCACTACACAAGGGCCCTTATGTTAGCTAATGCCTTTACTTGATTCCACAGTTGGAAGGATACTTCATGTGGCAACTACGATGTATTTTCAATGACTGTAGCTGAAGAGGGTTGTTTAGCCATATGAGGAGAAAAGAGGACCATAAAGAAATTATTTGGAGATATTGTAGTAAATCATATAGAAGGCAAAGTTGTGATTATATTTAATCCTCCAGTGAAGATGGACGATACTGAAATGTAGAGGGAAGCTTGAAATAACTTGGGCAGAAGGTTGCTAATTTTGCCAGCCAACTCGAAAAGTGTAAATGACAAAACAGTAGACCAATAGTATAGAGTCTTTCAAACTCTTTGCATAATTAATTGAGAATCCCTGAAATCCTACTGAAGCATGCTCCTAGACAGCAATTCTACTAGAGTTAAAAATTATTAGTGGGGCTTTTCCTAACAGCATAATGTCAAGGGATGAGCGCAGATCACCCGTGCGGCGCCCGGGCCCCTGAGGCTAGGGCCGGGCCAGCCTACCCCCTATGGTCAACAAGCAGCAATATGCACCTTCAAGAGATGAAATACACGGCATACCACGGACATACCTGAACACAATCAATGCGCATTAGTATCGGACAGGCTAAGGAGAGCCCATATGGCATATGTCTGCTTATTGAGCACCGGGGCAATGTCAGCCAAAGGCGGCCCGTGACAATAAGCTATTAAAATAGTTAGCTTCTTGGCATACTACCCGAGCCTTTTTAATTGAGTGGTCTCAAGTTTAAATCCTAATAGCCTTTGATCTTAATATTAATGTAATTTTAGTAAAAGATATGAAGTGACTTTGTCTATTAACTGAGAGATCTCTACTTCATGGGCCTTCACCTAACAAGTTGAGCTTTTTGGATAGATGGTTCTTGACAAATAGTGACAAACCAATACTAAAGAAATTAAGCGGAACAACCCTACCAAAAAAAAGATTCTAGCATCATGTGGAGAAATAGCAATTCAATATGAGGATAATGTAAAATTATGGGATTTATGAGGGTATTTGATAAGGATTTTAAATATATTTGTAACTTTTACGCCATCGAGATATTAGTCGTCCTTGTAATTTATTTACTTAGGGTATGATTATAATATTTTTTAAGATTTTGATTTTCTTTATTTCCGAGTTTAATTAGATTTAGGTTTCTTTCAGATTTCATTTATCTTTTCAGATTTAGGGTACCTATACTATAAATAGGACCTTTATGTACCTTATGGGTATAGCTTTGAATTAATTGAATCCAAGAGTGTAATAATTGATTTAGAAATTGGTTTTGTTTTCCTATGCGCTACATCAATTTTGATCTCAGAGTGAAATTCATCACCATCCTTCTCTTTTTTTGCTACACACAGAAACAAAGAAAACTACCCTAAACCACGCACCACATCACCCACAATCTGACCGATCCGCCGCCTCTAGCAAGCAGCTCACTTGATGTCATGACAAACAGAACCCTATCCTGGCCCTAAGGGTTGTTGTCGAAGCACCGGTGCTGTCTTCTTGTTGTTGGCCCATGCTTCGGACACCATTGCTGCCAATGCAATGCCGATGGCATCATTGCTCTTTGCCGTTTTAGTACTGCTCAACCCTTTATTCAACCATTAGCTCTTTTATTTACATAAGAGAAAAAGAGTTGCGGGATCTCTTTTTATTCAATTAAGATTAAGATCTGTATCTAAAGGATGGACTTGGAAAACGGCTCGAGGAAGATTGTGAGCTGACTGGATATTGGCTTTGGAATGATTTTGATGATATATCGTAATAGTAAAGGTTCATAATGTTTCCTATTCCATGACCCTCAAAATCTATATCAAGTATAGTGTTATGGATTTATAAGAGAATATATTTTAGTTGATAATACTTACCTTGCATGTATTCAATTTTACTGATGTGACAGTGTGATCTACACAAAACAAGAACAATGAGAGATATGGACCTACTATGATTGTTGTTAGCTTGATATTGAGCTTGCTAGTGAATTGCAGTCTCATAAGATTACTGGACATCTATATGAGATTAGGAATATTTGGAGCAGATGTGCAACTATAATGGCAACAAGATTGTCAAGGAACCAAATAAATTGGAAGAAAGTCTATAGAAGTCTGTAACTATTAGTAGTATTGTACAAGCAAAGACAAAAGAAGAAATAAACAATAAAGGGAAGGCCCAACAAATTGTTAACATTGATCATAACAATAGCAACATTGATGAGGTATATGATAGACATGAAGGGCGGCCTATTCCAGTTGATGATGTCAAGGTCAATAATGACATGTTCAACATATAGCGTTCATTATCTTGGAATATTTTTCGATACTACTATTGATTTTATGAAGGGCTTTTCATTGGATGTGGCCAAAAGCTCTTCCTCAAGTTGAGATCAAGACTTGTGATTCACTCTCTCATTCTCTCCTCCACAAAACTCGAGGACGAGTTTTTCTTAACTGTGGAAGACTGATGAATTACAAGGATAACCTAAAATATGGGATCTCTGTGGGATATTTGGATAAGATGAAATTTTGATATATTTGTAATTTTTGTATTCTCCAGTTATTAGTTTAATTTTAAGAATTTATTTAATTTAGGTTAGATTTAGGTTATTCATAATTATTTTCTCTTTTTAAATAGGGTTAGTATCAAGCTCTTTTTGTAAAAGATTCTGATTAGATTTATTTTGGGCGCGGCCCCGATCGAGGATAAATTGACGGAGCAACGTCTGCTGTGGTTTTGGCATGTTAGAAGGAGATCGACCACTGGCCCTGTTAGGAGATGCGAACAACTACATACTATGATCGAGAGGAGAGGGAGAGACAGGACAAAGAAGAAATGACCGGAGACGATCCGACATGACCTCACCTACCTAAACCTACATGAGGAGATGGCCCTTAGATAGAGCTCAGTGGAGGGCTAGCATAGGGGTAGCCGATGTGGTGGTTTAGTATTGAGGAGCATTATTTATCCAACACTAGCGACCCTAGACTTATATGTATGCCTGTCTGATTGACTTGATATGGCGCGAGCTATTTTTAATGCCCCTTGATACTTTTTTGCTTGCTATTGCTTGCTCTGTGCCGTTGTTTCTGCTCTTATGCTCTTATGTTTAGATGCTTGCATGTTTTTATGCTTATGCTATTATGCTTCTCAGGTCGGGAGTCCTAGGAAACAGCTTCCCTTTAGGGTAACAACCGAGATGGGTAAGGCTGCGTACATCCCCCCCCCCCCCCCCCAAAAAAAAAAAGAAAAAAAGACCCTGCTTAGGTGGGAGCCTTTAAGGCACTAGGTATGTTGTTGTTGTTGTTATTTGTCTGATTAGATTTATTTGAGTTATCTTTTCGAGTTAAGGGTGCCTACACTATAAATAGGGCCCTTTTGTATCCTATGGAGATATCTTTGAATGAATTGAATCCAATAGTTTAATAACTGATTTAGATATTGGTTTTGTTTTCCCTTGTGCTGCATCAAATAGTGATAGTGGTATTTTTCCAAATTGACTTCTATCGCATCCCTTTCAGAACATGTTTTTGGGGTTGAGAGGTTGGGATTTTGCAACATTATTTGCCAAAACCTGAAAGAACCCTCATCTCAAAGGATGCATGTCCAACAACTGCATGACAATATGGCAGTGTGATTTCTCACTATGTCTCAGTGTGATTTCTAGTACTCCTTCGAGCAGGATGTGTATATGTTACTGAATCAATGTCACTATTGACATCTCTTAAATTGGCTTGTGGACAGCTGCTAAAACAGCCACAGATTACAATGTTACATCTTGACCCCTTTTTCATGTGGATCCTAATGAACGCTATGATGTAGCACAACAACCATTAAACAATGGATTTTAACCATTTGCGATGGAACTTCATGGTTGCCTCCATAATGCAATTATCAACAATAACAAACCCAGTGCCTCAAGGGCTCCCGCCAATGTAGGGTCTTTTGGGGGGGAGGTGAGATGTACGCAACCGTACTCCTTCAGGGTGCTACCCCAATGGGAGACTGTGTTCGAGGATTCCCACAACCTCAAAAGCATAAAAGCATAAAAATGACAGTACAGAGAGAGCATAAAGCAACAAAACAATAAGCAATAAAGCAACAAAGCAATAAGCAGTAAAGCACATAGCATTGCGGAGCAACAATACATTGCATGAGTAGTAAGCAGCAAGCGGCAAGCAACCAACAACATATAGTAATAGCAAGTATAAGCAAACAGGAAGCCGAAGGGCGCTAGGACTAACTTAGTTGTGCTCCTTTATTCTAAGCTACTATATCGGCTACACCTATGCTAGCTCTCCACTCAACTCTATCTAAGGTCATCTTCTCATTTAGGTTTAGGTGGGTGAGGTCGTGTTGAATAGTCTCCATCCAACTCTTCTTTAACCTGCCTCTCCCTCTCCTCTCGTGCGTAGTATGGAGTTGTTTGCATCTCTTGACGGGGGCAGTGGTCGGTCTCCTCCTAACATGCCCAAACCACCGCAAAATGTTGCTCCCTCAACTTATCCTTTATTGGAGCCATGCCCAATTTGCTTCTTATAACATCATTTCTGATCCTATCCTTCCTTGTGTGTCCACACATCCACCGCAACATCCTCATCTTTGCCACCTTCAACTTCTGCATATGATGTCGTTTAACTGGCCAATACTCCGTACCGTATGACATAGCTGGTCTCACTGCTATCTTGTAGTGTTTCCCTTTAACCTTAACTGGAACTTTCTATCGCATAGTACCGTAGAGGCCATCCTCCATTTATGCCAGCCTATTTTAATGCAGTTGTTGACATTCTCGTCAACTTCACCGTCTTATTGTACCATGGAATCGAAATATCTCTTTTTTATTATCAAGATATAGTTACAAATGTATTTATATATTCATAGCTATCAAAGGGGTATTCAAGACAATGATTATATGGCTTTCATTCAAAATTTGGCAAAGTATAGATTAGTAGAACTTATTCCCCTCAGACTAGTGGATCAAAATAACAGAGTCCGACATATGAAAGGCTCTTCTTTAAGTGAGGTTGTTGGATGAGACCAAAAAAATGAATAAGCCCATACAAGTCTCTTTAGATTGAGAAATGTTTCATACCTTCGGAGGTGTGTCATCTGTAGACATGATATATTAGAATTTTCATTACTTTCTGCAACTATGCTTTTTATTAGTTATTCTTTAATGGGCATAAGTACTGTGCAGCAGGGGCAGATCTAGCTGTTTAGCTAATAATAAGAAAATACGTAAGAAATATTACATATAGTCTATTTATTTGAGTAAAAACTTCAACTGCCCTCAATATTTTCTCAATATTTTCTTGATTAATTTCTTTCCCCCTTGTATTATATCTACTAAACTATAAAAACTTTATAGGTCATTGTGGGTTCTGTTAAATTATACCATATAGCAATTTAATATTAGTTACACTAGGGTTGTATTTGACCCGAGCCACGCCTCTCTATTCGAAGCTTGTTGAGCTTTGAAACTTCAAGCTCAAGCTCAGCTTGTCATAGGCTCGAGCTTGGATCGGCTCGAACTCGGAACTAAGCATGCGATTCTTAGGCTTAATTTAGGCTGGTATAGGCTTGAGCTCGGCTCATTTAGGCTCAAGCTTGGCCCGATTGGACATATTTTAGCTAATAAATTATATTACGGTATGCTCGCTTACACTACTCGAGCTTCACTAGGCTCGAACTTTGCTTGATAAGCTAAACAAGTCGGCTCGGCTCAAGCTTGAAATGAATCGAGCGTTTTGAGCTTTTTGACGAGCTAGCTCATCTCATTTACACCCTCAGTTTCACATTCCCGTGAGCATTTAAAGCATTATAAATTCGTGTAGTCCTTTAGATTATTTTAGAAAGAAATCTAAAGAGTAATACTTTTTAGATTCTCAGACTGATAAGTCTTCTCAAAATCTAAAGATCCTGTAATAAATAGTTATTACTTAGCAAACGAACTTACTATTATTTGAAAATAAACAATGACCGCCTGAAAGTTGCTATAAGTATGTCATATTTTATTCTTTGAAAGCAAGGAAAGCGAGAAGATAAAGTAAAGCTATATAATTATATACAAGTGGTTAGAATGATATGTACGATGTTATTTATCAAAAGAAGATATTAATATATGTTATCTATTACTTTCTAATATATTACTTTGTACAATCATTGAATAAATTTTAAAGAAGAGACACTTATATACTAAAGATGTATTGGGTGATGATACCGTGAAATAAATAACTCATAATGATGTCGCATTTATCATATACTCGAATTAGATACTCTATAGTATTGCTAAACCACCATTCGTATGTGCCCCCGGTGAAAAAACTTTCTGGATTTGCTATTGTTGTGCAGTTTTAACGTACTTAGAAGTTTTTTGGTGTTTCTCTTGGATTGAAGTGATTATGAAAACACATTCTACCTCCTTAAGAATGTAGACTATAGCGTGGAAGTTCTTCAAACTTCTATAGCTGATGTTAACATTTTCTACTTTTTCAGCCAGATAGTGAACCAGATATGATTGATGGTGCTGGTGCTGAAGCAGGACATGTAATCCGAACAACCATTGGTGGTCGAAATGGTCAACCTAGGAAGGTTGGATGATACAAATAAGCTTCTCCAATTTGATGTGTAAACATGACTACTTATCTTCCTTTTAAAACACATTCAATTTGGTTGGACAGATAATAAGTTATATCGCGGAGCATGTAGTTGGAACTGGTTCGTTTGGTGTTGTTTTCCAGGTAGTCTTGCAGATAGCTCTTAATTGCTTTTGGTATCTGAACTTGCTGCCTTGATGTGCAAACTGTCTTCTCAGAATTAATTTGTGAGTGCAGGCAAAATGCAGAGAGACTGGAGAGATCGTTGCCATAAAAAAGGTTCTCCAGGACAAGCGTTACAAAAACAGAGAGCTTCAGATTATGCAGATGTTGGACCATCCAAATATTGTAGCTCTCAAGCATTGCTTCTTGTCAACAACAGACAAGGAAGAGGTGTACCTTAATCTTGTTCTTGAATATGTCCCGGAGACTGTTCATCGTATTGCAAGGAACTACAATAGGATGCGCCAGCAAATGCCTTTGATATATGTCAAACTCTACACTTATCAGGTATCTCATCTGAGACAAGAATGCAACTTAAAATATCATTTTTCCAGTTGGCCTACTCTTTATATGCTTGGGTTAGATTGATTCATATTCAATCAGTTACGTTTTTCCTTTCCTTTTTTTTTTTTCACTCATTTGTTGCTTATTAATTGCAGATCTGCAGAGCACTTGCCTACATACATAATTGCATTGGAATGTGCCATCGGGATATTAAGCCTCAAAATTTACTGGTAAGATTCAAGCAAATTGAATAATCTTGTGAAAGTCGTGCTCACAATTATCTTGTGTCTGCATGAAAACAATCTTATGACAAGTAGCTTTCCTATCTGCTGATTTTTGTATACAATATATTAAAGTCAGAACCCTCCCTGCCCAATCCATAACTAGTGGCTGCTTGCAATCCCTCGTTGTAAAGATACCAAATAATGTCAACACGGGTTCTTAGGTTAAATCTCTCCCTCCGCTGAATTATTGTGCCTGATGAGAAGGAACTAAGCTTACAGCATCTTAGCAGAATGGTTTTTTCCAGATTTATCACCGTGAAGGCCCTTCACCAAAATCAGAAGAAAGTTTTCCAACAAATAGAAGTGCTGACTTGACGATTTACTCTGTAAATATCACCGACGACTCATTTCTCTTATTGCCTTGTGGTCTCTTTATCCTACGGCATTTTCTTTTGAATTACTGTTTCTTTGCAAGCAAGTGAAGGAATCACTGTGTGAAGCGATAGCTTGTATGGTTACACTTCGTGCAAGGACAAAGCTACTGATTTCTTGTCAAGATATATCACAGGTAACAGTTGAAAACAACCAAACTGACCTGCTGGCATGTGCTTTCTATCATCTAATATTGCAGCCTGATCTGCGGGCGTCGTGAACAAGCAGCCTATAATCCATTCCATCTTCAAGATAGCAGGAAGCCTCATTGCATCCTTCCAATGTACTACTGAAGGATTTTCCGTGAAGCGATTGAGGAGCCCAATTGCCAGCTAAATATCAGACCTTGCACTAGTAGCTTGTGAAGACTTCTAGCAATGGTCTTGAAGAGAGGTGGACGCACTTCTTCACTGGCTTCCTGCTTGAACAGCTGAGAGGCCAAGGACTGACAGTCTCGTATCTAGAACTTTTTGAGGACTCCTTGAACATGATCTTCTTTTGATATACAACCCCATCATCAACCTGTCTGATTTCCAGCCCCCAAAGATAGTACCATAAGTCCTATGTTAGCCATCTGAAATTCTCTTGTTGACGCTTGTTTGGATTCTTCAGTCGTCTTTGGATTATCTCCGATGTTCATGAAACATAAAGGACACAAGTAACACTTTGGAATAAAGTGCATATTCATTGGGACTTGTAAGTGAAAGCATTATGCTGAAAATATCTGTCAATTTGGCAATTTTAACCTCTAGGTGTCTGTTTTGTGTCACGTGATGCCTTTGAGTCTCAGAACCTTGTCGTCGGGCCCTTTATCTTGTAGCCAACGACTGAGGTATATAGACTTTCCCTCCAGAAATGCATTTGGAAAAGCGGACATAATTTATTCCATATCATTGGAACTGTGTAGCAATGACAATAATTCATTTGATAGTGTCTATGCGAGCAACACGAGCAAAAACATTGTCAGAGTCGATTCCATCTCAGTCATCTTTTTGATTGGTCTCCTTTAAGTCATAGCTGTAATGAATGTTTAAAGTGTAGCGGGGGAGAGGATGAATATGCTAAGTGGAATCTCCTTGTGGAGAAGTGCTTGATGGCTCTCCTTAAAATCCTATGGTTCGTATGGTGATCTAATTGATCCACTCAGCACTTATCTCTTGCATGACTGGATGATATATGTGTGTACAGGAAAATAGGGTACGAGAAGTTGCAGTAGGTGCTACTTGAATGAAAATTTGAGAAGATCTGTCGTGTTAAAAAGATATGCATTGTAATGGAATTGCTTAGTTTCATACTTTTCAAAGTACTATCGTGCAGCTTCATGCTTTTGGTGGGCTTCTTTGGTTAAGAACCTACCCTTATCGTGTTTTATGTTGGAGTTAAGGCCTGTCGCAATAAATGCCAGTACCAAAATGAACGCCAAACTAGACCATGTCCCAATAGGAGGAGCGAACTGCATGAATTGTACAAGATATTATGCAGTTTCATGCTTCTGCTGGGATACTTTGGTTATGAACCTATCTGTATCAGTTTCCCTTGGAGTAAAGGCATATTGCAATAAATATGAGTACCAAATGAGTGCCAAAACTAGGCCTTGTTTCAGTAGGTGGGGCGAACTGCACGAGTTCTACAAGGTAGTTCTTGTTGAAAGGATCCGGCTTAAGTTTATGCTGGATCCCAGCTACCTAACACAACTCATCCGTAATTAGTTGTAATATTTTGATGTGATAAATAATAATAAACAATGGATAAGCCAGAGGGGTAAAGCCAACACCAATACAAAAAGTACTTGTAGCTAAATTATTTCCTCTGCTTGACTCCTTTGGCTTATTTATGGTCGATTTTTATTTATTGTTCCTAATATTCAAATCTTGCAAATCACAAGGGAGGAGTTGTATTACGTAGCTGGGATCCAGCATACAATTATGTCAAATCCTTTCAATATGGATTGTCTTTGTAGAATTCATGTAGTTGGCCCCACCTATTTGGACAAGGCCTAGTTAGGCATTTGTTTCAGTCCTAGTATTCATTGCAACATGCCTTAATTACAAGTAGATAATGAGACGAATACACAACCACCAAGGAAAAGCAAGCAGACTGTCAATAAACAGAAGTTAATAACCAAATTTAAGCTCTTCCCTAGATGGGGTATGGAACATGTATTCCATGCCACTATTCTATTATGTCCAGGACCACATTTTTCTTTAAGTAGGTGAGGCCACATCTCATTGTTTCTGTGCCTTAATGGCATTTTATTGACTACTCTTCAATTGCTCGTATCTCCTCACTAGGGGAGTCGATGATTTCCATCTTATATGCTCAAAGAACCACTGAAAGGTGCCTCACGTGTCTTATCTTCTATCGTAGTCAACAAATATGTTTCTCTTATCATTTCTTGATATGTAAGGTTAGCATAGGGGTAGCCGATGTAGCGGTTTAAAATAGAGGAGCATAATATAGTTAACCCTAGCGCCCCTAGGCTTATATATTTGCCTGTTTGCTTTGCTTGCTATGGCTGTGGGCTTTTGGTTGCTTGGTGCTTGTTACTTGCTGCTCGTGCGGTGTATTGCTGCCATTGTATTATTGCTTGTTGCTTTATTGCTTTTTGCTGCTTTAGGCTCTTTATTTGCTGCTGTTGTTTTGCTTTTCAGGTTGGGGGTCTTCGGACACAACCTCCCTATGGGTAGCACCTTGGAGGGGTAAGGCTGCATCCTCGCCCCCGGGGGCCCCCGCGGGACCCTATATTTGGCGGGAACCTTTGAGGCACTGGGTTTGTTGTTGTTGTATTTCTTGTTTAGTAAGCTGGAGTAGGGGATTGGGTATTCAAATCTAGGACCTTTTATCTTAGGGTGTCAACCTTACCTCAATGGAACATTTTCTCTTATCACTTCATTTTGAATCCTATATCTTACCGTATGAAAACAATTTTGGTGCAGTAGTCTCATTTCTGCTGCATCCATCTTCTAGAAACGTTGACATTTTTGCCTTATAACTTATTGGGTCTATTGCTGTCATAAAGTACTCTACTTTCAACTTATGTGCAATATTTTCTGATCTTCACTTAAGTGAAATATTTGGTATAACTGTGAGTTTCTTTTGCATTTTGTAGCATATATGTTATATAACATTTGGAAAAGCGAATGATTCTCAGAAGCTGATTATTGCATGGAGATAATTCCTCCTAGAGAAATTGAGTTTATGGTTGTGTTTCCAATATGTTGAATAATCCTGGCTGGCCTGACATGGGGTGGACGAGGTGTCATGTGTATCTCATTGTTAGTTTCCATGGGGCATTATTATAGTTGCTATAACAGTAAATGAATTTGGTAGGTATGCCATATTCCTTTGTTAGTAATACCGGAATTTTGTCTTCTCAGGTGAATCCACACACTCACCAACTGAAGCTTTGTGATTTTGGGAGTGCGAAAGTTCTGGTATGTTTTTGGTTCATTATTCCATGTGGATGAGGGTATGTGTTTTTTTCATCAGAGCTTACCCTTTTTTTGGATGCTGGTTTCAGGTTAAAGGAGAGCCCAATGTTTCATACATCTGTTCTAGATATTATCGTGCTCCTGAGCTCATTTTTGGTGCCACTGAGTATACAACTGCTATAGACATATGGTCCACTGGATGTGTTATGGCAGAATTGCTTCTGGGACGGGTGAGCCAATATTCTATTATGCTGCCAATGATTTGCAGTACACTTCCGTCCTTTGGGTCCCCAGGGGATGATGCTTCTCAATCAAACAATATTTTTACCCTTGAACATTGACTAATCTTATTGTACTATGCTGTGCAGCCGCTGTTCCCTGGAGAAAGTGGGGTTGATCAACTAGTTGAGATCATTAAGGTGACGTATTCTACAGCTTGTTAAGTATTTCTTTACAGACCAGCTGGATATTTTAGTCAGTGGAGAATACCATTAGCTTTGAGAAGAGAAAAAAAAGGTGGATAATGTGAAGTTCATTTGGCAAAATTAGATGGTAATCCTGGTAATGAACATTTTCTATCAAGCTGTATCTGAGCAGATATTAGTCCTGTTTGCCATGAACAACACTTGTTAATGTACAGTCAGTACTGTCTCCTGTTCATGCATGATGCTATGAGTGGATGTTCCATGTATACAGAGCAAAGGAAACTGAGGGAAAGGAGTGATATATTGCTCACTCTCAATCTAGCGAGCATAGTTTATAGTTGTAGAAAAGTTTTCTTCCCATTATAGCACCCCCTGCCCCTTTCCCCATATAAAAGAGAGAAGTAAAAAGGGAAAAGAAGATAAACCTTTAATTTTGAGGCCCGTCGTTTTAACCAGTTCTAATTTGATTGGTGTTGACATCTTTTAGATCTCTCCAGAAACTGAAAACATGGTATTTGACGAATGTTGGCCTTGTACATATCCTATGTGATTCTGCTCCTGATTCATATAAGCTACTATAATTGTTACTACCAGTATTGTTCTTTGCTACGTCAAGGTCTAGATCAGGTAATCATATGTAAAAATGTGGAAGAGATGGATAATCTTTGCAAGGACTCCAGCTTAACAGATCCAAAAAATTCTTCCAGGAAAACAAGGAAACTTAGATGTGGTTGCCAAATGACAATGTGTCGTGGAAATGCAATTGTTCAACTCATTTTGCTGTTGCATCTTTAGTTATTATCTGCTATTCAAAATTCCATATCTTAGATTAAAGTAAATGTCCTATGATTGCATCTTGAAGTTAATCCAGCTCCACACAGGTTTTGGGAACACCTACCCGGGAGGAGATCAAATGCATGAATCCAAACTATACAGAGTTCAAGTTCCCACAGATAAAGCCTCATCCATGGCATAAGGTATGACCGCATAATTCTCATTTATGTTATTTGCTGTTTCAGGTTTCTGTATGTTACTGTCATGTGCTGGGTGGTGTTGGAGATCTCAGTTATAGAAGCAGATCCAAGTTTCAAAGTTCTATGTGATTTTCTGGAGTCAAGATAACTTATATGAGTTTGAGAATGATAAAGAACTTTTTTCCTGTTGCATGCTGTTTTGTCTATTATCATTTCTTTTTTCCATCTCTTCTTGCTTGTTTCTGTCTTTTGTCATAGGCCTGATATGCCAGACCTTAAGAGTAAAGAAGGTAATTCTTGACATTGTTGACTGAAGGCAGCTGTTAGTGTAAAGAGTTATCAGTGATAACTACATGCTGACTACATGGTCATTTATGTTCCATTTTGCTCTGGAGTAGTCACTTTCTTCTAAAGGTAATACTTTGCGGATTCCATAAACTATTACTTGAAGTTAAGGGGACTTTCAATTTTTGATTTCATCAAACACATCATGTCAAGATTTAGTTGTATTAGTTAGATCCCATCATGTAATTCTGTCTGAATTTTAATAACTTCATCAGCTACTAGAATCACATGCACATCACATGATATGATGTGGGATTCAATTGAAATGAATCTTCCAATTTTAATGAATCTTGTGATGTTCGCGTGCTTCTGGTCGTCGAGTGAGTAAAAATTTGGATGGAATTGCCACCAGAGTCTATTGAATACAAATTGATAGTTGGAGTGTGTTTGATGAAGTTAGAAGTTAGAGGGTTACCATAATTTCAAACAATAGTTCTGGGGGTTTGTAAGGTATTTATTCTTCTTTAATGTGAATGCTGTGCTCTTCATTACTTGAAAATATAAAGTCAATTGTGTACTGTTTCAGCATCTGCAAATTTCTTCTTCCTGAGTCTTCCTTTGATGCGCTGTTTTGATATGACATAGCGGTATTATAAATTTATAGCAATTCCTCTTGGCATGAATCATATGTCATTCAAAACGCTGCGACGAAGGGTTGCATTATCTGTGTTCATCATATGTTCAGAATGTATTATGATCTTCAATTTCTTTCGTATTGTTGGAAATGATTTGATTGATCAGTTTTATCATTTGACTTCCAAATACCGACCTTCCTTAAATTCAATAACCTTGTACTCAGAGGTTATGCACGCCATGGTCCCAGTTAAAATGGTGTACATCAAAGCTTTAGCAACTCTATAATTCTTGGCGAAGACATTTGACTGTTAACTTTTTTCTTCATCCTATCAGGTCTTTCAGAAACGTCTGCCTCCTGAAGCAGTGGATCTGATTTGTAGATTTTTTCAGTATTCTCCCAATCTAAGATGCACTGCTGTAAGTCAATTGATGTCATGATGCTAGTTTGCCCATAATATAGAATTGGCAAACCCTTAGCAGTAAACAGCAAATCGTGGTATCATGACTGTGGCTGATTAGTTTAATTCATTATCCGTTATTGTTCTCCAGTTGGAAGCTTGTGTGCATCCTTTCTTTGATGAGTTGCGAGATCCAAATACCAGGCTTCCTAATGGCCGCCCTCTTCCTCCGCTTTTCAATTTTAAACCACCGGGTATGTATATACACATATAGTTTTAGAGTAGAATTAGGAGTATGGCGTCGTCGACACATTTGACCCCTTGGGGTAAAACAATAGGCTGGTCAAGGCTCCCAACAAAGTAGAATACGGGGAGTGTTGGGTGTAAATTGTTTTACCCCCGGTCCTGTGAAGATTGGTTTTGAGATTGAAACCTGTGATAGAGCAACACTAACAATTTTCTAAACAAAATATGGTTGACATATCAATCATAGTAATGCTGTGGGTACACTCACTTTAGCATACTTGCTGATAAGACAGAAAGCTCTTTGAGATGGACTGGCATAAGGTGCGCAAAGGCCTATACCTTATGCCTTTGCCCCTTGCTATGATCAGCTTCTATTCTTCCTGGAAATGTACAAGCACTTCAATGATGGGATACGAAAAAAGAGAGAAATTTATCTACTCTAGACTCCAGGCAAGAAGTCAATTGTGTATGGTAGACGATTATTTGATAATACAAGTTAGACCTTTCTGGTATTAGTAATGAGTACTCAATGGGTGCCTATGTTGCGCTCATGAAACATCCATTATCATTGGTTTGGGTGTAAGAACACATGCCTTGCAGTATATGCGATCTAGGTTCTTGGGGCCTGGAAATCATGATCAACTTACCCTTTGAAAAGCATGTATACCCTTGAAACTTGAAAGTGTTCTGGCACACCAGGTTAGAACTTTTAAGTAAAAGATTTCAGAAGTTCGCAGAGGAAAATGTTTCATGTACGCTATTTAAATACTCGATGGAGTACCCGTTACTAATAATAGCGAGGAATAAGAATTGAGATAGGGACCACTGGAAAAAGCACAGAAAGTAGCTTGTCTATATCATTGTCGAATCCTTTTTGTTTGCTTATTTTCTTTTTGAGGAACATTTCCTTTGTCTTTTCTATTTGAAGCATATGGTTTATAAGATTGCTCATAGTTCAAGCATTGTATTTGACAGAGCTCTCCGGAATCCCACCTCACATGGTCAATCGCCTCATTCCCGAGCATGCTCGAAGGCAAAATTTATTCATGGCGTTGCATACTTAGTTGCTGTTGGCATATTTCTATCACTAATCTGCCTTTGTGAGAAGCAGGTAGTTTCTTGCCTCAGTGCCATCTATACAAGGTTTCTTACTCTTTGCATGTATTATCATGTGGTTGCTATGGCAAGCATACTCATGCGGAATAAGAAGACCTGCAGGTTGTAATGTTGAGGTATTCATGTTCTTTGTCGTTTCGTGTGTGTTTGTTATCACTTGTTATTTTAGTGACTTTCAATTCTCAATATAATCAGTCGGCGTAATATTTTACCTGTGTGTATAAACAAAAGTCGTCTTCTATGATTAATAATGTGCTGTGTAATAGAGATCATCTTACAGACACATCAGATTTGTCACCTTGTTGAACCTGTTTATTAGTTGTACAATTGTATCTATTGTCTCCAACTCAGAAGTGGTCTTGGGAAACTTGTCTTTTCACATTGTTGAGGTTGAAGGCATTTTCCATGTTTTTCCGTAAATTCTTTCTGTGCTGAAGGGCATGGTTTATGATACAAACCAAAATTTAATTGATTAAATGAGGGGGTAGTTTGAGCATTAATAAATAAGCTAAGTCTCTTATGTCAACTATACCTCCCTCCTAACTCTATAAATAAGGACCCTTAGTGTAGAGGATGCCCCTTCTCTCTCTAGTCTCTCCCCCAACCTGCCATTATACTAAAGCTATACTTGTAATTTCCTATACTTAATACATATTATATACTGATATACTACTTCGTGGAGATGAGTTGATTATTTGATTTGTTCATTTGTGTGTGGGTCAATATGGTTCATATTAGTTTACTCCACTTGAGGGGTTGTCTTTTGATCAAACTCCGTTGGCTTTTGGTGTTCCTCACCACTAGGCTATGGACAGCTATTTCTATAGTGGACATTTCTTGGATGAATTTGGCACTTTTTTTTTAATGTGTTTTTATTTTCTGTGATCCTTTTGAGTTAAAGAATGCTATAGGTGGTGTTGGATTCTACAGGGAGCAGGTTTAATAAGGCGTAGCAGGTGAGATTCTTCATGTTCATGTTGTTAGGCCATACCGCAATTCCACAAAACCCAATTGCAACCTAACACCATGCCGTTGGCCTCTGTACTAATCAAGACTACTTTCTATGGTTACTGGTGTTTTTAAAGGATTGGCAAGGGGTGGTCAAGGTACCTACAGCAAATGACACAGGTGGGGTTAGGGGAAGGACTTCTAAAGATGAAAGGGTAACCAGAGGACCAAAGGCGTGGTGGTGCAAGGCACCAGAGGACCTGCTGTGGGTGTCTGCTACGACAAGAGGGAGGGAGATTGGTAGGTATGCTATAGCGTCACCCAAGGGTGTAGCTGGTGGTTTGCATTAGGTCGAGGTAGGGAACCATAACTCATCAAACAGGACATGACGACGTACATATATATGATTTGTTTTTTTGGGTTAAGACACTGAAACCATGTGTTACGAGCTGTGAAAATGATTGGCACGAGTTGTGAGGTTAGGATAACAATGCACACCCAAAGGCACGAAAAAGATTGTAGTCAGGGGGTTGTTTTAAAAATTTTATGAAAAAAGAGGCGTTTGATAAAACAAGAGTTGGATGAGCATTTATGAAGAGACATTTTCAACTCAAATGTAAGAGGGCGAGAAGAATTCTGCATGAAATTAGTAAATGCGACAAATTCAGAGGGAAATATTAGAAGACATGGTGATTAAGTTCATGGTTAGAGAGAGGAGAATCATTGTCAGCTAAATCATGAACAATGTATGTTTGACAAGGTATATCTAAAATCAATGGAGAATCAATAGTTTTATCATCCTTTCGGTAACAGGTTAGTTCGATTTGAAGATCGGACTCCTTAGCCATCAAGTGATCTTGTAATGGAGAATCCATAGATTTACCATATTTTCAATGAAGAAGTTTGGTCCAAAGAGCGAATGCCTTTGCCATCGAGTGATCTCGAATGTGTTTGGCTAAGGTATCCCACATGGCAAGGTGGGATGTCGGATGACATTGTCAGGAACAGGGTGCGAGAGGGTTGCAACAAACACAGGTGAAGGCTTTGATTAGTTCACATCAAAGTTAAATATTCACAACTAATAGTGGGAATTCCATCTGAGTTAATTAGATATGCAGAAGGGTAAGGATATATAAGATTAACATAACCTAATATTCGATGAGCAACTAAAATCATGTAAAATTGCTCATGCAAGTTGGGGTAATTGATGGCATTTTCTAATTTAATGGTAACAAGATGTTAAATATTAGAAAGAGATAGCTAAAGGGATGGAGATACTTGATTTGTGGAGAAGGGTTTGTGGAAGGGGGAGAGATAAAACGGAAGGTGTTAAAATCGAGCTAGAATTGGGTGTTGTGGGGAGTGTCATGGCCGATGTAGACAGAGGCAATTCCAGAGAGAGACGTGCACGAGTGACAAAGGTGAAGAGGGGGTGGGATGTCTGAGACAAACACTAGAGGCATAGGAGGGCGGTTGAGAATGATGATAGACTAGTGATGGGGACTCTGGTGGATATTGTCCTAAGAAAGATGCTGAGCTGATAGGGTTAACGGGGCATTGGGGGGGAGCGATACTATGGTTACCACGAGGGGGCGGGTTGAAACTCCCAATGAGGGGTTGAAGGGGATCGACAAATGAAGGTTAGGGGTGTTCCCTGGTTTCTGGGTGGCCAGAGAGGGTAGCATCATCAGATGGGGATGGGAACCACACTAGATTGGCAGATAGGGTTTAGGGTTTTGAGGGTGGGGAGGCTTCCATTGATTTAAGTTGAGGGGCGAAAGAAAAAAAAAAGAGGGAAAAATAGGAACAATTTTAACTAAAACTACTCTGGTACGATGTGAAAAATATAAAACCATATGATTGAAAAATAAACAAGGTTGTAGGCTTTGGTATATATAGAGTAGTAATGAATCACGAAGACCAAAAATCACTATAAGATGTAGATTTATATATGTCAGCCAATGCAGAATCCCAAGTACTTAATTCGAATCAAATACTACGACAAACGAGAAGTAATACGGATAAAAGAGATACGGAAACAAAACACACAATGATTTACATGGAAACCTATCTACAATCGAGAGGGGAGAAAACCACGGGCGGAGATGAAGACTTTTATTGATTTGAGAATAGAAGAATTACAGTTACTTCTCGCTCTCTCTCTCTATGATGACGGCGGCGCTCACTTTGAATTGGATACTTAACATGTAAACCTAGGGCTGTTTATATAGGGCCCGTGAAAAACAGACTCCCGATCGATCTGTGCACTCTCTGCACGCGGGATCATTTACGTAAGATTCCCAATCGATCGGACTCTTCTGTCGATCGATCGGCGGACTTCCTGCTTGCCTCCACTTAGAACTTAAGAATTTGAGGTATAAACCTAACAAATCTCCACCTTGACTAAAATTCGATCACTGAAATAAAATATCTCCACCTTCTCTAATAACACCCCCACACCGGGGTTAACAAACTGAAACTGTGAGTCCAACTAAATTCGAGCAATGCTCGAATTTCCTGCTGGGAAAAACTTTAGTGAACATATCTGCTGGATTATCTTCAGTACCAATCTTTTTCAACTCCACCTTTCGCTCGTCAATCAGATCTCTAATAAAATGATGCTTGACATCAATGTGCTTCGTTCTGTCATGATGAGTCATCTAATCTTTAGCTAGGTGAATCGCTGACTGGTTATCACAGTAAACTCCAACAGTACCTTGATCAACACTGATCTCACTAATCAAACCTCTCAACCAAACAACTTCCTTAAATGCTTATGTAACTGCCATATACTCGGCCTTGGTAGTCGAGTGTGTAGTAACTGATTGTAGACAAGCTTTCCAATTGATAGCACTATCTCCCAAACAAAATACATAACTGGATGTAGATTTCCTCTTATTGAGGTCTTCACTATAGTCTGAGTCAACATACCCTGTTAAGCAGCATTTACTCTTCCCAAATTCCAAACAAACATCAGAAGTGTCACGTAAGTACCTGAGAATCCAGTTGACAGCGTGCCAATGCTCCTTTACTGGATTCTCCATGTATCTACTCACTTTGCTCACAGCATAAGCAATATCTGGACGAGTACATACCATAGCATACATAATACTACCAACAGCACTAGAATAAGGGACATGTGACATGTACCTGACATCCTCCTCAGTCTGAGGTGAATCCAATGCTGAAAGCCTGAAGTGAGCTGCTAAGGGAGTGCTAACTGGTTTAGCATCGTTCATGTGAAATCGGTTCAAAACCTTTTCAATGTACTTCTTCTGAGATAAGTACAACTTTCTTGCTTTTTGGTCCCTACTAATCTCCATGCCAAAAATCTTCTTAGCTGCTCCTAAGTCCTTCATCTCGAACTCGCTTTTCAACATTGCTTTCAAATCATCAACATCTGTCAATTCCTTAGCTGCAATTAACATATCATCAATGTATAACAGAAGATAAACAAAAGAGCCTAAATCTGTCTTTCTAAAGTACACACAACTGTCATACTTGCTTCTGAAGAATCCGTGATTGATCATAAACTGATCAAACCTTTTATACCATTGTCTTGGTGATTGCCTCAAACCATACAAAGATCTTTTCAATAAACAAACATGATCTGCTTTACCCTCAACAACGAAGCCTTTAGGCTGATGCATGTAAATACTCTCCTCTAGCTCACCATGCGAAAATGCAGTTTTCACATCTAACTACTCAAGCTCTAAATCATGCATAGCTACTAAAGCAAGTATCGCTCGTATGGAACAATGTCTAACAACAGGTGAGAAAATATCATGAAAATCAACACCGTGTACCTGACTGTAGCCTTTAGCTACTAACCGAGCCTTGTACCTTGCATCTTCCACTCCAGGAATGCCTTCTTTTCGTTTGAAGACCCATTTGCACCCAATGACTCTTTTTCCTGTTTAAGGCTTGACTAGCTGTCAAGTTTGGTTCTTCTTCAAAGACTCCATCTCTTCATGCATGGCCATAAGCCACTTATCTGAGCCAGATCTCGATACAATCTCTGAATATGAAGACGGTTCACTGTCTTCCACTGTTTCAGCTGTAGTAAGGGCATAGGCTATCATCTCCTCATACCCATATCTCTGTGGCAACCTAATTTGCCTACCACCTGCAATTGTATGCTGCTCGACCTGCTGACCTGTTTCTGTTTCATCATCCTCAGAAGCTTGTACTGGAAGTGCCTACATAATCTCAAACTGAATTACCTGCTGCTGATTAGAACTTTCTGACTGTATCTCACTTTCATCAAGCTTCTGCGCCTGAACTGATTCACGAACTAAGGAGGGCGTGTGTGGCGGATGTAGTAGAGCAGACTCATCAAATGTAACATCTCTACCAGTTAGAAATTTATGAGATTTTGGATCCCATAAACGATATCCCTTCACCCCTGACGTATAACCAAGAAAGATACACTTCTTGGCCCTAGGCTCTAGCTTTCCATCATTAACACAAGCATAAGCAGGACAACCAAATATCTTCAAATAAGAATAATCAGCTGGAGAACCAGACCATACCTCTTCTGGAATCTTCAACTAAAGCGATGAATGAGGAGATCGATTCACTAGTTAACAAGCCATGTTAACTGCCTCTGCCCACCATTTTCTCCCTAATCCTGCATTTGAAAGCATACACTGAGCCTTCTCCAGTAACGTCCTATTCATTCTTTCTGCCACTCCGTTCTGTTGAGGTCGACTTGTACAAGTCCTGTGTCTGACAATGCCTTGGTTCTCACAGAATTTGAGGAAATCACCCTTAACAAATTCAAGACCATTATTAGTCCTCAACCTCTTTATTTCCCTGTCTAGTTTTCAAGCAGTGTCTTTCACTTCTTGAAGACTTTATAAACTTCATTTTCTACTTGAGAAAATAGACCCAAACTTTTCTTGAAAAATCATCAATGAACGTTAGTAAGTACCTGGAACCTCCTTTAGAAGCAACTCTGGATGGTCCCCACAAATCTGAATGTATATAGTCCAACGTTCCTTTGGTTTGATGCACTGCCTCCTTGAAGATAACTCTCTTCTGCTTCCCATATACACAGTACTCACAGAAATCCATCAGTCCAGTGGACTGACCATATAACAGACCCCTCTTACTCAACTTTGACAGCCCTTTATCACTCATATGGCCCAATCTCATGTGCCACATCTTAGTGATCTCTGTATTTGTCATAGACGATGTAGAAACAGCCACTGACCTTGTCACGGTAGAACCTACAAGCTCATACAAGGTTCCTACCCTCCTACCCTTCATCACAATCAATGCACCTTTACTGACGTTATAGCTCCACCTTCAGCTGTTTACCTGTACCCATTGGACTCAAGGGTACCTAAAGAGATAAGGTTCTTTTTCAAGTCTGGAACGTGTCTCACGTTGCTAAGTGCCCTAATAGTACCATCAAACATCTTCACATGAATTGTTCCAATACCCATCACCTTACATGCGGCATTGTTGCCCATCAAGGCTACTCCGCCTTGAATTGACTTATAAGTGGCGAACCAGTCTCTATTAGGACAAACATGGTAAGAATAGCCCGAATCCATGATCCACTTATCTCTGGACTTGGTCTGTGACTCGGTTACTAGTTGGAGATCAGCATCTCTCTCATCTTCAACTACACTAGCCTCAGCGGACTTATCACCTCTATTATGGTCATTCATGTTATCTTCTTTATGCTTATTCTTAAGCTTGTAACAGTTTTTCTTTATGTGCCCCTTCTTGTGATAGAAGTTACACGACAGGTTCTTATGTCTAGATTTAAACCTAGACTTCTTTTCACCTTCAGACCCTCTAGTCTTAGTCCTACTTCTCACAAACAACCCATTACCAGAGTTATTCACAGAGTCAGATAATTTTCTATCAACTCTCTCTTTACTTAGTAGGTTTCTTTTAACCTCATCAATAGTGATAGTTGGCCTACCACCATATATCATGCTTTCTACAAAGCCTTTATAAGAATTTGAGAGTGAACACAATAACAACATGGCTTGATCCTCGTCCTTAGGGGTATCATCTAATTCTTTCAATTCTTGAATTATAGAATTAAACTCACTAAGATGATTCTTAAGAGATACCTTTCGACATACGAAACGTGAATAACTGGCGCTTGATTGCGAGTTTATTGGAGACCAATTTGAAGCAAAACATCTCCTGCAGCTTCTCCCACAATTCCTTAGCGGTTTTCACCTTCAAGACTTTTGTCAAAACATCATCTGTAAGACATATCTGAATGGCTGTAAGTGTCTTCTTATCTAACTCCTCCCATTGTGCTTCGAATAAACTCTCTGGCTTCTTCTCTTTTTCATCCAGTGCTTTCTTCAAGTCATCCTGTGTCAGGAGACCTTTAACGCGGACTTGCCACAAATTGAAACTCCCTTGACCACCGAACTTCTCTACTTCAGATCTAATCGCTGATGTCATAGTACCAAAACGAACAACAAGGGGCTCTAATACCAATTTGTGAGCCAATGCGGATTCCCAAGTACTTAATTCAAATCAAATATAATACGGATAAAAGAGATACGAAAACAAAATACACAATGATTTATGTGGAAACCCCTCTACAATCGAGAGAGGAGAAAACCACGGGCGGAGATAGAGACTTTTATTGATTTGAGAATAGAAAGAATTACAATCACTTCTCTCTCTCTCTTTGTCTCTCTCTATGATGACGGCTTTGAATTGGATACTTAACACGTAAACCTAGGGCTGTTTATATAGTCCCTGTGAAAAACAAACTCCTGATCGGTCCGATTGATCGATAGTTCACCGATCGATCGGTGCACTCTCTGCACGCGGGATCGTTTACGTAAGATTCCCGATCGATCGGACTCTTCTGCCTATCGATCGGTGGACTTCCTGCTTGCCTCCACTCAGAACTTAAGAATATGAGGCATAAACCTAACAATATATAACATAGAAACAAGGGATATAGATCTAGGTGGAAAATATCCTACAAGGTAGTATATGTGAAACTAGATGATGATATCCTCTAGTAGTGCCATTAGTAATTTGGCTTTTTTCTGTTTTTTTTTTTTTTTTTTGGGGGGGGGGGGGGGGGGGGGGTTGTTCCGACACTGTTTATACAACAAACTCGAGCGGTTCGAAATGATGCCGTTTGGTTGAATGAGGCACATGCCTGTCACGTGGAAAGACCTTTGAGATTCCCAGTAAATTAAAAGAATGAGAACGATGCCATTTTGATTAATGAAGCGCAATAGCTAAATCACTGAAATATAGTTGCTCGAAGCTGTTTTCTAGGATATCAAGTTCTAGCTTAAGGTGGTTACCAAGAGCACTGCAGGAAAGGTGAGCCCTTGACTCACGGAAGTTATTTAGAGCGCTCAAACAAAAGCGTGGGACTCAAGAACAACTAAAGAAGAGTGGACGAATGTAGGAAAGACTTTTGACTTCAAGTACGTGTATTAAACACCATGAAATCAATCCAAGCAGATCATGTGCATAGAGGCCGAAGTGCAAAAGGAATTGGCGCCAAAACAGGATGCAATTATTAGATCCTTAGGCTATAAATAAAGTACCCTCGTAACTTGGCAAAGTGGCCCACTCTTTGCACCACTTTTTAATGAACAAATGTCACGAAGAAAAAAAATATCATCATTCATGATAATGCGAAAACAAAACTATAGATTACTTACATTTTATGACTTTATTTTATCTATTGTGTCAATGTATGTTTTACATTTTTAGTCTTGCCAATTTAGTTCATATGCTATTCAAATTCCAATAATATAGGGTGGAGGGAAACTGAAAATTTTGTTGATGCTACATATTTACCCTTGTTTTTGAACCATTCTTTCTTTATGATATGCATGAGGAGACAACCCTATTTTAATATAGTAGTTCGTCAAAAACTCCATCACCAATTTAGCTTAATTTCTCCAGGATTATATTCTTGTAATTCAAACAATATAACAACTAGATAAATATAATTAAAAAATATGGACTAAATAAACACATTAGATGAAGTACCAAAGCTATAGCCTAAGCAACCCTAAAACTAATTATGTTCTCTTCTTTGAATCTCAAGCAACAAATTACATTTTATTAAATGTGTAATAAGAAATTAAGAAACTTAATACATCAAATACAGTGCTTGTCTTTTTTAATTTTCCTTATTCGAGTGCCGTATAGATCCCACAGGTTTTACATGGAAGAATAATTTAAAAAAAAAAACTAAATTGATCATGTATAAATTTTTTTTAGTACCGTACTTATTAAGTTAAAAAAAAGGTGTTGTACTAGTTTTAATGAATTTTTTTGGCATTGAACTAGGAATGAGCTAATTCTTTTAGCACTATGTGGTGAGGGTTGTAACCCGCTTGGCGCCTTGTAACTGGGGAAGATTTAAGCACCTTTTAATACATATATAAAAAGAAAGAACAATGGAAAAAAAAACTAAAGTAGGCCTATATAAATTTTTTAGCACTTTATTTGCGAAATTGAAAAGAAATGTATTGTACTAGTGTTAATATATGTTTTTGGCATCGAACTAGGAATGAGCTAATTTTTTAGTATCGTGTGATGGGGTTTGAAACCCACTTGCCGCATTTGCCAACGGGGAAGAAATAAGAACATTTTGATATATAAAAATAACTAATAAAACGCCAAACTTTCCCTTTTTTTTTGGATAACTGGGGATTTATTCTCAAAGCAAAAGGAGTAGTACAAAACACACACATCACAAAACAATTAAAACCAAAATTACATCCAAGCAACTAAAGGTGATATTCTACTAACTCCATTTTTAGCTAGTGAATATGCAATATGATTTACCTCTCTCTTGTTATGGACAATTGAGACCCACTTGAAGCTTCTTCTAAGAATCGAGATTCTATTGAGGGTGAAGTTAAGCTCCAAGGACTCCCACCAAAACCATTACACCGTCGAACTACATTCAAGGAGTCATATTCCACTTCTAAGTTACAAACCTTAAGCCACTCCATAGACTTAGGAAGCTCCATCGCATGGCAAATGGCATCCAACTCTGCACAATTTGAATGCTTAACACCATTAGGGACTAAAAACATGCATAGAATCCTTCCAAGATGATCCCTAAGCACACCTCCAATACCTTTAGATCCTTGTTTACGTAACAAAGAACCATCAACATGCCATTTGAAGGAACCAGACCGGGGGTCTTCCAAGGAGCATCAACTCTATTTTTTAATGGATTGGACCACTTCAAAATACAGCCAATGTTGAAGACGACTTGCTTAACGGAATATGGGAAGTCTTCTGACCCACCTTTAACCCACACTGCTAGCCTCACTTTCATCAGTACGCTAATTTCGTTAATGGTTAACCGTTTCTGATTAAAAACTAGTTCATTCCGATGTCTTGCCAACCATCATAGAACGCCTAAAGTGATCTTGACACCCCAAGTCTCCTATTCAAAAACTCCACTTTGTGCATCCATACCTCCCACGAAGTCTAATAATGAAGCATGAGATGATACGTGCTCCCCGAGGCAAGGTCGCAGAAAGGAAAAAACTGTTGCTTCATGTCCAGAAGCCCATTCGGGAGCCTTTCTTTCATATTGATTTTATAAAGCGGAGGAAACCACACAAAAAGTTCAACCTTGGGTGGAGCCACTCCTTTCCATAATCCTTCAATTGTGTCAACATTAGACCTATCCCTCTCGTTCATGGCCGTATTACAAAATGATCTTACCGAATAGGAGCCTTTTTGGTCAAAACACAAACAACATCTATTAGACTTTTCAAGACAAAGGAAAACTGGCATGATATTTACTAATAAATCTTCCTTCAACCAAGTCTTAAAATCGAACAACGGTCTTCTCTAAAAAAAATTCTCTCTCTACTTGAGACCATCCTACAAGCCCATCTCCCCAATAACAACTTTTTTGTTCCAAGACCTGGAAGAGCCTAGGGAAGGACGTGCTTTCCTAAGCATATGTCTTCCCAATTTTTTTTTTCTTGATGCATTTTCAACCATCATGGCCCAACCCTTTCTTTTGCTGCATCAACTTCGGCATCTATACCAAAGACCTTGACAATGTTGGCCCAAGCAGAATCACGTCTTGCGTAGACTAGAAAGTCGGTCATCATGTTCTTAAGGACATCATGAACACTAGTACCACTTTTTTCCAAAAATCTTGGCACTTGTCAGAGAATCTCCATCACCATTTAAACTGCAAACCTGCATTTTTCAACATTATATCTCTTGTGCCAAGGCCACCCATAATTTTTGGACATTGTATAACATCCCATCTAACAAGCGCCATCTTTGAGCTATTGCTATTCTCGGACTTTGAAGCTTGATAATCTTCCTAGCCACAGACTTTAACATCCTAAACAAGGAGAGATAATAAATCAGAAGATTTTGAACTCCTTGACAAGAATCAATTTACCCACTCGCGATAATGACTTGGCTTTTTATCCAGCAAGTCTCTTTTCGATTTTTTCTAGCATCGAATTCCAAGTTTTCACGCATTTGGCTCTAGCTCCAAGTGGCAACCAAAGGTATAATATTGATAAGGACCCCAACTTACACCCTAAAGTTGCCGCAGTTTCAGCACCCCAATTCTGACCTCTCCCAAATGCTATCAGAATTGACTTCTGGTAATTTATAGCTAGCCTTGATATGAGCTTGAAACATGCTAGTACCCTTCTAATATGCCTGATAGAGCTCGCTTGCGCTTCATTGAACAGTAGGGTGTAATCGGAAAACTGCAAATGAGTGACTCTTACATTCTTCTTTCCCAAACAAAGACTCGAAATCAGACCTCGATCAACAACAGACATCGGCATTGAATTCAGTACTTCCGCACTTTAAACAAACAAAAACGGAGATAGGGGATCCCCTTGACGAGTACCGCGCTTCAACGAAATCGATTTGGTGGGAGTTCCATTGACTAGCATTGAGACCGAAGCCATCGAAATACATGAATAAATTCATCCTCTCCGTTTATCCCAAAGCTCATACAGCCTAGTATCTCATCTAGAAAATCCCACTTAATGGAATCATAGGCCTTTCTGAAGTCCAACCTTAGGAGGATAGCTTTTTTCTTCTTTTTTTTTGACCCATTGAACCTCATTTACCATTAAGGCACTACTTACAAAAGCTGATTAAGCCTCCTCCACAATATATGACAACACCCTGTAGGTCTTCTAGCGAGGACTTTAGCTATTATTTTATACAAGCATCCCACCATACTTATAGGTCTAAAGTCATCTAAATGGGACACACTTGCAACTTTTGGAATATGGTTATCCATGTGACATTAATTCTTTTTGCCATTATATTCTTTCGAAAGAACTCTTGAATGAATGTTGTAATTTTTGGACCAAGAATATCCCTTTTTTTCCTCAAAAATTTAAAAATTCAAACCATCATAACCCCATGCTTTGGATGGTTCAAATGATCACACTACACTTTTCACTTCCTCTAACGTGGCCTCCTCCTCGAGCCTAACCTTGTCATCTGCCCTTAGCCTTGGGAGAGCAAAATTTTCAAGCAAAGGTTTGTGACAGCCTTGACCATCTGCATATATCTCCTTGAAGTAGTCCATCACAACTTTTCTAATATCTCCTGGCTCTTCTAGATATTGGCCAGTAGAAGAAAGTTCCTTTTAGCTCTAGTTTGGCAAGTGAATGGAAATATTTAGTATTTCTATCACCTGCCTTAATAAGTTTGCATCTTAACTTTTGCTTCTAGAATTGCTCACGCTTCAGGTGCCACCTCCACAGTTGACTACATAAAGCCGATCTTCTTAGAGTGAGCTCCTCACTAATAGGAAAAGTTTCCATCAAAAGGTCAACATATAGAGTTCTTCCTCAATTTGCTTAATTTTCCAGTTCAAATCTCCAAAGTGTCTTTATTCCAATTCCTCACACATCTTTTTAGATTTTTTAGCTTCATGTCAGCTGCACCTGATATATCCTTTGCCCATTCTGACCTGACTGCATCCCAAAGATTTTTTTGGTTCAACCAACAATCTAGCGATCTAAAAGGCGTTGGACCCAGGGGCGGATCCAACTTGGGGGCACGTGCCCCCAGTGCATAAATACTATATATATATGAATGTGTGGCCATATATCAGAACTTGGGTGGTAGTTGGGTGGTGTAGTTGACTTGGTGCCCCCAGTACCTTGTTAGGTCGTGGGTTCAAGCCTTGTTGCCCCCATTTTGTTTGATCTTTTCTCAATTTTTTTTTCCTTACTCTACTAATCTCCTTCATAAAACTTCTATTTTACATTGTACAAATTTATTTTTTGTCAAAATTGTACAAATTTATTAACTTATAAAATAACAATCATTTAATAATTTTAATATTCTAGTTTTTCTACTTTTTAATTAATATTTTATTTTATTTTATTTAAGTGGTTATATGTATATTTAATTTCAATTAATTAATTACATAATAAATTTTTTATTTTCATTATTATTATCAGGGCCGAACATAACCCCAAGCACCGCAAGCACCAGCTCGCTTGGGGGCCCCAAATTTTTGATGTTATGGTTTTTGAAGTATCAATTCTTAGTGTTATAGTAAATTTTATAGTAAAAATTATTATAATTTGATGTATATGAAGGGCGCCTTTGAAAATTTTAACTAAGGCCCCGGAAATATCAGGATTGGCCCTGATTATAATTATGGATCTAACATTACCACTCCCCCTATTAAGTTTTAGCTATAACTGATGAGTATATCCCGCGGCTGAAGACCAAGCCAAATAAAACTATGAAAATGTTCCATACACCATCTTAATATGTTGTTTTTTCATTACTTTTCTCCTTAAGTTAGGTGTCATTTTCTTTTTCTTGTCAATGCGTCTTAGGTCGGGAGTCCTCGGAAATAGCCTCTCGTTATGGTATCACCCTGAAGGGGTAAGGCTGCATACATCTCACCCCCCAGACCCCGTTTATGCGGGAGCTTTTGAGACACTAGGTATGTTGCTGTTGCTCTTTTTTCTTGTCAATAAATAGTATCCTAATATAAATCCCTGTTACCCACTATCATGGCCTACACCTGATAAATCAATTAATTTTATTTTTATGATTATTCATAAAATGTATAACAAAGTTAGAAATATTTTGCTTTATTAATTTCTAATTTCATTTGCTTATTTCGTCTGTGTGTATATATAATTAATTAATTAATTATTTATCTTTATATATATTTTTGTCTATAATGTGCCCCCAGTGGTTACAAATTCTGGATCCGCCACTGGTTGGACCCCTAATCTTCCTTTTTTGTTTCCACAAAAAGTAGGGAGTGATCTGATAACCATCGCTCGAATACAAAAACATGATCAATTCTACTCATTGAGGTATTTCTAAATCATGTAAACTTCCTATGAATAAGTGGCAGCTCAATCAAGCTAATCCACTGTACAAAGTCTTTAAACTCTTTCATGCTTCAGGTTTGTCTTGCCATTCCTCTTATTTCTATAGAGCTCATAATTTCGTTAAAGTCTTTAGCAATAATGTATGGGCAATCAAGGGCTTCAACAACAGATGACAGTTCAGCCCATAACTCTTCTTTGCCTTCACGTGAATTAGGGCCATAGACCAATATAAGTATAAACTGAGATGATTGATTCTCTAATGTTCCTTTGACACAAAACCAATTGCTCCCTGCTTCAAAAGAAGGACTCACAATCCACCCTTTCCTCTAGATTCCAAGCAATCCCCTCGAGCTTGAAGGAAAGGCTAAGACCTAATGTGATTCAAAGTCAGAGGTACCCCATACTCTCATACTAGTTCAGCAATTTCCTCCTTGATCTTAGATACTTTCATATCTAGGATGCACACAAAATTTGGCTTCTTCTTCCTAGCAATGTCCTTAACCATTCTTTTCTTCTCAAGTGAGTTCAACTCATTGACATTCCACACCAGGATCTTCATTCTCCTAGCTCCTTGACTTACTAAAACTCACATAGCTTGCATTTACCATTCTCCTTGAGGCTTTTCCGGTGCTTCTCTGATCGCTTTGCTCCTTTGGACTTCTTGGATAAGGCTTTAACATCTGACGGGACATACCCATTCCAGTGGATCCCAATTGATGATTGTTGAGTTTCAGGTCGTATTCCTACGGTTTAAACTTATTAACTTTAGTTCTTGAGAAAACGTCAATAACAACAAACATTCACCATTTCAGATCTAGTTCAAGAAACCTGTAACTGTAGTTTAGCAAGATTCATCCAACACCGAACACATGCACAAAGAACACAGCGATAACAACGAGATTTTACGTGGTTCAGCCTTTAAAGAAGGACCTACTCCACGGCTCCCTATTTCTAGGGAAGTCTATCCACTATAAGTCGAGTTCAAATATTACAGACCAGACTTCAACGATATACAACTTTATACAAACCGATCCTTAAGGCTTCTAAGTCAGAAACCTAAAGAAGAACAAAAAATAAAGAGTAAGGGAAGAGAAAGCTCACAACCGAAGCCTACAAGGCTTCATACATGCTCCAAACTACCAAGATTTGAACGATCAAGCCTTAACACCCACGGATATACTCAATCGCCTTCGATCGCCTCAAGATCGCCAGAGCAAATGAAAAAGAGGCGGTGGCTGAAGAGAAATCAGAGAGAAAATCAAGAGCGTACGGCAAACCCTAAAAAGGGTCAGTATATATAGGCAACCGAACTCCGATCTGTGGCAAGGCTCCAAGGTTCAATCTCGGCCGTTCGTACGAACCAGATCAACGGTCCATAAAAGCCCACAAGAAACACAAATAGTTGTCCTGGATGGCTGACGCGTGGCAGCCACTAATAACTGAATCAGGGAAGCTTCCTCGAGAAGCTTTGGGCAGCGGGTAGTGGCACGGGCAAGTAAATATAGCACACGGGCAGGGGCAGCAATGACATCTTACCTCTTTTGCTTATTTAAATGTATTTTTAACAGCTTGGTACAAAAAATAACATTTACCAAAAATTTACAACTTATGCCACTTGACATTTACACCCTTTGATCTATAATATTTGAACATTTCTTGACTTAAATTTTCTTGACATAGTTAAGTCATATAGGGACCAATTTTACAACAATGATCATGTCTTCTAAGTTTTCACTGCTTCCCTAGCATCCTTTTTCTCCTCATCCTACCTTAAAGGTGAACCGCTAAACTCACTGTCATCAGACTCCTTGCATCTTTCTTTCCCTTTGATTGCTTCCTCCTTCAGTTCCTTCTTCTTCCACTTTCATATCTTGTCCTCGCTTCTATCGGATTCCTCAAATGCATCATCTTCTTGTACGTTAATTTCAAAGAGGTTTACAAAGCTTGGTGGGATTCATCGTCAAAGCTTGCTTCTCCTATTTTTTGAGTATTTGGGACCCTTTCACTGTCACAATTACAGCTAGAAACTGCTTCCTTCAATCCATAATTCTTGGGCCCCCACGAGCTACTAGGTACCAAAGATAGCACAATACCCAGCTCCACAGACTTTAAATGTTTGGCCGAGTCCACCTGAATTCCTCTGCCCCCCTCTAAAATAGGACTACACACCTTGATGTTCTTTACCACTTCCCCTTGCTTCCTTTCTACTTTTAGCAAGCTGACTGTCTTTTTCAATGGGAGCTATAATCAATGCTGCCCATTGATGTAGGCTTTTGCACTTCCTTTTGAGGTCCTGACTGGGTAAACTCCTTTAGCTTGTCTCCACTCTTTTCAACATCAGCCTTTACAGATTCTTCGACTTCCTTCACTGGCTCAGGTTCCTGCAACGCCTGAGAGTCTCTTCATGCAGCATTGTTTCTGGCATCCTCCATCTATTTTGACTCTGAAAAACCTCCTCAGAGGCCCTTGGCAGACAAGCTGGGAACTGTTCAATAGGAATTTGACACCCCGCTGTCACGACCTCGGGGTTGTGACAATGCAAGGGTCACAGTGGTGACCCAAAAAAGATAGATTTTAGAGTTGAGATGAGATAAAGAATGAAAAATAGAGTGAGAAAAGAATTTAGAGTTAAGAGTTTAAGATGAGAAGAAGAAGATAGTAGCGATAGGGAGAAGAGAAGACAAGTTTCATTGATATTCAAATTATTACCCATTACATTGCTAAGGACTCCTATTTATAGAAAATGTTAAGGAATAAAAGAAGCATCTAGAATATTATAGAAAAATAAGAAAATATCTAAATACATAAGAAAATCAAAAAAGTAAAATAATAAACCTGAAAATATGCAGAAAGAACCAAAATAGAAGCTACTGGAAGGTTCTGGAATGTCCTAGGCTGTTCTGGAATTCTGGATAGCAGGCACCGGGTTGTGCGGTTGCTATGTGCTGATAGATAAGGGCTGTCTGGTACTAGGGATAGCTGGCTGTGAGCTGTCGGATGATGACTGTCATGCCTGGGACACGGCTGCACGGACCTTAACACTGTCTTGACATTGTCGCAGGGCACGGACCTTGTCACTACCTTGACACTGTCTTAACACCGTCGCAGGGCACAGACCTTGGTACTACCTTGACACCATCGCAGGGCATGGACCTTGACATTGTCCTGACATTGTCGCAGACTAGACTTGACAAGCACCTAGGCGCCCACCTTGCACACCCAGGCGCATCACTGCGCACCCAATGCGCATTCCAATGCAACCTTTGCTCACTGATGCGCACCTTCTGAAAACCCATGTGCTACCCCTGCGCAACCATGCTCTTACCATGCGCATCCAAACGCAAGCCATGCGCACTCCTACGCACCCCATACATAACCACGCGCACCAAGTGCGCACTCAAGCGCATGCCATGCGCAACCTTGCCCAGCCATGTGCGACCCTTGCGCACCTATGCGCCGCCCATGCTCACTAAGGCACAGCCTATGCGCGTTCCAGCACAAGTCATGCGCACCCCATACATTGTCATGCACATGACATTCCCTTCCCCTTCCCCTTCAAGTCATTGTTGTCCTCAAGGATGGAATTCCAGAGCAGGTGTCAATGATCGCTATTCCCGGGTCGAGGGGATAATCCTTGTCCCCTATGATCGTCTTCCAGGATTGGTGTTGCGGGCCTGGTGGGGTTCTTGTGCCAATCCCCGTGCGGGGAATTGTCCCCATGTCCGGTTCGCCTTCTTGTTGAAGTCATGAGCTGCCGTTCTTCTCTATGGACCATGGTGGTGTTGCTGCAGCCCGACTCCAGTAGTGTTTCCTTGTGAACCTTGCAGGTTGCCACGCTGCTGCTGCACAGTTTGTTTCCTCCCCTTGGGCCGAGTGACTAGTTCCTTATTTGGCTCACAATGCTTGTGCTACGTTGCTTGTTTCTTCTTCTTGGCCCGTGTAGACAACTCCTTGCACGGTTCCTTCAGCTTGTGTTGCGCAGCCTGCCTCCATGTACCTGGTTCACTGTCACCAGGTTGCTGCGGTTCATGAGTCAAGGTAGCACCGTGGGATTCTTGAGGTTCCCTTGTCACCTTTGTTGTTTTCGGCCTTGAGTCATACGGTTCTTCAATGATGGATTGCTCAACAAGATGGCTCAACAAGAGGTGACATAGTCGGTTGGTTCACATCCTCATAATGCGAATCCTCAAGGAATGATATGTCCGGCATTGCAAGGACATCACCACGCCCTTCCTGACATGGTGGTGAAAATATGGGTACCGGATCTATATTTGCAACCTTTGTTTCCAACTTTGAATCCATGGTTAATTTCTCATCATAGGACTTGTCAACAAGGGCAATGTCATGGACATGTTCTGGGTGCTTCTCCTGGCCCGGTAACCACTCCTCTATCATCAAGGTTAAGGAATTCATGGAGGCTTTGAGCTCTTTTGTTCCAGATATTAGTCCCATATGGGTGGTTCGGAGTTCTCTCAAAAACTCGCTTGATTCTTCTATAGTTGCAGCGGAGATTTTGTTTTTTTTTTTTTTTTTGATATAACGAGCCCTTTGATCGCAAGAAGGCTCTGATACCAAATTTCATGACCTCGGGATTGTGACAATGCAAAGGTCACGGTGGTGACCCAAAAAAGATAGATTTTAGAGTTGAGATGAGATAAAGAATGAGAAATAGAGTATGAGGTGAGAAAAGAAATAGAGTTAAGAGTTTAAGATGAGAAGAAGAAGATTGTAACGGTAGAGAGAGAAGAAAAGATAGTAACGGTAGAGAGAGAAGAAAAGATAAGTTTCATCTATTTTCAAATTGTTACCCATTATATTGCTAAGGACTCCTATTTATAGAAAATGTCAAGGAATAAAAGAAGCATCTAGAATATTCTAGAAAAATAAGAAAATATCTAAACACATAAGAAAATCAGAAAATAAAAGCATAAATCTAAAAATATGCAGAAACAGCCAAAATAGAAGCTGTAGGAATGTTCTGGAATGTCCTGGGCTGTTCCGGAATTCTGGACAGTAGGCAGTGGGTTGTACGGTTGCTGTGTACTGACAGATAAGGGTTGTCTAGTACCAGGGATAGCTGGCTGTGAGCTGTCGGATGATGACTGTCATGCCGGGGACACGGCTGCACAGACCTTAACACTGTCTTGACATTGTCGCAGGGCACGGACCTTGGCACTACCTTGACACTGTCTTGACATCGTCGTAGGGCACGGACCTTGGCACTACCTTGACACTGTCTTATCGCAGGAAGCGGACCTTGACATTGTCTTGACACTGTCGCGGATTGGACTTGACAAGCACCCACGCGCCCACCTTGTGCACCCAATGTGCATCCCAATGCAACCTCTGCGCACTCATGCGTACCTCCTGAAAACCCATGTGCAACCCCTTCACAACCATGCTCTTAACATGCGCAACCCCATGCACATCCATGCAGAAGCCATGCGCATCCAAGCGGAAGCCATGTGCATCCAAATGCAAGCCATCCGGACTCCAACACACCCCATACGTAACCACACGCACCAAGTGCTCACTCAAGCGTATGCCATGCGCAACCTTGCGCAGCCTATGCCCGTTCTAGCACAAGTCATGCGCACTCCATACACAGTCATGCACATGATAAACCCCCCCCCCCCCCCCCCCCCCCCCCCCCCCCCCCCCCCCAATTTCATATGAATCAGAAAGCTCCCTTGTCCTACACTGAACTAGACGCTTTATCAATGATTCTTGACAGCTCAATTTCAACTAGGACTCGTCCTACTTTAAGTGATTTCCTAGCTTTGCACATAGAGTCAACCGCTAGAATTCTACTCCAACATTTACCAATTTCAGAGAAATTTTGAGTGGACCAAGTTTGAAGGGGAACACCATAGCAAGCTAACCATTTTTTTCTGTCGATGCTTTGTTCAAATTCATTTCATCTCCTCACCTTCACGAGAATATTGTACAACCATACAGGTTCACTCCTCAAGATATTCTCTCTTTCCTTCAGACTACTAAACACTACAACAAACTTTGTTCCACCCATAAATTGGACTTGACAGCCAGTAATGCCCTCTAACTACAGATACCCCTCCTATCTACCCAATCTGCGCTATTCTAGTAGTGATTCCTTTGGCTTGTTCCTTCATCCCTTTGATCGTATATCTCTCTTTCCCTTTGGTCTCTTTCAAGACTTGTGCATAGGTTCTGCCATCATTCTTAGTTAGAATCTTAGTCTTTAGATCTTTAGCCTTTTCATGCCACCCTTCCCTCCATTCTATCGGCTTCTTTGTCCTGTCACACTTTGCTAGTTTGACAAGTATTCTTACATCCTTAAGCCAACATCCATTTCCTTCATTGATCACTCTCTATGCATCACCCCAAGTCTTGAATCTTACAAAACCTAATCCTAGTTTTTTTGCTGCTCTCCTCTTCTTTGGAACATATGTATCAATTACTTTTCTGCGATTACTAAATACCTTCTTAGTCAAAAGTTCCAATAATCGGAGGCAAATTGTCCATGAACAAGTTTCCTTCCCCTTTTCCTCTCCTTCTCTCTCCTTCCCTATCCATAGCTTTTGAGATATGAAACATTTTATGTTCCCAAACTATCCCTATGTGAACTTTTTTTAACATTATACCTACAGAAGTAAAAAGTGTATTGTATTAGTTAATATGAATTTTTTCGGCATTGTATTAGATATAAACTAAATTTTTTTGAAGACTGTATGATGTTTAGCACTTGCCTACATGTTGGATTGGTGTCCCTCTCCTATTGTTTGATTGGCATGACATAAAAAAATAATTTTAAATTGTGTTCTCATGTATTATTGTGTATTATCTTTCATGTATTTGATTTGTTGATTTAACCCAATGAATATGATGTTTCCATAATAAGTTTGGGGACTTCATAACATGGGTACTTTGAGGTTTGATAATTTATCATCTAGGTACCTATGTATTTTAATATACACAATAAAGTAGCATGATGTTTTATTGTTTTGTTGTCTTGGTACCCTCAATTTAAACAAGTTTTATGGCTACACAAACTGTTGAGGGTAGTTCTATTTTATAAAAGTATAATGAATTTTAGATAGAAATTGCCAATGTGGCATAAATTACCATAATAAATATTTGACATATTGTTGTAAAAATATGACAAATACTAGATAGAAATTGTCAAGGTGGCAAAGATTATAGTGATATACATTTGCCTTGTTAGTGTTTTGGTACAGAATTTGCTAAATTCAATTAAAAATATACAAGATTAGAGCAACAACAACCTCAAGATTAGAGCAAAATGTATATATTGTCAAAATTATATTTCTTTTAGTATTTTCTAAGTGCAAATACATTGGATTACAACAGATGATACCCATACACATGATTAATTTATTTGTCGTAGAATCAAGTAGTGCAGTAAAAAATGGGGGAGAAACATAAAATATCATGTCACCATAACAATTGATGACTAGACTACTCAAAGAAAGCACAAATTTACAGCGTGAAAAAAAATAGTTTATGTCTATTACAACACTAAAAAAATTTATGCTTTTTCTACGTTTATATGTATAGTGCATAAAGAATTCATATAGGAATAATTTAATATTTATTAATTATTTTATATATATATTAAAATGTGCTTATTTCTCTGCCACTTACAAAACTATTAAGTAGGTTTGAAACCTCAGCCCGCAATGCTAAAAAAAATTATTTATTCCTAATCCAATGCCAAAAAAATTCATTAACATTCCCTTTCATTTCAACTTCGCTAATAAAGTGCCAAAAAATTCATATAGGCATAGTTTAGTGTTTTATCGTCATTCTTCCTATAAAACTTAATTAATAAAACAACAAACTATCCCAATATGACTTTTTTTAGCACTATACTTATAAAAGTAAAAAAGTTTAGGGAAAAATATGGAAAGACCCCATGAATTTAACAATTAAACACAACACATCTCCTGTACTTTCAATTTCACAAAATAATCCCCTGAACTTTATAAATAAACACAACACACACCTTGCATTTTCAATTTAATAAAATAGCCCACACAACATTCATAATTACACACAACGTAGCCCTTGAACTTTGCGATTAAACATAATACACCCTCCACACTTTCCATTTTGAAGGCCCAAAGAACAACCTATGAGGGGAGGGGATGAATTAGGTTCTTTCGCAGTTGAATGAAAATTCAAACTTTAAGAACCAAAAAATAAAATAAAAGATAAAAGAAGAATATGAAATGCAAAAATTAAGGCAAGAAGAAAAACAATGCACAAGGATTTTGATAGTGGTTCACTTCCAACTCGGAAGTTAGTCCACTCCTCACATGACTACTTTTCTTCACTTGAGCCTTTAACTAAGCTTGATAAATCTTTTTAAAACCAAGCTCAAGATCCAATCTTTTCAACCGGTCTTTTTATACATAGGCTCAAGACTCAACCTTTACAATCGATCCTTTTGTAACAGTGGGCTCAGGATTCAACCTTTACAATAGGAAATTGAAATAAAGCAATGAAAGTATTAAGCACTGAAATTCTTCACTCTTTCAAGAGTGAATTGATAATAGACCAAGCTTAGCTAAAGCTAAGAATATGCCAATTAAGCTCAATGATCAACAATAAAGAGAACTAGTAATGTTCAAGAAAAATTTCAAGAAAAACAAAAGATTAAAACATTAAAGCGCAAGTAGAACTCAAGAACTTTTGATGAATAAAAGCGTGAAGAATTGGATGATTTTATCAAAGAATTTAATCCATATTTATAGCCCAAGAAGGCCTAGGAGCTATTGGGAAACTTTTTAAAAAAATTGGAAAGCAGCTGGATCCAAAATGTGGCCATTAAAGCTGTCACAGGGCTGTGTGTCAACACACAGCTACTTCGGTTGGCTACTGTATGTTTGTGTGTAAACACTCAGCAAGCCCGGGTGGATTTGAACGATTCTGACCATATAACTTGATTGATTTACCATATTAGCTTATATTTTGAATTAATTTCCTTGCTTATACATTTGAAAGAGTGATGGATTCATTCAAGCTAAAAATTCACCCATTTAAAATTTGATCTTGTTTGATTTGAGCATCCTTTTCATAATACTAATCTTAAGAAATAATTTTAATTGACAAACTAGACTGGCTTGAATTTGACTTGAATATTTTTCAAGTAAAATTTGGAAATCAAATTTCAAATATTTTTGTTAGAGTATCACATATCAATATTGAGATTTTGACCCAATTGATATATCTCGCTCTTAAGTCCTAGAAAATAAAAAATAAATGACTTAAGCGATTGGATTCGGATCTCGTTCTATTCATTTTGGATGAATCTTCTCTTCAACTTTGATATCTTTTCCTCTTGATTCATCATCTTAGAAAGCTTGCTATAAACATGATTGGCCTTGATTTTTTCTAGCTTTCTTGTGAGTCAACTACAAGCAAGATTAGAATAATTTAAATATAATGACTCACTTAATAATTGTTATCATCAAAATTTCAATGTAAGTGGCCTTTAGAGCCAACAATCTCCCCCTTTTTTATGATTACAAATATTTGCTGTTTTCTCTTGGAAAAATAAAAGTTGAAGTATAGAATTCATCATAAAAATATTGACTACTCAAATCATACAGATCCTCACTTTGTATCAAGTCAACATGTTAAAAGTTCAAACTCAATTGTCTCCCCTTATGTTGATGCGTGGTAGGAATCATACATTCAATAGGTTAACATCAATTGAACTTTTAACATTTCTGAATCAAAAACAAACTTCATACCATGCTTGATGCATTCTAGGAGTTAGATGTTTAATAACATACTCATAGCATCATTTTTATAGCATTAAACAACTAAAAATGAATCACATTAAACAACTGAACATGAATCAACTAAACATCAATTTTCTCCCTCTTTGTCATCAACAAAAAGAGAATAAATCAATTCAATGCAATGTGTTTTATATTTCTCTCACTTCATGATATAGCAAGTATTTTGAAAAAGAAAGATTTGTTTAATGTTCAAACCGACATAAACAACACCAATCTCTCTCTCCCTTTGTCATCAACAAAAAGCAATAAGGGAGGGGATTTATACATTGACGTTCAAAATGTAAGTTTTTACATATGTAGCTCGATATGTTAAAGAAAGTTTCACCTCTTTTTTTGTGATATAATGTTTCACCCTTTTTTTCTAAATATTTCCATATGCCTCAATAAGATGAATTGAATAATTTTTCACAAAGCAAGATTTTTAAACTTGAAGTTTTGCAATTTTCATAGCATATTTATAGCTTTGGTCGAAATTATGAACAAGAATGTCAGAGAATATTTAAGTTAAACAAACATTAAAGAGATCGAAGGTAACTCAAGAGATCGAAGGTAACTCAATTTTAGTGTTTCCTTTGAAAAATAGTTTCCAAACACTAATATCCATTAGATTGGATAAGGATACTTGGACAATTGCATGCCACCATGTTAAATCTTTGAGAGCCATTTTCAATATAACCATGCATATGAAGTTAACATACACAAGTAATATATTTTATCATGTTAATTTTTCTTTTAGTATCACCAATTAATTCTATATAGAGGCCTTGTAGAATTATCTAGTTGTTGATCATTTGTGGGTAAAGATTTTACGACATCTCCTTTAAGCATATGATTACGAATGATATAATGTCTACCTCTATATAATTGGTTCTAAAATATTAAGCCGGAGGTTTGGTTAAGCATATTGTACTAGCATTATCACACATAATAACATGATTGATATCAAATTAATGCATTAACCAAGATATTTGAGCACAATGACTTGAACAAGCGGATGAGTAAACATTCTTTTTTTAATTTTATTTTATTTAAACCATGATACTAAGGCATGACCAATAAATAGACAAATTGCACAATTTGATTTCTTCTCCACGTTGTAACAAGTAAAATCCACATCATTATATTGAACTAGATCTAGGAAATCACACTTGAGATAAAACAAGTCTAAGTACCAACTAGGCATCGAAAATATTCTTTTCATGGCATAATATTGTGATTCTTTTGGACATGCATGAAATCAACCATATACGCACACATTAAACAAGATATCAAGTCTATTAGTGGTAAGGTAGAGAAGGGATTGAATCATACCTCAGTTTAGCCTTTTGATCCACTTTTTTTTACCTTTTGCATCCATGTCTAGCTTAAGTGTTGAGCTCATTGGAATTGCGATTTTCTTGGAATTTTCCATGCCAACTTTCTAGGCATTTCCTCGATGTACTTGGCTTGGTTGATGACAATTTCTTCCTTGCCTTGCATGGTATACAATCCAAGTAAATAGTTGATTTCTCCCAACATGCTCATTACGAATTCTCTACTCATAAGATTTACAAATTCTTTACAAAGAAATGGATTAATAGCACCAAACACTATATCATCAACATAAATTTGCACAATGAAAATATCATTTGTTTGAGTGTTTGATAAAAAGTGTGGTGTCAACCTTTCCTCTTGAAAATTTATTTTGCATTATAAAAGAACTTAATCTTTCATACCAAGCTCTAGGAGCTTGTTTCAATCTATAAAGAGCCTTTTGAGTTTATAAACATGATTGGAAAATTTATCATCCAAAAATCGAGTAATTTTTCAACATAAATTTCTTTTCTAATAAAACCGTTCAAACATGCACTTTTTGCATCCATTAGAAAAAAGTACAAAATCTTTGAATGAAGCAAAGGCACATAAGAGTCTAATAACTTCTAATCTAACAAGGGGTGCATAGTTTTTTTCATAGTCTATACCTTCTTCTTGGTTATAGCTTTTAGGTACTATCATTTCCTTGTTTCTTACCACAATGAGAGGGACCACCGATGATTTGACTTGTTGGGTGATCCTTCAAGAACTTTCAATTACATACAGCATGCCTTCCTCTTTGGATTCTACATTTTCAACATTTCCTTTCGGAGAGCTTTGGGTTTATCCTTTTCTTACTCCTCGGATGAGGGTGTGATGTTTGTTAGTTTGATCACTATATTATTATCATCACAAAGAATTATATAGGATAAGTTGTTAGTTTCAACAAATATGACATATATAGACTCTTCTACTACCATTGACCTTTTTTTATAGACTTTATATGCTATGCTAGTAAAAAAAATATCCAATGAATATACCTTCATCCATTCTTCAAACAAATTTACCATGATTCGGTTTACTATAGTCGTGGATGAAGCATTTACACCCAAATGGTTTGAAATATGCAATATTTTACTTTCTTCCTTTGTAACGTTCATAGGGTGTTTTCTTCAAAATAGCCTATCAAAGCCTTATTTAAGATATAGCAACTGCTGTTAGTGATTTTGGCCCAAAAAGATTTTGCCAAATTATTTTCACAAAGCAAGCTTCTCGCCCTTTGTTAAAAAGTTTTTTTTTTTTTTTTTTCCAACCACTTTGTTTTGTTGAGAAGTTCTAGGAGTCGAAAAAAACTGTGGTGGATTCAAAATCAATCAGAATATTTTTCATAATCATCTTTTTTCAAAATCCCTTTTATGATCACTTCTAATTGAAACGATTTTCAAATATTCTTCATTTTGCACTTGTTTGCAAATCTTTTTCAAATTTATCAAAGGTTTCACTCTTGTGAGAAGCGAATAAGCACCAAGTAAAACATGAGTAATCATCGACAATTACAAGCCCGTACGTTTTTCATAATGGCTCAAATGTCTAGTAGGATCAAACAAGTCTATATACAAAAGTTCGAGATGCCTTGAGATAGAAACTACGCCATTGGGTTTGAATAAATATCTTGTTTGTTTTCCATATTGAAGTGCATCATGATTATATGATCTTTTTTAATATACTTTTTGTCAAAGCCTCCTCACTACCGATAAACTCTATAAGATATCGTTATTGTTGTGATCATGGACATATCGTGCATCAATGTCTTTTCAAAAAGAATTTGAAAAAAACCAAGATGGTTGGGTTCCAAAGTGATCTCGGCCACCAAAGGACATGACTAACAATGAAAGACCCAAGAACATTTGGGTATCAAAAGATTGTTAAGTTATGTAGGTATGCTTGAAGTTGGAGAAGAAAAGTCAAAAAATGGTGCTCGGATAATAGTTTCACAAGTCATATAACCGAAGAACAATGGATGGGCACTTTTATCAAACTAAGGAAAGTATATATCACTTTTTGTGACAACAAGAAAAGAAAAATTCTTTGTATTAGTAACATTGCCCCTAACTCTTCTCCTTGCATAGATGATGGTTTACTTGTTGATGGTCTTATGCATAATCTTCAAAGCATTGATCTAATATGTGATAAAGTTTATTGTGGGCAATCTTGAGTCATTTAAATATATAGTGGCGCGTGCTTAAATGAATGAACTATGACTTGATCAATTAGGATGTGATAATGTCTATATGCTTAATCTTGAATGTATGAACTTTGTCTTGAATGAAAACAATCATTGGATTTGAAATAGAGGATTTGAACATGCTAATGTACTCTTAATTTCAAAACCCTTGAAAAATGATCTTATTTGATGACTACCAAAGCTTAATTTGAAGATTTTTTTTCTTTCAGGCATGTCCCCTATAACCAATTCCCTCTTTATTGTAGGTGGGTCTTTGAGAAGAGAGTATTTTTTTCAAGTGTTTTTTGACCCTTGAGAAACTTACTTGAAATTTGTTAGAGTTCTTCTACTTGTTCTCTTTAAGCAATAATTAATCTTCCTTAGGCTCTTCGTTTTTACTTTCATTTGAAATGAGCCTTTCTTTCAAGAATTGCTTTTCATTAATCAATGTTTCAACTTAATCATTTAATGACTCTATTTTTGCTTTCAAAGATTCATTTTCAAGCTTAAACACTAAACATTATTTTGACTCTTTTTGTAGCTCATTTTTGTTATAAGAGTATTTATTTCTCAATTTTTCAGATGCACCATATAAGATAGATCATTTACTTCATCTTCTTCTTCTTCTTCAGGTTCAATGGCCATGAGACACGAATCCACTTGTTCCTCTTCACTTGTATGAGGGGATTCTTCTTTTGGCTGTCTTCCAAATATGACTTCTAGTTTGTCCCAAATCTCTTTTGCGGTCTTGCAACTTTTAACATGATTAAACACATTGAGATAATAGCACATAATGATTGGAAGTGAGTTTTAGCATTTTTCTCAAGCTTTTTTTATCATGTTGAACAAGCTCATTTTCAAATTAATGAAGAATTGCATTTCCTTTATTCATTGAAGGAACAAAATCGCCATTTTTTTTTTGTGATTAACCACAAGTCAAAAATCAATAGACATATTAAAAAGTATCATCCTAACTTTCCAATTGAAAAAGTTTTTACTGTCAAAAAGTGGAGGCTTCTTAATTGATTGACCCTCGACCAAAATAAGTGCAAAGGTTGCCATTAGGATCACTTGAAGGTTGTTAAACCAAAAAAAAAAAAAAAGAGAGAGTTCTAGCTCTGATACTAATTAAAGGCCCAAAGAGCAACCTAAGAGGGGGTGAATTAGGTTCTTTCATGGTTAAATGAAAATTTAAAATTTATTAAGAACAAAAAAATAAATTAAAAACTAAAACAATAAATATGAAACGCAAAAATTAAAGGCAAGAAGAAAAACAATACACAAAGATTTTTATAGTGGTTTACTTCCAACTGGGAAGCTAGTCAACACCACCAGTGATTACTCTTTGTCACTTGAGCCTTTAACTAAGCTTGATTATCCTTTTTAAAACCAAGCTCAGGATCCAACCTTTACAACTGGTCTTTTTGTACATAGGCTTAAGACCCAACTTTTACAACTAATCCTTTTGTAATAGGCGGATCATGATTCAACCTTTACAATAGGAAATTGAAATAAAGCAATGAAAGAATTAAAGCACTGGAATTCTTCAATATTTCAATAGTGAATTGACAATAGATCAAGCTTAGCCAAAGCTAAGAATATGCCAATTAAGCTCAATGACCAACAATAAAGAGAACTAGTGGTGCTCAAGAAAAACTTCAATAAAAACAAAAAAATTAAAACATTAAAGCGCAAGTAGAACTCAAGAACTTTTGATGAATAAAAGCGTGAAGAATTGGATGATTTTATCAAAGAATTTAAGCCATATTTATAGCCCAAGAAGGCCTAGGAGCTATTGGGAAACTTTTAAAAAAAATTGGAAAGCAATCGGATCCAAAATGTGGCCATTAAAGCTGTCACAGGGCTGTGTGTCAACACACAGCTACTTCGGTTGGCTACTGTATGTTTGTGTGTAAACACTCAGCAAGCCCGGGTGGATTTGAACTATTCTGACCATATAACTTGATTGATTTAGCATATTAGCTTATATTTGAATTAATTTCCTTGCTTCTACATTTGAAAGAGTGATCGATTCATTCAAGCTAAAAATTCACCCATTTAAAATTTGATCTTGTTTGATTTGAGCATCCTTTTTCATAATACTAATCTTAGGAAATAATTTTAATTGACAAACTAGAATGGCTTGAATTTGACTTGAATATTTTTCAAGTAAAATTTGGAAATCAAATTTCAAAAATATTTCAAAAATATTTTTGTTAGAGTATCACATATTAATATTGAGATTTTGACCCAATTGACATATCTCGATCTTAAGTCCTAGAAAATAAAAAATTAATGACTTAAGCGATTGGATTCGGATCTCGTTCTATTCATTTATATAAAAACTAGGAGTTTTATGCTTTTAGACAAAAGATAGGAGTTTTATATTTTTAGGTAAAATATGAGAGGGTTTTCTGATATTTACACGATATAATTATTTTAATTAATTATAATAATATTATTATGATTTTTATAGATAGTAAAATATTGTTTTATTTCATAAAAATACTATAAGATAAAATAGATTAATTTTTTAAAAAATAAATTTTTAAATTAGATTAAATTAAAAAGTCAAGCGAAATTAAAAATTAGAAAATAAATTTTGAAAATAAATTTTTTTATAAAAATTGAAAAACGAAAGATAAAAGTATTATTATATTATTTAAACCTTTTCCCGAAAAATTATTTTTCCATAAATTGTTTCAAACTTTTTAATTTTGTACATATTTTTTTATTTAAAATTAATATCTGAGAAGCGTATTATGTTTAGTAATAAAATTCGAGAAGTGAGTTATATGTAATATCTAAGATGAAATTGGACGTGCAGGGAGTGTATTGTATTTAATTGTAAAGTTAATGTGGCTATTTTATGAAATTGAAAGTGCAAAGGGTGTGTTGTGTTTAATTATAAAGTTTATGAGGTATTTCTATACTTAGCCCAAAAATTTATTGTACTAAGCATTGCACTAGACATAAACTAAATTTCGTAAGCAATATATGGTGTCTAACACATGCCCATATGCTCATAAACCTTACATGACTATGACTTTCTAGCAATGGATATGTACTTTCTGTGGGTATTCTAGTCGTTAATTGTTATGATGATATGATATTTCATGTTTGCTTCTCATTTTTTATTGCGCAAGTTGATTCTATGATGAATAAATCAATCATGTGTATTAATATCTCTCCCATAATCTAATGTTTTTTGCTCAGAAATGCTAATATGGAACATAATTTTGATAATATATAGGTAAATTTTGCTGTATCGCAGTAAAATTTTTAATGAAATTTAGCAAATTTTGCACCGAAGTGCTAACATGACAAATATATATTACGGTTAACTTTGCCACATTAGCAATTTCTATCTAAAATTCTTTAGATTTTTACAAAAATATGGCGGGTATATATTTTGGTAACTTATGCCATATTAGCAATTTTTATATAGACGTTAGGAGAGGGATACCAATCAATGGGCTAGCGCTATAAACCACACAATGCTTAAAAAATTAGTTTATTTCTAATGCATCACCGAAAATATTCATTTATGATAGTACAATACTTTTTTTAGTTACTTTTGTAAGTATAGTGCTAAAACATTTCATCTAAAAATAGCTTGATATTTTATTAATTATTTATTATATACTAAAATATGCTTAATTCTTTGGCACTAGCAAGGTGGCAAGTAAGTTTTACACCCCAGCAGGTAGTACTGAAAAAATTGGCTCATGCCTAGTTAAATGCCCAAAAAATTAATCAACGCTAGTACAATATCTTTACTTTTAACTTTATAAGTAGATTGCTAAAAAAATCCATATAAGACTAATTTAATATTTTTTTAAAAATCATTCTACCGTATTTACATCATTCTTTTTGTTGGTATTTGGGGCCTTTTTTGAAATGCACCAGAAAGTAATTTGATTGAATGTTATGTTATCCTTTAGAATTTTATTACTCAAACATATATGGCCCTTGTTTGACATATGTAATTGAAATTGGACTATAAAATTACTATTTTAATTTTGATTCTGATGGAGTTGGAATTAGGATGGAATTTAAGTTCCATTGTTTGTCTAACTAACGAATTGGAAGTAGGAATTGTGATTCCATAACTAAGCGTTTCGAGTTTTGAGCCAATTGATTTAGATTATTTCAGATTTCTGGGTCAATTATGGTCGGACTGGATCATTTCAAATTCAAATCATTTCTAGTATTGGGTTTACTAGTGTCGGGTTTTAGTTGGGTCGAATATGTTGCACTCAAGTTGTATTGGATTTTGGGTAAACTAGATGGGTTCATTAGGATTTGTGGTGCTGTGGGTTGGGTTTGAGTTAGGTAGGATGATTTAGGGCTCGAGCAATCTTTGGTTTTAGGTGAATTAGGTTGCGTCATTTATAATTTTAGGTTACGTAGACTAGGTCAAATTTAGGTCAGACTAAATTGTATTTCATGTTTAGTTTTAGTTATCTCTAGGTTTTTAGTCAATGAGGATGAGTTATGTCTAGTTTTGGATCAACGCGGCTGAGTCGTTCAAGTTAGACCTAACTCAATTAGGTAGGGTCATCTCAAGTTTAAATCATTTCTAATTTTGGGTCTATTGCTTTGGGTATTTTCAAATCTTGCATTAGATTTAGTCAGGTTTAAGTCAAGTCAAGTTGAGTTGGGTTTGAGTTATGCAAGTAGGGTCATTTTGAGTTTTGGATCATTTTAGGTTAGATTGGGCGTTCCGGTTTCAAGTCAGCTTAGTTTTCAAGTTAACCGAGTTGGATCCCTTTGGATTTCACGTCATTAGAGTTAATATAAAACCCCCACCCCGAAGAAATTGAAATGTAAGGTTTTCATCTAACACAGATAGAAACCCTATTATGGAAATACCCCATTTGTAGCAATTTAAGAGCAGAGTTTGATGGTTCCACCACAATCTCGATTTCAGAAGAACTACAAATGAAGTCGTCAATGAAATTGTAATATCAATTTAAACAGGTAAATCAACTAGTAAAATTGAAAATTTGACCTTAGTTTTAGTCTCAACTCTAATTACATGCACCAAACGGACCTTAGACTCAATTGATCCAATCCATGTAGGGTCAATCCAAACATGATCTGGTCATTATTCCGTTTTCACTCTTCTCAACCTTCAACTTTGACGTACCCATACCCGAAGGAGCTAGATGACCCGATATTAGGGGTGTAAATGCTAAGCTCAATTTGAATCGAACTTGAGTTGAACTTAACTTGTTTAACTTATCAATTCGAGCTCGAGCATAATGAAGCTTGAGTTCCTAGGCTCGTGAACCCAAATGAGACTATATTAATATAATTTTGGATTATTTACAAAAAATCACCTTGAAATGTAGTCATTTTTCACTTAACCACCGTAACTTTCTAATTTTTTTACAAACCGTTTTTAAAAGTCTCAAATTTTCCAATCAACCACCTTAAATTATACTACTAATTATCCTTTATCTACTAGTGACTTTTATATCGATTTTAGAGTGTTCCTTAAACATAACTTGAAGCATCAAAGGTGGCAAAGTATTTTCCACTCCTCTCCCACCATGGTTCATATCCGCCTCTTTTAGACCCCTAATGATCGAACTTAGTTAAGGGGAGATAATTGAATTTTTTCCCTTTTTTTATTTTAAAATTTAATTACTTTAAAAATTATTAAATTTAAGTTATTTATATAAAATGATTTAAATTATAAATTTATATTTTGACTATTTATTAATTAGATATTTGTTAAATTTTTATTATCATTTGATGTTTTCAACAAAAATTTAACTGGTATCTAATTAATAAATAGTCAAAATATAAATCTAAAATTTAAAATTATTTAATATAAATAATTTAAATTTAATAATTTTAAAAATAATTAAATTTTAAAATTAAAAAAATTCAATTCCCTCTCTCTCTCTCTCTGCCCATATCCATACTGTTATTTCAACTTAATCACAATAATAGTTAAAAAGATAAATTTATATATTAAAATTATTTTACATAAATAATTTAAATTTTTAATAATTTTTAAATTTTAAAATTAAAAAAAAGAACCCCACCTCTCTCTCTCCTCCCCTCATACCTCAACAAATTAGCTATGCTTCTGTAAAAAAAAAAATGTTCATTCAATGTACCACATTTCAAAAGGCGTACATTGACAAATAAACAGTAATATATACTATTTTGGTAATTTTTTTTTTTTTTTTTTTAGATATGCCATTTTGGTAAAAAAATTTTAAAAGTATGCCGCTTTATTAAAGTACTCGAAATTAAGCAGTGTAAGCCACATCAATCAATCACATAGACAACTCTCTCTGATTTCTTTACAAAATAACAAGCTCGCCATCATTCAATAAAGGCTATATATACAATTATATACAACTCGAGAGGCCTTGATTTTTAATATTGTAGGAACAAAAGCTAACTAGCAAGGACTTCAATGAATTTAAATACCTCTATATAGAGGTTTCAATCAATTCAGCATAAAATTAGACTAGACTAAAGATGGAGCAAATAGTACCTACCTTGTCTGATTTCGAACTAAGTCATTCTGGTCCCTTTTTCAATTTGAACCTGTATTTTTAAACCTTAAAACTGAATCAATATACTAAACTTGCACCTGAGCTAGAATAAGGTCGGGCTGAATAGCAGCAAAATAGTCAAGTTGGATCTCATTCCAAACCCATATTTGGAACACCATCCTCTATTCATTCCCAAGTATTTTTAGTACTACGTGGAAGTCCTTCTGGGCGACTAGAAGCGGTGCCATAAGCAGCAGCTGCATATTCCTCAAGGTGTCGCCACTTGCTGTGGCCTCCACTACCTGGGTAACCCCTAAACAATGGATGACAATAACCTAAGTTTGGGTGGTTTATTGAGTTGTGACCCACGTGCAACTTGCCTAAATCTGCTTGGACCATCAGAGGTTGAAAAAAAGGTGATTCATGATGGTGTATATTATGCAAACAATAACGCCTGTGATTGTAACTAATGCTAGGTTGAGTGTTGTTGTTCACGTTCCCTCCGAGACTGCATAGGCTAGGTGAGCTCTGGACCTTGTGCATTTGGAGGATCCTTGGTTGAAGACTGTTGGTCAGACAGTTGTTGTCTTGATTGATTGAGGAGGGTTGTGTCATGCTTCGCGGGGAAATCGATTGCGGGGATGAACCCTCGATAGGGGAAGGGCTGGATGACTTTACGCGGATGCCAGATCTAGGGGAGCGGACTATGCCATTGATAGCATCCACAAATCGCTGCTCTAGTGAATGTGGACCAAGAGCGGAGAAGGGTGTTTGGCTCTCAATCAGGGTAGGTTTTGCTGGGAATAAAAAAGTTCGGAGCTTAGCATTCCCTTCCTTCTCCATACGATCATATTCGTCTAGCATGTGACGAAGATCATCATCAGATTTTACCGAGATTAAGGCATCCAGATCCTCAGAAGCCATCTGATACCTGAGAACAAAGTCTCCTTCAAATAGGTTGCTTAGCTTCTTCATAAGCTCTGTACATACAATTAGTGAGTTAGGCCAATCTCATATTTAAAAACCCCATATCATAAAAATAGACAGGTAGGGATGCATAAGCAACAAAAAGACCATCGTGGCATAATGTAGCCAGAAAATATGCCAAGGCATACACATTTTTTTTTTTTTTTCCCTAATGGAAACAAACTATCTAGAGGTTGTTTGAATATTCAAGTGGAGATGCTCTTAAAGAGAGATAACCAGAGACCCATAGCTAGTGCTAAGATTTTACTTATTCTTCTACTTTATGGAATCTATTATCTAGATACTGGATTGACTAGTGTTTTTCTTATTAGTTTTCTTTTCACACCTTGCTTTTGAGACCACGTAAATAAATAGTCTACTAATGGCTAATGAATTTGCAAAAATTGTTGTTGTAATGGCAAAATAATTCGAATGTTAGCAACTAATAGATCATGATGTAATAAATTTAGCGATCGGAAGTATTTTCAATTGATATTCTGGCAAACACGAGTCTTAAAAATAGTGTCATTATCTTAAAAAGCCCATTGGCTCATTTATGATGTGCAATACAACATAAGCATTCATGAAGAGACAATAGTGGTTGGGATTCTTTAGACCAACCTTGTGATCCTAGGTTCGAGGCACTTTCCCCCCTCCCTTGTGTAATAACCTTACTAATTTCAAAAAAATAAAAAAGTGTAATACTAATATTAGAGTACCATTTACTTTTATAGTTTAACTTATTTACCTTTTAAATAATAACCGAAAACCTCTCGGGCTTTTGCCTAAAAACAAAAAAAACTCCTCACTTTTAAAACCAAACACTTGACCTCCCACTTTTTAAATATCCATCATTTTGCCCCGAATCAATTCTTTATGATCATTTTTGCCCGTGAAAAGTGAGAGGTTAAGTTTTTTATTTTATTTTTAGAAGTTGGTTTTATGTTCTTAGGCAAAAGTTAGGAGTTTATATATTTTTAGCAAAAAATAAGAGGGTTTATATATTTATGAAAAATAAATATTTCAATTAATTATGGTAATGACATTATAAGTTTAGAATATGAAAAAATTATTTTTGATACTCTTATAAAAAATTTATAAGATTAAATGTAATATTTTTTGTTTAAAAATATTTTTGAAATTTGATTAATAAATTAGAATTAAAAAATGTCCGAAATTAAAAATTTTAAAACAAATTATGGAAAAATATCTTTTTGTATAAAGTTTAAAAAAAAGCTCAACAATATATTTTTACCTTTAATTTTTCAAGTTTTTCCAAAAAAATATTATTCCAGAATTTATTTTCAAAACTTCAATTTCTTATATTTTTAAGTTTAAATTTATCATAACAAAAAGTTACTATAGTTTATGTTATAGTATTTTTTTATGGATATTTAAAAATACTTTATCATCTCCTGAATTGATAATATCATTTTAATCATTTTTTTACAAATATATAAATCCCTCATATTTTTTGGAAAAATATAAAAAAATCCTAAGCCTAAAAACATAAAATTCATTCTAAAAATAAAATAAAAAATTTAACCCCTCACATTTGATGGGCAAAATAGTTAAAAAAAAATTGATTGAGGGTAAAGTGACGTATTTTTAAAAATTGAGAAGGTTAAGTGTTTCGTTTTAAAAGTTAGAGGGTTTTTTATTTTTTAGGCAAAAGTAAGCTTTTTGTTTTTTTGTTTGTTTATAATTTACCCTAAATAACAATATGAAGTTAGATAATTATTATCGTACACTTCTAAAAATAACAAAATATTATATAAACTTGAATATTCTTTCATAAGTACATATTTTTTGTTACTTAGTACTCTTACAATCATTTGATATTACTTATTGCACGTTCTTAATTAATAGCATACTCATTACCTAATATTGTATATGTTTTTGAAGAAGTTCAAGGACAAAGGATTAAAATTTAGATCTAAGATAGTTATTGAAATTTGAATTGTCGTAAAATTTATGGTTTAGGATATATTATTAGTTAAGATTACTATAGCATTAGAATTATACTTATATTATTTTTATTTGTCATAAACGTATTAGGATTTGTTTAGACCTGACAAGGAAAAACTCATCGGGTGAGGACCATATGGTGTTATGTTAATCTCCCCAAGCATAATTTCATTTTTTTTATGGATGATAGCTTCGGGAGGTCTTTTGATGGATGACATGCTCCAAAAATGTGGGACTATTTTCGCTAGTTGATGTGTTCTATGTAAATCGGGTAGTGAATCGATCAACCACTTATTTTTGGGCTATGATTGGGTTGAACAGTATTGGAAGGAGGTTTGCGCATGGTGCTGGATTTGGGAGGCTCCAACTCTAGATACTTGTTTAGAGTGGTTTGGTAAGAGAATTAAAAGTAGACCCAGTGAGTCCAAGTTCAAATGAGCGTGCCTTACTACTTTTGTGTATTCGGTATGGAGAGAGGGGAATCGATGAATTTTCATCGATCGAGAGCAATCTATAGAATACTTGATTAGGAATATGAAGCCCATAGTTTGATGTAGGGTCAATTATCTAGCCATTGATATGTCTGATTTTTGTGTTTAAGTTTTCCTCATGTTGTTAGGAACTTCGTGGTTGTTATGTTGATGCTTTTGGGTTGATTGTCTTGTGTAGCGGTGGGATCATTTGGATACATTTTTTTTTACTAAGTAATGAGAACGTGCGTGCTTGGCTTTTGGGAAAAATATGTGTTAGGATTTTGTTATTATAAGTGTTTAGGAATTTTTTTTCACTTGGGATTCTATTTTCTTCTTTATAAATAATGACGTTAGTGAATACCTTAAAGCCAGGTACAAACTTAATTGGTTGGACAAATAGGCACACAGATGTTCAAAAACCGTCAAGTACATGCATGATTAATCTCTATAACATTGGTATTATGTCACGAACCCATGGGTTAGTGACGGGATATTCACGGACCTAAGTTCGTGATGGTGAAATAGGGGTTAGGAGAGAGAGAGAAAATTAGAAATAGAGTATGAGATGAGAAAGAAATAAAGTTTTGATTGAGAAAAGAAGTCAGAATTTGGAGAAGAGAAAAGGAGAGAATTTGAGAGAGAGACAGTCGTGAGATTAGAGAGAGGGAAAGATGATATTTCATTCAAACCATCCACCTTGGAGGCCAAGGCACCAACTTCCTAATTTAATGCAAGCATGCTTATGATTAACTAGTTGACATAGGCAAGCATGGGGGTGGCTCATTAATGCACCAATTCCCCCTTACAAAAATACATAAATATTTTACTTAAATACTAATTCTAGATTTATCCTAAGTTGGGCCAAACATTGCAAGTGGGCCGCCTGAGAAGGAAAGTTGGGCTTGACTTGACAATGCTTGACATGGGTTCATAACATATTCTAGGAAGCTCCAATATGTCATTATGTTGCCACCACCACCATTCATCCTTCACACTGCCCATCCACCATCGTCCCATCTGTCAACCTACCCAAAAAACCTTACATATACCCTAGGGTGCACATAAGTTCAAAACTGGATCGAACTTATTTTCACTGAAGATCAAATGGCACTTGAACTAAAAGTAAGATAAAAGTCTGGACCGATTCACTTTGATCCAAGGCTATCACTAAACCAATATGAATTAGTTATAGCACAATTAATTGGTAGTTTCTCGAGAGAAAAAATTGTCGAACTCAATCATTTAATTCTTTTGACTTCATTGAATTTATTAATCATGAATATAATTAAAGTTAGTTGAGAAAATACAGTAGGAAAAATTTAAAAATTTATTTAATTCTTTTGGTCTTTGGTTTTTATTTATTTATTTTTTTCTATTGTAAATGAGACTGGTTCGAATATTGATTTGCTCCAAAGATTGAGGCCGAGGATCCAACCGATATATCAACGTGAATTTTTTCCCAAAACATAGAAAGGTCTCACATATAAACATAATCACATATCATATCAACGTATTTGACAAATTTTACCAGATTTTTGATGCAAAATATAATTCAAAATTTAATCGAATCGTATGTACTGGTCATTGTAATCACATATATCCTGCCAAGAATTCTGATTTATTGGCAAAGAGACAAAGAAATAGATTCATCATTCCATTTCAATCGATACAAGAATTAAGTGATAAATGTTGAAATATCATGATACCTCAATGATATATTTTTTAAATATGGAGAAATTATCACTTAGTTAGCTAAAGTTATATTTGGAGCATGGAATTAAAGGTTGTAATTAGGGATAAGGCTGGAATTAGGGCCAAAAATTTCAATTTTGTTGTTTGGTTTACCAGTTAGAATTGGAATTATAATTCTACTGCCCAATTCTATGGAATTGAATTTTAATTGAAAATCATACTTTTCATTTCCTTAGAGTAGGGTAAGGAATTACAATTCCATATTAATTCTATTGACCTAAAATCCAAAATGACCCTACTTGGTTAACCCAAATCCAAGATGACTCAAAATCTTTAACTTAGACTCAATCTAAAATTTGACCCGAAACTCGAAATCATCCAACAAGAATAACTTGAAGTTGAAATGACAATCATCTTAGCTCAAAGTTTGAAGTGATCTAACCCGATTGGCCCGAAACTCGAGGTGACTCAAATCAAGAATGAAACTACTCAACTTGAATGTGATGTAAACAAACTGAGCCGAAATGGAAATGACCCAACCAAATTTACCCGAAAATTAATATGACTCATACCCAAAATGACCCGATCCATCTCAAACTCAGCCTATGATGACTCGAGATTTGAAATGACATAACTCATTTATCCCAAAACTAGGATGACTTGAGCTTGAAATGACCTACATGAATTCAAACCTAATCATAACTAACCTAAATCCCGAAAAGACCTAACTCAAGTAACTGAAAATTCAAGGTAACCTGAACACCAGATGATCCTATATGATACTGTCACGACCCTAGGCCGTGGCCTTGTCAAGGCAACACACTAAGATGCCTATTAAGTATTTATAATTTTTTTGATTTAAGCATTATATGTGAAAAATAGCTAAGCCTTGTCAAGCCATTAACAAGGCCAGCCCAAACCACATGCCATGGCCCAAATTCCAGCGGGCCCAATTCACTTGTTTGAGCCCTTTTTTGCCGCCGGTTCTAGGCCCATGTGAAGAAGAGTTCTAGAAGCTTACTAAGTAAAATATCTAAAGAAGGTGAAGAGTTTTCCCATCTTGCCTTGCCACACGTGAGCATTGGAGATTGAAGTCATTATCCTTGTTCATTGGACTTAGCTTTAAGAGTTAATGTTGGTAGTTGAGTCCTTGCACTATATATATGTATGAGTTGAAGTTGTAAGCATCAATCAGATTATATGAATGAAATTCTCCACTTTCTCATCTTAAACTCTTCTCTTCTCATCTTAATATTTTACCTTTTTTCTCATCTCATACTCTAATTTCTTTCTCATCCCATATTCTAAGTATATTTCTATCTCTCATCTAATCTCTATTTCACCATCACGGGCTTAGCTTCGTAAATATCCCTTCACTAACCCTTAGGTTCGCGACAGATACTCGACCCGATATGGCTCGAAAATCGAATAACTTGAACTTGAAGTGAATCGCTCCAACCATAATAACTTGAACGCAATGTGAACTAATCCGACCAAAATCCAACCGTAGTTGATTTAAAACTCAAAATACTTCACTCAATTGACTAAAACCCTTGATAATTTGAATTGTTATACAATTATAATTAAAAGCAACATGTCCAGTGCTCCAAGGGTTCCTGCCTAAGCAGGGTTGAGGGGAAGGTGGGCCGGCGATGGATGTACGTAGCCTTCCCCCTTCAGGATGCTACCCTGAAGAGAGGCTGTTTCCGAGTACCCCCAACCTGAGGGGTACAACATGAGGACTTTCCAGGAGGTCACCTATCTTGCTCTTGCCTAAGCATGCTTAACTTCGGAGTTCTAATGGGATCCGATGCTTGCGTGTTGGTACCCTCTTAGGTCGTTATATAATTATAATTCCAATCTCTAATTCCTTTGATGAATCATACAATGGAATTTTAATTCCATCAGACTTAGAATTGAAATTGCAATTCTATAGTCCAATTCCAATTCCAATTCAATGTGTCAAACAGAACCTAATGTTTGATCATTTATCACATAAAATATCTTGGCAGTTTAATATATATAATGAGATATCATAAAGTTTGAATATTTTATGACTTTGGTTCGTATCTTGGCATTTTATGGGGGCGCTTGAACACAGCTCCCCTATAGGGTATTACTGTAAAAGGGTAATACTGCGCATATTTCACCCATCAAACCCTACCTTGGTGGGAGCCCGTGTGACATTGGAATTGTTGTTGTATCTTGACATTTTAATATGTATAATGAGGTATCCTGATATTTGAATATTTTATCACTTAGGTACTCTATTTTAAAATTTGATGAAATTTTATAAGAATCATACGAATTTAGAAAAAAGGATGCTAATGTAGTGAATGATTGTAATAATATACATAAACTATATCAACATTTTTAATAAAAAATCAATGAATTACAATAAAAAAGTTAATTGAATTTGAATGAAAAATGTCTATATATTGCCGAAATTATTAGGGATATGAGCATGTAGATAATAAATAATCAAACATGGTATCTAATCTTGCACCTTATACTTTGAACATTATTGCCTCCACACCCCAAACCAAACCCCCCCCCCCCCCCCCCCCCCGCGAAACATAGTACAAGTGTAAATAATTATTAAAATAGGAAAATTTTCATACCGGATAAGTTGAGATTACGAGGGATGGAGATGACACGTGTCTCACCGCCAACGTACTTGAGGATGCCATCGGAGGGCCTAGGCAAGATCTTCCCTCCATGGCTGCACACGAACTTCACCTTGCTCTTCTGCAATAACGACGCCGTTTCATCTCCTCTTCTCACCTCTTCTACCGCCATCATTCAATCTCAAGGATTTCGAGGTATAATAGATAAACCTAATATAAATTGTTTACTAGAGAAAAAGAAATTAATTAATTGAAATAGTATGTGACCTTACGGTTAGTAATAAATTAATGCACCAAAAAAAAAAAAAAAAAAAGGAAGAAAGATAATGAAGGGAAAATGCAAAGGGAATTTGAGAGCAACAAGGAATATTATGATTAGAAACGCGTAACGAAGGGGGCGGCGGAAATATTTGCAGGTTTTTCGGATTTCTCAATTTGTAGTTGTTAATTTCCTCCCCTCATAAATTCTTTCTCCCCCTCCCTTTTTCTATTCTTTAAAAAAAAAAAAAAAAACATTCTACTAGATTTGGTTGGCAATTGGGCCAATGTCTAAAATAACATTAAAATAAAAGATATTTTTAAAATTAATTATAAGAAAAAAATAATTTTATAAAAAGATATTTATGTGGATTCTTTTATTTACTTTAAAAAAAATTTAGGTAAAGTTTTATGCACGGTTTTTAATATATGTATGGACGTACACATATATTTTTTTAAACTTATAATATTTTGTTAATTATAAAAATTAAATTAAATTAAATTATTGATACACAAATTTAATTTAAATATTTAGTAAATAATTTATTTTATTTTATTTTTTTAAATGAACAAAATATTATAAGTTGTTTTTTTTTTTTTTATCTATACAAAATATTATAAGTTTAAAAAAATAAAATATGCATAAACTGAAAATTATGAATTGAAATTTAGCCTTATTTAAAAAAAGTAAAAAAATAATAGAAGAATGTGCAAAGATGACATTGATGTCGAAAAACTATACAATGAAAGTAAAGCATATTGAAAACTTTGGAATCAGTTCACAATTTTCAATATATATATATATTATCTACACAAAAGCCTTGTTGACTTATGAAAGTAAAGTATAATGTCCATTATAATAGCGTTAGGAGAAACATAACTGATGTGTCTTAAATTTATATATTTTATACCCCATTTCCATGACATATTCGGTTATAGGTGTATTTTATTAATTTATGTAGATTTTGGCTTGAAGCACACTAGAGCAAAGACAACTTGAAAAGTGGATAAGTACGAGCTAAAACGGACAAATTTGAAGACTATTTGTGGAACTTGACCATGTGTAGAAACATTATCCACCGGGTCAAGATTCAGATTTCAAATCTTGTATTTTTAGGTTCTTTGACAGTGGGCCGTGAATTGGGCCCTTAAGGCACACTGCGCACCTTTATGAATAGGAGAGGATGACCTAATCTTTTACACTTTTTGCTCTCTATTCATTTCTCCTATCTTCTTAAGCAGCCAAAAGAGACCCGATTCTTACAAAGGCCGAAGCACAAATGGTCGGAGTACAGGGGAATTGAAACAAGAGTCAAGTCAACACCAATCAAGGAAGTTCATCAATCCATAAGTTTTTTTTTTCTATTTTTCCTTTTAAATTAGTGATTTGTAAAATTCTCATGGAGGAGTAAACACATAGTAAGGGATTAAGGACGGGTAACTATCCGGATCCTAGATTTATATTTTATTTCCGATATTGGCTTTTGTTATACTACTTCTGCACTCCCGTGGGGATTGTTATGTACTTGTAGCCATGCTTTGATTTCTGATTTTATTCGCGTGTTGCCTATATTGTAGTATAATAGGTTCTTCATAGGTGGCGGGGGTTTAGGTTTTACCAAATTCTGAATACAATATTTTATATAAATTAATATTTAATTAGGAGTGACAAAATAATTTGTTAGTACTATTAAGATAATCCATACTACAAATAGAGAGATAAGAGGGGTTATATCCTTAGACTAGTTAATTACCCTAAATCTTAACTTAAATATTAATCTAGGTTTAACATGAAATTAGGTGTGAGAAAGGAATTCAATAGTGCTATTAAGATAAATAATACTACACATAGAGTGATGATATGGGTTATACCCTTAGATTATTTCATCACCCTAAGCCCTAATTTGATGTTATTCTAGGTTTGGATCTTGTAGCCCAAATCTTCAAAGTCATTATTGTGACGAAATATGATGAAGGGCTCCGAGTTAGGCTAACCTAAATTCATATCCTAAACCAACTTTGATATATTGGCAACTTTATTTATCTTTTAATTCCTTTAATTTATCTACAAACCCATTTTTTCAACAAACTAAATTTTCAAGTGCTTCGTAGTCACCAACTTTAACTTTATACTAATTACTTGAGGATACGACACCTGTACACCCAACCTACAATAACAACAACAACAAACCTAGTGCCTCAAGGGCTCTCGCAAAAGCCGGGTCCCGGGGGGGGGGGGGGGAGGGTTGATGTACGCAGCCTTCCCCCTTCAGGGTATGAAGCTGAAGAGAGGTTGTTTCCGAGGACCCCCAACCTGATTATGTCATCTTCGTGTCATGGTGACCGGTGAGCAATAGGGTATCAAAGCAAAAGAGTAAGTTATAGCATAAAATGGGCAATACAAAAAATAACGCCCCAAAGGAGATATCGAGGCAAAACCTTCCGTACCAGGTAGCAAGTAAAAGCAGATAGTAGACAATAGACAGTAGAGAGTGGACAGATAGGCGTATAGGTAGATAGGTGCAACTTAATAGGCCTATACACCTATGAAACCAATTATAGCAGAATAAGCGGCAGTGTGAGGCCGCTACAATCTGCTACCCTTATGCTAGTCCTCCCTCGAGCACTAACTCTATCTAGCTCTATCTAAGTTCATCTCCTACTGTAGGTTTAGGTTGTTGAGGTCCTGCCGTACCGACTACGGTCGTCCCTTCTTTGGCCTGCTTCATCCTCTTCTTCCTAGCGTGGTACTGAGCTGATCGCATTTCCTGACTGGAGTAGTGGTTGGTCTTCTGTTAGCGTGCCTGAACCACTTCAAACACAGCTTCTTCATTTTATAATCTATCTTCTATCTAGGCCACTCCCTACCATGCGCCTTACCACATCCCTGATGGGCACCCCTGGGACCATAAGTCCATATGCCCAAATTGTGTGATAGGCATACCGTAGAGTCATGGCACTAGATCGAGCTTACGAGTGGTCAGATGCTTCTACCCCGCTACATTGGATACGCCTATCCTAGTCCTCCACAAAGCTCTGTCTAGAGCCATCTCATCATTTAGGTTGAGATAGGTGAGGTCCGGTCGAATTGTCTCCATCCAGCTCTTTTTTGGCCATCCTCTCCCTCTCTTCCCTTCTGTTATGTGGAGTTGTTCGTATCTTCTGACAGGGGCAGTGGTGGGTCGTCTTCTAACATGCCCAAACCACCGCAGGCATTGCTTCCTTAACTTATCTTCTATTGAGGCGACACCTAGTTTACTTCTAATGACCTTATTTCGAATCCTGTCCCTCCTTGTTTGTCTGCACATCCACATTAGCATTTTCATCTCCGCCACCCTCACCTTTTGAGTTTGGTGGCACTTTACAGGCCAGCACTCTACCCCGTAAGATATAGCTGGCCTCACTACCTTCTTATAGTATTTACCCTTTAATTTTAGCGGAAATTTCCTATCACATAGTATCGCCGCTGCCCTTCTCCATTTGTACCAACCCACTTTAATCCTGTTGTTGACATATGCGTCCACTTCGCCATCATTCTGCACCATTGAACCCAAGTATTTAAAGCATGCTTTCTGAGGTATGTGCTCTGATCCAATCCGTACACCTTCTGCGCTTGGCATGCTAGAGGTGTTGAACTTAAGTTCCATATATTCTGTTTTAGATCTACTGAGCCTTAGACCTTTCGATTCTAGGGCCGACCTCCAAAGTTCTAGTTTTTCATTCACCTCCGCTCTAGACTCATCCACTAGGACTATGTCGTCTGCGAAGAGCATGCACTAAGGTACATCTCGTTGGATGTGCCTAGTGAGCTTGTCCATCACCAAAATGAACAGAAAGGAACTTAGGGTTGATCCTTGGTGTACCCCTACAGTAATGGGAAAAGCGTCTATCTCCCCTTCCGTAGTGAGCACACTAGTTTGCAAATCTTCGTACATGTCTGTGATGACTTGTATGTAGGACTCATGGATACCTTTCCTCTCCAGGACCCACCATAGGACTTCTCTCGACACTCTATCATATGCCTTCTCCCGACACTCTATCATATGCCTTCTCCAAATCAATGAAAACCATATGAAGGTCCTTCTGTCTATCTCTGTAGTACTCTATGAACCTCCTCAGGAGATGGATGGCTTCTGTCGTTGATCTACCTGGCATAAATCTAAATTGGTTCTCCGAGACACCTGCTTGGTGGCAAAGCCTTTGTTCTATGACCCGCTCTCATAGTTTCAGAGTGTGGCTCATTAGTTTGATTGCTTTGTAGTTGGCATAGCACTGAATGTCACCTTTATTCTTATAGACGGGGACTAGTGTGCTCTTCCACCAATCAATAGGCATCTTTTTCCCCTGGAGGATTTGGTTGAATAATTTAATCGGCCATCTTATACCTGTTTCTCCAGTACATTTCCATGCCTCAATGGGTATACTGTTAGGGTTGGCTGGTTTGCCTTTGCCCCTCTTCCTGAACGCTTCCCTAACTTCCTCGGGTCTAATTCTGGTGTAGTGGTCGTGGGACACTTGCACCACTGTTGCTTGTAGGACATATGGGGGAGTAATTGTAACTCCCTTCTCATTGAACAGATCGTGGCTGTAGGACTTCCACCTATCTTTGATTTGTTGCTTGTCCACAAGCACTTGTCCTGCTGCCCCCTTAATGCACCTTACTTAGTCCAGGTCTCGAGTTCTCCTTGCCCTTGCCTTTGCAATTCTATAGAGGTCTCTAACTCCCACATCTGTATCCAGCCTTTTATAGAACTCCTCAAAGGCTTTGGATTGTGCGTCTCTAACCGCTATCCTAGGTTCCTTCTTAGCATGTGCATATTGTTGTCTCTTGTCTTCACCACCACTACGATCCCATTCCTTGAAGTAGTCTCGTTCCGCCTTAGTCTTCTCTTGGACCTCCCTGCACCACCACCAGGTCTCTTTGTTGTTTGGTGCCCTACCTTTAGATACACCTAGGATTTCTTGTGCCATGTGTCTGAACTTTTGGGCTATTTGGTTCCACAGGTGGTTTAAATCTCCCTCACACTTCTCTCTAAGCACAGCCTCAACTCTTACCTTAAAGGCTTAAGAGTTTTCCCCCTTTAGCTCCCTTCGTCGCGTGTGTGGCTGTGATGGTTTGATGGCTTTTTTGTTCTTTCTCTTGATCCGGATCTCAGCACGCTCTACTCTATGTTGTGTTGAGAGGTCCTCCCCCGGAATGACCTTGCAGTCCTTGCAATCTTTTTGAGTTCTCCTTCTTAGTAATATATAGTCAATTTGGGTCTTTGCTCCACCACTCCAATAGGTGATGATGTAGTCCTCACGCTTTTTGAAGAAGGTGTTAGCCACTTTTAACTCATAGGTGACGGCAAAGTCTAACAGAGCCTTGCCCTCGTCGTTTCTCCTTCCATAGCCAAATCCTTCATGATGGGATGCATACCGTCTGTGTTCGCTCTCACGTGCCCATTAAAGCACCCCCCCCCCCCCCCCCCCCCCCCCCCCCAAATCACAACTTGTTCGCTCTGGGGTATCCCCTGCATTGTTCGGTCTAAGTCTTCCCAAAAATTGGCCTTCTCCTGCTATGTATGTCCTATCTGTGGGGCGTATGCACTTATGATGTTTAATATCTCCCCGCCTAAAATTAACTTGAGGCTAATAATCCTATCGCTAGTCCTAGTAACCCCTACTACTTCATCCTTAAGGGAGCTGTCCACCATAATACCTACCCCATTTCTCCCCCTTACTTGGCCAGAATACTATAATTTGTAACCTAACACACATTTGTGCCCACCCACCTAGTCTCTTGAATACATAGGATGTTGATCTTTCTCCTAACCATCATTTGGGCCACTTCAAAGCTTTTCCTGGTTAGCGTGCTAACATTTAATGTCTCAATTGGCAGACTCCCCTCACCTCGTGGATTTTTCCTACCCCTACCAACCCCATTTAGAGATGGACTCACATTTTGAGTTCCATTGTTGGTAAAGTTCATCAACTACTTGTCCCTAGTCACTATTATACACGTATACAATCTCCCGAGGTAATTTTATACCAGACCAGCAGTAATAAGAGCAATATTAAAAGCACCGAACAAAGAAAAGGTGAGGGGTTCGAACCTGGGGCTAACCAGTTTTACTTACCTAGTCCGGTCTGTTGGTTGCAGTTTGGTCCTGGGAAGATGGCTGGCAGGGCTGCCTTGAGGTGGGGGGAGAGAGGTGGTGGTACTGGTGGAGAAGTGCTGATGGAGCTGTGGGTGTTGTGTGTGTTGTGGGTGTCCGATGGCGGGGTGGGTCGAGGTGTACGGAGAAGGGGTGGGGTGTTCGGTGGGGTGGGTTTGCGGGGAGAGAGGTGATTGTAGTGGTGGTAAGGAGGAGTGTTGTTAGTGATGGTAGTGGGGTGGCCAGTGGTGGTGCGGCGGGGCGAGGTGTTAGGAGGGGAGGTGAGGTCGGGCGAGGTGAGGAGGGGAGGGTTGGTGGTGGGGACGGGGGGTTGGGTGGAGGGTCAGAGGAGGGGTTTTAGGTGGTGAGGTCAAATGGAGTATGGGCTGTGCTGGGGGGGTGTGGGGGTGGTGGTGGTGGTGGTGGGGGTGGTGGCAAGGCCACGGTAGGGGAGGGGAGGAGAGGAGGCGGAGGAGGAGGAGGAGGAAAGCGGTGGGGGTGTGGGTTGTGTACCTGGTCGCGGGGGGGGGCGGGGGGCTGTGTTGGGGAGGGCGACCGACTTGGTATCGCCGGAACTGGTGTAGGTCCCCCGGGGGGGGGGGGGGGCTGCTTCGCAGAGGGCGACTAACTTGGTGTCGCCGGAACTGGTGTAGGTCGGACGAACTGCCGGTCGGTCGGCGAGGTGGCCGACTGTAGGTGGGGGGCCCAGCTAGCTAGCCGTTGGGGGGGGGGGGGGGGGGGGGGGGGGGGTTGCGTGCGTCAAATGAAATGTAGATGTAAGAGAGAGAGAGAGAGAGTACAAAAGCCGTATACCCAACCTATTACGACTAACTTGTACGCTTGCGAGTATATGGTTTTGCACACTCTTAAAACTCGATCAATAACACATGCCAAATAATATGGTACAATTAATAATTTGAGAATCCGTTCAAAAAAAAAAAAAAAAATTTGAGAATTAAAATTATAAATATAGCAAAAACGTAGAATATGAATGTTTAATTTTAGCTGTAGGACTAATTATTTTTAGGTAGTATTTATTTTTTAAATGGAAAAATTACATATTCATATTTGGATACATGTATTACACGAATAAATATAAAAAAAAACTAAGTATGTCACCTTAGTATTGGCATTAACATGTAAATCCTCTTTTTAAACGAGAAAGTAAGAATGCACGTCTAAAATTTTTATGTATTATAGCCAAATAACCTCACCCAAAAGCCTTCAAATCTCAATCCAAACAAATTTTAAGGGGTGTCATGAATAGCCTTTAAACTACAATTCAAGCATTCTACGGAGAGGATCCAGTGTAGTCCCTTGCACTTTTGCTATGCCCAAGTGGCACTAAATTTTATTTTTGTAAAATATTATATATATATATGCTAAGAAATTCTTCAATTGTTTATGTAAAATATTTTAAATTTATACTTATACGATATACATAATTTATATTAAAATAATTGAATTATTTATGTCACTAGTCCTTATATGTTGTACATTGTGCAATTTTAGTTTTTGAACTTTCAAATTTGACAAAACTAGACAAGTTAAATTTTAAAGTTTCAAAACTAAATTTACACAATATATAAAATGGAAAGATTAGTGGTATAAATAACTAATAATGATAATCTAAATTATTTTATATTGTATAAGCATAAACTAAAAACATTTTGCATAAACTTTTTTAAAATTTCATATCATATCAATATAAAATATATAAATGAATAAATAAATATATATAAAACATTTAATTTTTTTTTCCTGTGCCACATGGGCACAACAAAAGTGCAGTCCTCTATCCTTTCCCTGTTTAAATATGATCTTTAAAATTTAATGTTAACTTTTTAATTATTAGACAAAATGGACTATATTATTGTGAAAGCTTTGTTTGGAAACTAGATTATAAAAAACATGGAAAACTTAAAACCAGAACCAAGAATGCACCACAAAGCGAGTGACAAGTAGAAATGTCGCCCAAAAGCACAACTAGGGGTTGAATTTTCGAAACTTATGTAGGGCCGACAACAAAGCTTCTAAGTCTGCATAACTTGGACCGAGTGCTTCGTTTTGATATCCTACAGGCTCCATAACATCTTATGGAATAAAAATTGTCATTTTTTGTTGGAATATTTTAATAAAAATACTATTTTAAAATTTAAAAAAAATTAATTATATGAAAAAAATCTACAACACCAATTTGATCAATAATCAAGACCCATAAAATTCATTCATTGTACATAACGCATGAAGCATTCCAACGGCATTTTTTTAATTAATTAATTTGATGGTTTTCATTGTAAAAAAAATCTTGAATTGGCTGGTGGTAGAAAATAAACAATATTTATCTCGTTTTATGATTTTTGCATTTTAAAGGCCTTTTGGGCTAAGGGTGTAGGGTAGAGTTTTGGCCTCTTGGATTAATGCAAAGTCTAGGAGTGAGGGCTTTTGCTGAGTATTGTATCCTGGGAAGGGCACGCTGTATATCTACTACATCGAGTTTTACTCATAGGAGGGTGAAAACTGTCTTAAAGAGAGTGTGATCCGTGCCTCGGTCAGTAATTACATCATTGGTATTTTTCATCGTTTTCACGTATTTCAGGTAATATCTTTCCTTTGGTATATGTTGTGAATGTTATGGGTTTTTTTTTTTTTTTTTCCTCCAATAATTTTAAGATGGTTTCTTGATTTGGGATATTTGTTGATGATTTCTGTAGAGGCCTAAATTGTCCTTAACACATTTAAGGCTTAGAAATTAAACATAATTAATGATTGCGTTTAGGGTTCTTCTTGCATGTAATAAAATGATTCACCTTATCCATTGGAAGAATAGTGAATATGCATATTGACGCGCACAAATCGAGCAATGGACCAAATATTGTTCCTACGAGGGTAGAGTTGGTCTTGTTACTCAAAGGCAATTTTATGTTTAAAGTTTATCGATCCCATTGATTATTTTTGATTGTTGGAATACTCTGTCTAAAAGCTTATTACAGGTTTAACAACATGATGAAATTTAGATGCCAAATTTACCTGTTGATTAGATTTTGAAATCTATCATACAAGCCTCTGGGCAAACTGGGCATATCACCTAGTGGACCCTCTTTGAAATTGTATTTGAACTTCAAGAAGGATATTAAAGCCCTTTGAATTCAGTGTCATAAATATGAGAGTAAAAAATAGTGAATCTCATAACAACAATTAGTTTGGCAAGAATGGAGTACTTTTTATCTTTTATATTGGGGAGTGTGCATGGAAGGAAATATTTTGTAGATTAACTAATATCTCCCAACTCATTTTACCACCAAAGTTGGGATGAGTTCTACTATAATCGTAACATTTGGAATAATAGTCAAGTAAGATATGCTATGTAATCAACCTTTGATAACTAGTATGTTGACATGATATCTCATGCTTATGATATTAAGATTTGTTTGGATTATGTCTCAAATTACTTGTTTTAAGTTTATGGGTTGCCGAGGGTCACCGATCGATCGGGGGATGTCCAATCGATCAGGTATTGTTTACCCTACGCGTATAAATTGAAAGCTAGGGTTTTCGGTTTTAGTCGATGGAGAGATCCAATTGTGATCCAATTTAGAGCGAGGCACCGCCACGGCTTAGAGAGAGGTGATTTCGTAATTCCTCCAATTCAGATTTTGAGTGCTATGAGAGTTAAGAGAAAGTGATTGTGATTCTTTCATAGATCTCGTTCAGTGGAAGTGTCGTTGTAATTCTTCCGTTCAGTATCAATAAAGAATCTCCATCTCTGCCCGTGGTTTTCTCCCCTCTCGATTGTAGAGGGTTTCCACGTAAATATTGTATGTTTGTGTTTGTTATTTCTTTCTCATATATTTGTTTACTTCTGGTTTGTGTGAGTCATATTATTTGAATCGAATCAAGTTATTAGGATTCACGCTTCCTCATCAAGATTTACCCACACAAATTGGTATCAGAGCCTGGTTCAAAGCCTTGGGTGGAATTTACATCAGAGCCCTATTTATTTCAATTTGGTAATATGATGTCTGCAATTAGGTCCGAAGTTGAGAAGTTTGGTGGTCAAGGGAGCTTCAGTTTATGGCAGGTTCGCGTTAAGGGCCTCTTGACTTAGAGTGGCCTGAACAAAGCTTTAGATGGGAAAGAGAAGAAACCAGAGAATCTGACAGAAGCACAATGGGAGGAGTTAGATAAGAAGGCTCTCACCGCAATTTAGATGTGCCTTACCGATGACGTTTTGATAGAACTTCTGGAAGTGAAGACCGCTAAGGAGTTATGAGAGAAATTACAGGATATGTTCTGTTTCAAGTTCGTCTCCAACAAACTCACAGTTAAGCGCCGGTTATTCAAGTTTCGTATGTCAGAAGGTACGTCACTTAAGAATCACGTCAATGAATTTAATTCAATTGTTCAAGATTTGAAAGAATTGGATGATGTTCCTAAGGATGAAGATCCGGCAATATTGTTGTTATGTTTTCTCTCTACTTCATATAAGGGTTTTGTTGAAAGCATGATTTATGGTGGTCGACAAACCATATATGTTGATGAAGTTAAGAGAAACCTACTGAGTAAAGAATGAGTACATAGAGAATTATCTGATTCCGTTTATAACTCAGGTAGTTGTTTATTTGTTAGGGGGAGAACTGAGTATGATCATAATGGAAGCAAGTCTAAGTCTAGGCATCAAGACCTAACCTGTAACTACTGTCATAAGAAAGGGTACATTAAGAAAGACTGTTACAAGCTTAAAAGAAAACTTGAAGTAGATAATAGGTCTGACCAGAGATCCATAGTAGCTAGTGTTATGGAGGGTGAGAATGACGATCTTCTACTATCTGTGTCTGAACCTCAATCCAATTTGAGAGATAGTTGGATTTTGGATTCCGGTTGCTCCTATCATGTCTGTCCCGACCGGGATTGGTTTTCCATGTACAAGTCAGTTCGAGGTGGAGTTGCTTTGATGGGTAATGATACTCCATGCAAAGTTCTGGGTATAGGAACAATTCGTTTTAGGATGTTCGATGGCACTATCAGGGTTTTGAGCGATGTTCGCCATATTCTTGATTTGAAGAAGAATCTCATCTCTTTAGGTACTCTTGAATCTAAAGGGTATAGGTACATAGCTGAAGGTGGAGTTTTGAAGATCGTTAAGGGTGCTTTGACAGTTATGAAGGGCAGAAGGTTAGGTACTCTGTATGAGATTGTCGGTTCCACAGTTGTTAGATCTGTTGCAGCATCTTTATCATCGTTGTTGTTGACAGAACCAGAGATCACAAATTCAGGACGTTTGAGATTGGATCATTCAGGTGATATGGGTGTGTCTGAGCACAGTGTGAGGGGCTCTTTGTGTGGTCAGTCTACAGGACTGATAGTCTGTGAACAAGGGCTTTATGGGAAGCAGAAAGGTTTTCACTTCAAACAATTCCTGACGAGTAGACGTGTCACTTTTGGTGAGTCTTCGTTATTGTCTCCACAGAAGATGTCATCAGTTGGTTGTCATTCAGGTCAGGTAAGTGAGCCAGAGGGAGTTCATTTTCAGTTGAGTAACACAGTTCAGCAGCAGGTGGTTGTTTCAGATAGTGTGTCAAGAGCCAATTCAGAGAAGAAGAAGATTGGCATTGCTGAAAACCTCTCAGGTATGTTCACTCAGTTGCTACCTAGCAGGAAGTTCAAGCTCCGCTTGGACTCGGTTAGGTTTCGTGTTTTGTTGAGATAACCCCGTGTGTGGGGTGTTTAGTGGAGAAGGTGGAGGAAATTCTTTTATGTATGTAATTTGAGTCAAGGTGGAGATTTGTTAGGATTATGTCTCAAATTACTTGTTTTAAGTTTATGGGTTGCCGAGGGGTCACCGATCGATCGGGGGATGCTCGATTGATCGGGTGATTTAAGTTAAATATATCCAGTTTTGCCGTGTGAGGGCCGATCGATGATCGATCGAGTCTTGTTTACCCTGCACGTATAAATTAAGAGCTAGGGTTTTCGATTTCAGTTGATCGCGAGATCCAGTTGTGATCCAATTTAGAGTGAGGCCCCGCCACAACTTAGAGAGAGGTGATTTCGTAATTCCTCCAATTCAGATTTTGAGTGCTACGAGAGTTAAGAGAAAGTGGTTGTAATTCTTTCATAGATGTCGTTCCAAGGAAGTGTCATTGTAATTCTTCCGTTCAGTATCAATAAAGAATCTCCATCTCCGCCCGTGGTTTTCTTCCCTCTCGATTGTAGAGGGGTTTCCACGTAAATATTGTGTGTTCGTGTTTGTTCTTTCTTTCTCATATATTTGTTTACTTCTGGTTTGTGTGAGTCATATTATTTGAATCGAATCAAGTTATTAAGGTTCACGCTTCCGCATCAAGATTTATCCGCACAAATTGGTATCAGAGCATATCAGATTTGTTAAGTTTTCCTTTCAAGATTTTATATATTGTTGCCACACGTCCTAATTGGAGAATATAAATTTGTTGTGTTGTTGACATTAGGCCACATTTTGAATTGTTAATTGGTAGCGGCGACTATCATATTTTGATCTAGAACCCTAAATTTTATTATTATGGTTGGAACTAGTGATTGACTATTCAATAGTTCTCCTAATTTTACTGGTGAAAAGATTGATTATTTGATTCCAAAGACACAATGTGAGTGGAGACTAACTCAATGTTGTGTGGCATTGCTTGGTAATATCTTGACATCTACATGTATTAAGGCAAACTATATTATGTATCTGTAAAAACTTGACAAACAAAATAAACAACAAAGAACACTTTGAATGGGAGAAAATTAGATGATTTCAATTGAAAAGAAACTAGCCTATTTATAAGTACATCAAAGGAAAATGAAAAGATGCAAAAGAATCCTAGGCTAATTACACTAGGCTAATGACAAAAGACATTGAAAGCAAAATTGAAGAGGACAATGATGGTGGCTCTTCCCTTGGTGGCCGGTTACAATAGAGCAAGGAGAGGAGGAAATGCTTCTAATTAACTACCCTAAATTTAATTCTAGATCCAATTAAATTCAAAGTATTTACATCAAAATAAATACAAATACAAAATACACATGTATATGTAGTATATTTTCAACACTCCCCCTCAAGTTAGAGCATGCAAGTTGACAATGCCCAACTTATGAAGAAGGGTTGAAAACGAGGATAACCCAAGTGCTTTTGTGAACACATCCGCCACTTGACCCGAAGACCTAACAAAAGAAGTGGAAATTTCCTTTGCTAATAATTTCTCTCGAACGAAGTGGCAATCAATCTCTATGTGTTTCATTCTCTCGTGAAACACAGGATTGGAGGCAATATGAAGGGCTGCCTAATTATCACAAAACAAGATGGCAGGTTGACCAATGCTAACTTGCAGATCACGAAGTATGCTCCTCAACCACACTAACTCACTAGTAACTGTAGCCATGGCCCGATACTCTGCTTTAGCGGAAGAACGAGAAACGACGGATTATTTCTTAGAACGCCATGAGATAGGAGAGTCCCCAAAAATGTAACAAAACCTGTAGTGGAACGTCTAGAAGTTGGGCAACCTGCCCAGTCAGCATTACAATAAGCACGAAGAGACAAATCACATGCACGTGGTAGAAAAATACCCTGACCTGGTGTCCCCTTAATGTAGCGAAGGACACGATAGGAGCCTTCTAAGTGCGGTACCCGCGGATCATGCATAAATTGACTAAGAATTTTAACGGCATAATATATGTCAGGACGAGTGATGGTCAGGTAGAGAAGTCTTCCTACTATTTGACGATACTGTCCCGGATCTTCTACACGGTCCCCTTCCTCATCAGCTAACCGATGGTTTTGGACTATAGGGGTGGAAGTAGGCTTAGCTCCTAAAAGACCGGTTTCACTTAATATGTCAAGCGCATATTTTCTTTGATTCAAAACAATTCCATCCTTCGTGCGTGCAACCTCTGTTCCAAGAAAATATTTAACTGGGCCTAAGTTCTTAATTCCAAATTGTTTATCAAGTGAGACCTTGACCTCCTCTATGTGACTTAGGTTATTTCTAGTTACGACGACATCATCAACATATACCAGTATACTAGTAAAAATTGACCCACGAGTATATGTAAACAAAGAATAATCCGACTTTGACTGCACGAAACCCATGGCAACCAAAAAGGATACAAAATTTTGGTTCCAGTTACGAGATGCCTGTTTAAGTCCGTAAAGAGACTTATGTAAACGACAAACTTTACCCTTATGTTGCTTCTCAAACCCTTGAGGGAGTTTCATATAAACCACTTCATCTAAGTCACAATGCAAGAAGGCATTATTGACATCCAATTGATTTATAATCCAATCCCTAGCGGCTGCAACTGCAAGAACACATCTAACTGTGACAAGTTTAGCGACAGGGGCAAAAGTGTCATGATAATCGATACCTTCGATCTGAGTGTATCCTTTGGCAAGCAAACGTGCCTTGTAGTGCTCAATGGTACCATACGACTTATATGTTATTTTGTAGACCCACTTGGAGTCTATGGCTCGTTTCCCGGGTGATAATTCTTCCAATGTCCACGTCCTATTCTGTTCGTGTGCTGAAATTTCTTTCTCTATAGCATCTCTCCAATGTTTATGACCTATAGCCTGAGAAAAATGTCATGGCTCATCACCCGAAGTGATGGCTTTAAGCAAGGACGAGTGTGAGTTAGAAAATCGTGCATTAGACACAAAATTTGAGAAGGGTTAAACCATACCTGAGTCAACTGAAGGAGCGGCAGCACGAGAATGGGCTATAGAAGAAGGAACATCCACAATAAAATCTTTTTACTTAGCTGGCATTGAGCGAACCTCTCGATGCAGCGGGCTCCCGGGGTCTGTTAGACCCCTGTTCTGGTGCTGCAGCACCCGATTCTAGTGCTGCAGCACCAGTATCTGTCGGTGGTATTGCCATCGACAGATTTGTCATCTTCGGTGGTGGTTCGGCCACCACCGGTCCCTCCTGTACACGTGTCCTTCCATGATCTTTATCATCCACATATCGTATTAGATCAATTTCGTTATCATCATTTCTTTTCCCTTGCTTTTCAAGATAAGGAAACTTATTCGCATAAAAAATAACATCACGTGAAACGACCATTTTCTTGTTGTCTAAATCAAAAACTTTGTACCCTTTCTTCCCATGTGGATACCCAATGAAAATACACTTATTTGCATGATAACCGAATTTATCCTTGCTATGATCTTTATGATGAGCATAGCACAAAGAGCCAAAAACATGTAAACGACCGAAAGGAGGAGCTTTTCCGAGTAGCACCTCATAAGGACTCCAATTCCCTAGACGTTGTGTGGGCATGAGATTGATCAAATAGGCTGCTGTCAGGACACACTCTCCCCAAAATTGGATAGGAAGATTTGCTTCAAAACGAAGTGCATGAGCCACTTCAAGGAGGTGCCTATGTTTCCTTTCGACAATCCCATTCTGTTGAGGAGTATCATTGCATGAGTTTTGTACTTGGATTCCTTTTCCTGAATAAAAATTGAGCAAAGGACCAAAAAGAAATTCCGCACCGTTATCACTCCTTACTTGCTTTACACACTTGTTGTACTGAGTTTGTACAACTTGGCAAAAATCCATTAATATCCTATGAGATTGCGACTTATCTCTCATCAAATAAACCCATGTGCACCTGCTATAATCATCAACTATGGTGAGAAAAAAACGAGCACCAGTCATAGACATGGTACGGTAAGGACCCCAAATGTCACAATGAATTAACTCAAAACATCTTGTAGTTTTGCTAACAGAAACGGGAAAAGGTAAATGAGTTTGTTTTGCCCGATGGAAAGAATCACAAACAGCATCACTAGAAGTACCAAAATCCAAATTCAAAAAATTCGACAATTTATTAAATGGGACATGCCCCATTCTTCGGTGCCAAATCAAGTGCTTTTCTTCCAAACTCCTCACGTGTGTAACCTTGGGAGCAACAGGTCCCTCTAAAATGTATAGCCCATCTCGCTGTCTACCCACTCCAATCAGCTTCCTCGATAGTAGGTCTTGTATCACACAAAAATTTGAATAAAAGGTCAATGCACAATTCCTATCTCTAGTCAACTTGCTAACTGAAAGAAGATTGCATTGGAATCCGGGAATACACAAAACATTATCAAGCATGAGACTGCTAGAAATGGTGGCACGGCCCACATGCGAGACTGACAATGAATTTCCATGCAGAAGTCTGACTGGCTTGATTTTAGTGTTAACTTGGACATTATCTAACACAAAATCTGAACAAACCATGTGGTCGGAAGCACCCGTATCAATAATCCGAACGGTATTAAACAAAACCTGACCTGACATGTTAACACAAGGTGAACTTCCCTCGGCACTGAGTAAAGACAACAACTGCTGATATTGAGATGTCGACAACCCCACAATGGGGCTGTCGTTCTGCAGGGCTGGCGCACCACCAGTCGCTGCCGGCAACAGCAGCGGCTGCTGGTGGTGCCTGGCCAACTGCGCAGCAGCAACAATGGGTGCTGCTGCCCGGTTCTATCCACGGTTCTTCCATCCCGCCGGGTATCCTATGAGCTCGAAGCAACGTTCTTTAGTGTGTCCCTGTCTTTTGCAATGAGAACAAGAAAACCGATAATTCCGCCTAGTCGGTTGCCCGTTGGAATTGGGCAAATCCCCACTAGTGGTACCAAGATTCCCTTTGACTACGAGAGCCGTAGCTTCAAGGACAACAATACTGCTCAAAGCAACACTCTGTTGCTTCTCCTCCTGACATAAAGTAGCATATGCATTGGACACATTTGGAAGTGGTTTGGTATTCATGAGTTGAGATCTAACGGTAGAGAAGGAGGGATCTAATCCCATTAACAAATCGAGCAACCTCTCCATGTCCCTTATGGCCGCAAAAGCTTGTCCCGAGCCACAAGTACACGGGGGAATTGCTACAAGTGTGTAAAGCTCGTCCCATAAGGACCTTAGTTTGGTGAAACAGTCAAACATTGACATATTATCTTGTTTTAGGTGTGAAATCTCACGCTTAATTTCATAAACCCGTGGTACATTTCCTTGGGAAAAACGTTCATTCAAGTCTAGCCAAACATCACACGCAGATTCAAAATACGCAATACTTGCATTGATTTCTTTAGAAACCGAATTGTATAGCCAAGAAGAAACCATGGAGTCACAGGCACTCCAATTTTCAAAATCCGGAGAATCTTCCTCCTGTTTCTTGATACTACCATCAAGAAAACCAATTTTACATTTGGCCTTAAAGACCTTAAAAATAGAGCGCCTTCACACCGGGAAATTTGGGCCGGTTAAAATATCTTGCATGAAAACAAGCCCCAGATGATCCGAGGGGTGAAAATAATAACGTGATTTCACATCATGAACTCCCCCTGAAACAAGAACCGGCCCAACGGTTTGGTTAGAAACTTCACTTGAATTTTCGTTATTTATTTTAAGATGCGTAAAATAACACAAATAAAACAACTAATATGAAAAATGCCTTACAGTGATGCACAGCAAAAGAACACGGCCGGCAATTCGGGTGAGGCAAAGACACGAGCGGCAATTTGGATCTAAACCCGCTCTGATACCATGTAAAAACTTGACAAACAAAATAAACAACAAAGAACACTTTGAATGGGAGAAAATTAGATGATTTCAATTGAAAAGAAACTAGCCTATTTATAAGTACATCAAAGGAAAATGAAAAGATGCAAAAGAATCCTAGGCTAATTACAAAAGACATTGACAGCAAAATTGAAGAAGACAATGATGGTGGCTCTTCCCTTGGTGGCCAGTTACAATAGAGCAAGGAGAGGAGGAAATGCTCCTAATTAACTACCCTAATTTAATTCTAGATCCAATTAAATTCAAAGTATTTACATCAAAACAAATACAAATACAAAATACACATGTATATGCAGTATATTTTCAACAGTATCGACATCACATGTAAAAGGCCATGACATTGTGAACATATTAGTTAAAATGATACAATTCCTATCTCTTGTAGCTTACAGGGAAATGCATCAAGTGTAAGTGTTAAATATGGAACTTGCACAAAAGATATTTTTTGATGGTTTATGTATGGACCTAACATTGTCACCCTACGCCCTAGCTCTGGAATTTAGGCATACTTAACAAGTATGTTTAGAGTGAACGATTGACGTATACATGTGTCTATTTGTAATTTTCCTTTAAAGGCCAAACTTCATTAAAAACCTTTTTAATAGTCTGATGTAATGAGTCATATTTATTAGCAATGTTTTTTCATAAAGTCATACACTTTAACTATCTTATTTAGTGATTTGAATAATGAGTTTTGGCAAAAGTGACAGCCAAGTATGTTAATGTAGATACAGTCATCCTTCATGTTATTACGTTTGCAGAATGACTAATTCAAAAGGGTGTATATCTAAGATAATAATACATGTTGAGTATTTCCTTGAATTTGGTGTGTGGCTTACTCTTGTATCCTAATGCGATAATTGTTGTCGTTGAACAAAAAAAAATATTACAGGTGCTTGGAGTGAACACCAAAGCACAAGGCAATTTAAAAAAGACAATAAAACTGTTGGGGTTTTATCCATGGGGGCCACGGCATCCACATTACAGAAGGGGGGGCACGCCATTCAATTTGTTTAAGGAGATAAGCAACACTCAAAAGTAGAGTAATACAAGTTGACCAGGGAAATTTAGTGTATGTGAGGTGTGAGTCGAGGCGAGATACAATATTCTTATATTTCTTTCTTCGATAGTGGCCTTTCCCATTTCACATGTGTGGTTTTTACCCTCGCATTGAGAAGTTTTCCGTGTAAATATTGTGTGTTGTGTAATTTCTTTCATTCTTATTTTGTTGTGCTAGTCCCTAACGGTGTTAGAGGTTACGCTCCTAACAATATGCTTTGGTTGGTTCATACATGTCATGTACACATGGATGAGAAGTTATTTTAAAGGAGTGTCTCATTCTAGAAAATTTTTGTGTCAAAGACATATAGATTAGAGGAAAATTTAGACGTTTCACTCTTCAATTACAGATCGAAAACAAGATAATCAAAAGTAAAGGTTGGTGTGTTGTTGCTTGATCTACTGCAGTTTTTCTGTGTTGAACTCTTAAATTCTGAAAATGTCTTGTTAGACATTAAAGCTTGCCTGTGTTCATTACTTAATGGCCTTTTGCCCTACTCTACTCATATTTAGCTCTACACTAACTTTTTAAGTCAAAAATTTATCTATTTTTCCATTAGTGATGTGGAAAATGAATGTGCACAAAAGGATCTATTTCCAACATAAAAGGAAAAAAGTGGTAATTATGGGATAATGCATGATGTCAATCATTGATTGTGCATAAAGTGATACAAGTGATTTTAGACTCGCAAACTATTATTATGATAGATTTCATGGTAATATATTCATCTAAACCTAGAAATAGTGTGGGTCATGGAAATAGTGAGGTTCACCTAAAATAATAACTTATAGGAAAGATCAATCCATCACAATTTCTAACTCAAAAAAAGCGATGCTGATGGTGATGTTGTATGATATTCAGCCGTTAACTCAACATTGATGTGTACTAATCACATTGGGTTGCATTGTTATCTGGACCCTTGAATCAATTGTGTGGAAGTTAACGAGTGTTGCGAGTGTCGTGGCATTATAAATTCCAAGACAGGAATTTTTTTAGCACCTAGAGAAGAAGGCCATTTATTACATGCTGTACATATGATTGCACTTGAATTGAAAGAACAGGGCTTTATGATATACTATAACCCTTACGAGATTGAGTGAGCCATCTTCAATGGTTCAAAATAGGAAGGGAACCATCTCTTATGTGTATCTTGTAATTGAAGTTGTGTCGAAATTAAGGACTTGACTATGGAAGTTTTATAAGTATCTAGAGCATGGAATATTTTTTTTTTTTTTGGGTAAGTCAGCGTTTTATTTTTTATTACCAAAAAGAGCAAAGTACAAGAGCACAAGGGCATACCCCCAACAAGTCCAAACAACCTACATGTCAGGCGGGACAAAAACAAAACAAAAACACACAGAAACCAACACAAAAGGAGAAACAAGGCAAACAAAGCCAAAGAAAAGGGAGAGAAAAACCCCTACAAATAAAAAATACAAGAGAAAATGAAAGAAAAAAGAAGAAGAAAAAGAGAGGAAAAGGGAAGTCAATCCCTAACAGAAGCAGCGATAGCAGTGGTCTTAGTAGCAGCGTGGGTCATCCGACGCTTAGCCTTTCTCGAGTGACGAAAGGAGGTAGCGGTCCAACCAGTGTCTAAAGAATCAACAATAGGAGAGGATGAATACACCACGACACTAGTGCCTCGGGGAAGAGAAGCCAAACTCGGAACGCTAGCCTCAAGGTTCAAAGAATACTGAGCAGGCGTACTCAAAATTCGCAAGTCATGAGTATCCGAAGAGATGCAGAAATCAGAAAGCCCCGAAGGAACTAATCGACCACGGAACCGATCAGAGGCGGCATCAAATCAGGGAATCCGAGAGCTTGAGAAAAGAAACGGCATCCAAAGCATCCGAAACAAGGGATTGAGTGCCCCTGGGGCCAAAAGAGCCCAAATCAATGAGTCCCGGCTCATGAGAAAGTCCGGCATCCAAAGTGGTGGGAGCCGAAAGAACGCGAGAGCCCGAACATTCTGAGGTCAGACGAACGCAAAACGAACCTGGAGAAGTAGCAACAGCCCGAGAAGGAGAAGAGGAGGTTAGGTGGTGCTTCCAGCCCACAAGGAGGCCCGAGTGGTCCAAGAGATCAGCAGGGGGCCGCGCGCCCCCTGCTACCACACTGGGCCACCCAAGACTTGGGGCCGGACTCCCCCAGCTGCATGCTGGGCCACAGAAATTTGTTTGGGGGGGGGGGGGGGGGGGGGGGGGGGGGGGGGGGGGGGGGGGTGGGGGAGTGGGGCTAATTGGCCTAATATCTTGTGGGCCAATAGGAGGACCTTGAATGGAATTTTCAGGCTCAATACCATTTTATGAGTCTTGATTAGCATTTTCAGGCCCAATATCACTTGGAGCAATCTCACCAACCCCAGTATTATCCTCAATCCCATGGTCTGTCCTCGGTTTGCGGGGCCAACTGCGATGTCGGGCTTTAGCACCATAAACGATGTCAATCGGTGGGCAAGGAAGAGAGTCCGGACAAGAGCGGCCAAAAGTTGAACACTTAGAGCGTATAGGGGGCAAACCTTCATACTTAAAAGTGATCGGGATACGAAGATCTTCAAAATGAACCTCCATATCACTAGGAAGCGGCTTCGGAGCATCAATTTCAATGCATACACAAGCATATTGAATAGAGGTCCCATCAAGTGTCGGTTGATCCATATAGAGGGGGTGACCAACCCCACTAGCAATCGAGCTTAAGGCTTTACCCGTCCATAGGGGGGTATAAAGCCTGTGTATTTGGACCCATATCGGAAGGGTTGAGGGTTCAACCCGAGGTGTGATATCATCAAGAAACCAACGGTGAAGGGCCAAATAACGGCCCTTAAAGTGCCAAGGGCCTCCTTGGAGGACTTTATGGGCGTTGTCATAAGAGCGAAAACGAAAGAAGTAGCCCATTTTAGAGGGAATAACACATTCAAGACCTCTTGAGCCCCAAAGAGAAAAAGAAATAGTAGTACAACACAAGAGTACGACTTGACCCCCGATAAAACGACCCGTGAGGCAGCGACTCCATTTCTCGAAACCCGGGGCAACATCATCACGAGATACAATTGCAATGATTGTGTCATCAATAGATTTAGGAGGAACGTAAGAGAGGGTGCTTGTCGATGGGACATTAACACGGGCATGCCAATCGTCAAATGATTCCCCTGAGCTCTTGTCCCAAAAATCATTTGTTAACCAATTCGGAAGCAACTCATCATCCTGATATGTATTTTTCGAAGCCATAGCCGAGCCAAGCAAAAATATCTTGCAAAATTAACGAATTAACTAACCAAAATATCCTAACAAACCAAACTAATTTGGCCCGAAGTCCAACAACCACCTAACAACCCAAACAAACCAAAGAAACCAACAACCACCTCCTACCACTAGCAAGGTCCAGCGACCGCCACTACCCCACTGTCCAGGCCACTACCCTCCACCAGGCCAGACCACGCACCAAAGCGCTAGACCCCAACCACCACCAACCTTCCAAAAATCAAGAATGGACAACAACCAAGGCCCAAACAAGAGCCAATAATCAAAGAACAACACCAATGAACAACATTACATCAAAAGAAAAACAGGGCATCAGAGTAGCGATGATGCGAAGCAATTCACTGAGAGAACCAAGAAGACCCAAGCAAGATCTAATCAATTTAAGCAAGCAAGACTCAAAGAAAATGGAACAAGTCAAGTGAAACCACTAGCGTGATCAAAACCCGGCAGCAGACCAGGCAAAACGCAGCCCCTGTTGCGGACCCGAGAACAGGGCATCAATGAAAACCCACAGCCAATATGTGATCAAGCGCAAATCTAGACCAAAACAGCAATTTTGGCATGGACAAAGAGCAAATTAATGAGTAAGGAGGAACACTTTACCCAGATTTTGCTCCCAACGGAGAATCAATGCAAGAAACCATGGGAGGAGAAACTTAAAGGTGAGAGAAATGGCACCAATCGCAATCACCACCACCTCCTCAACGAGGCTCGACTAGAAGCGAAAAAGAGCCACCAGGAGATGCATAGATGAGATCTTGAAAAGCAAGATCATCCGTCCTATGCCAATCGTCCACAATTCCATCAAACTCCCATACTTACATGTGTTTCCTCCCTCAAATCCTGATAGAAATGGCGATTGGAGTAGCTGAGAAGATTCTATAGAAGACAGGGATCACCGAGGTGTAAAGATCGTGGCTGTACGATGTCGGACGCGCTCTCACTCGCGGCCTGAATGTGGAGGGAAAAGCCACGCGCCACCATGCTCTGCCACACGCGCCACCAGTAACACTCACCCTCTCACTGAAATTCCCTGAGCTTCTCTCTCTTCTTTCTCTCTCTAGACTTGACAAATGATTCTCTTAGAGCATGGATTTGCCAACATGTATATTCATTTCTCTTAACAGTGTATTCAATTGATTTGCTATGCTGTCCAGTAACTCAATATTTGGTCTCTAGTTGGACCCTGTTGTCTGCTTTGAAATGTCAAATGTTGCTTTAGTGGCAGACCTCAATTTGAGTAAGGTCCATAATAGTTTTTGTTGTGGTCATTTTTGTCATTTTACTTTTCTTTGTCAATAGCTCGCAGATATGTAGCAAACAAAGTAAATTCATATGAGTTATAGTGACATTGACATCATTGTTGTAAAGTGGCACTAATGACATTATGGCCTCACGGAACAAACTTCCTCTATGTGATAAATATTTTTGTTATCGATGGATATGTAGTGCAAACGTTGCGCGAAGAAGAGAATAAAATGACCTCATTTCATGGGGTATTCTCTAGAATGACACCAAGTCCTCATTAATGAGGAAAGTGTTTGGAAAAAATACAGTACATGGTATTTTCCTGTGGAAGAGTATCACTGATATGACAATGTTTATAACACCATTACGGTTGAAATGATGTATGATGATTACAGTGATGGTAGGTCCAGATCTCTAAAATATAGTAAGATGATATCTTACTAGTGGCGCCACTAATACAATGTGGGCTATGATGATGATTCTTGATGACAGCTCTAGCTAGAGTTGAGATCTGGATGACATCGAGGGGGATGGGGCTGAAGCCCAAAGAGGAATAAGTTGCCTATAAGGATACCCTGAAAAGGGAAAAACAAATCTTAGAGTAACTCGGATAGCATGCTTTGAATTTGAAATTAATTGATAGCTCATCCCAATGGTGTCAAGCATGTTCACTTGTGGCCGTAATTGAGGTTGAGCCAATATAGCTCTTAGTGCGGTCTGTAGCCACGAGCACATCCTTGACAGACCCACCTATATGAGCGTAGAGGTACAAGTCGCTCCTTATGAGAATTCAAGCTAGTTCTCTAGAGCGTTCATGAAATCCCGGTGATGTACAAGGCCATAATGTGCAAGCTTCCAAAACTAATATACACTTTTGAGCTTTCATGTGTATGATGCATTCTATGTACCCTAAAGCAGCTAAAGTTTCATGGCTAAGTCCACTTTGGCCCTAGTATAGGAATCGCTAAAACACTAGTGAGGGTTTCAAGGCAAAAAGGAGCACTTTTCACGCGTCAGGTCTGGCGAACAGGGGGCAATTCTGGGGCGATTTTTCGCCAGCAGCTAGGGCGCACACGTGAGGGCGCGTCCGGTGTCATACGGGGTTGGGTCCGGTGGCGTTGTGTTCGCCGGTGCTTCCACTTCCTGGTGGTGGTACCAACCGGTGGTTCTGGCGACCGTGTGAGGGTGAAAAGCTTGAGAGAGGGTGCTAGGGTTAGGTTCGTGGGTGAAGTGACATAGGTCGTTCGCGGCTTCGCTCCGGCAAGCCCATCACCGGCAACCGATCCCTGGTGGTTCGCCTCTCCCTTCTCGGCCTTTTGACGGTGGTCCGGTGGCCACTGGTGGCGTGGCGGCAGCGCAACAGCCATTTTCTCTCTCCTGGCGAAATTGGGGTCTTCGAATTCTCTTTCCAGATTTTGGGCTTTCGTTTGTAAGTTTCCTTAAGTCCTCCTACGTGTGGTGTCTCTGGTTGATTAGGGTCCCTCCCGCGCTGGTTTGGTGGCCGTTGTGAGGCGGTGGCAGCGCGCGGTAGTTGTGCGCAGCAAACCCTAATTCCCCTCTTTCTTTGTTTGATTTGGAAAGTGTGGATTGTGCCTATAATTTAGCACTTGCCATATCTGGTGTGGATTTGAATTTTGCTTGACTTTCTCACGGGTGGTGCGTGGCTTGGTGGTCTTGGATGGTTTGTTGGTTGTTTCTGGCGAGAAGGGGAGAAAAGTTCAGCTTTTTTGCTTTTATTGTTTTCTCCGAATTTGTGTGTCACTATGGCTGAGTCACAAGTTATGGATTACATCTATTATGGGGCTTGGCGTGGTGGGAAAGATGGTGCTTCTGCTTCCACTTCCACCACTAACAATGAGCTTAAGTGACATTTTGTTCCCCCAAAGCGTGTTGATGGCAAGGTTGTTGCATCTATTACCAATGGTAATACGGGGCCTACTATAGAGCGATGGGATCGCACCCTTGTGGGCTGTACCGTCGGAGGTCGGGTTTCGTATTCTTGTGGTGTAGCTGTTGCAAAACTACTACGGGGTTCAAAAGGTCTTGAATGTGTTCTCTTCCATGATAACTTGTTCTACTTCCGTTTCAACACTATTGAGGCATCGGAGAAAGTCCTTAGGGGTGGCCCTTGGCACCTCAAAGGCTATACTCTATATCTTGAACGTTGGAGCGGGAAATTACCTCCGCATGATTTTCCTAGTTTGCCTATTTGGGTTAGACTCTATGGCTTGCACGCGTCTATGTGGACTCCGACCGCCCTAAGCTCAGCTGCTAGTGTTGTTGGTACTCCACTATACATGGACAAGCCTACTTTTGAGGCAACGGCAATGGATTATGCTAGGGTCTGTGCTCAACTCAACGCTAAGGTAGCACCGATCAAGCAATTGCTCGTTGACTATGGAGCGGATGATTTGTTCCCTGTTGAGGTTAAGTATGAATGTCTCCCTAAGCATTGTGCGACGTGCCATGTTTTTGGTCATTCATGCCAAGACCCACAAGAACCGGTCCCCATTGACAAGCCGGCTGGGAGGACCGGGAAAAATTGCTGGAAAAAGAGGAACCGCCGCCGTAAGAAAGCGGAGGCTGATGCAACTGTGGGCCAGGAGGTGGTCCCGGTGGCCACCACCACGGGGGGTGGCATGGAGCCCGTCCTAGGGCCGGCACAGGATGCTCCCTTGAGGGCTCGTGTTGTTGGGCCGGGGGTGGGTTTGCAAGAAGGTGAGGGTGGCATTGTTGGGCCACCAATTGGGCCTGAAGTTGCTGTTGGACTGGCCAAGGCTATTGAGTCACGACTTGGGCTTACGGATGATGGACAACGGGTTGAGATTGATCGGGATGGGCCATGCGTTGCAGGCCTGCCTTCCTGTACTTGGCCCACACTTCCTCTTCCTGCTGGGCCTCAATTGGGTACTCGAACTGGGCCTGTCTCACCTCCCCATGCTGCTGGGGGAGGTCTTTTGCGTTCTGGGCCTCAAGACCCAGAACCGGGGGTGATATCTCACCCCCTGGCCCAGCGCAACCCTTGCACTGGGCCTACCGAAGCCCTAAGGGCTTCGGGTAGTTCTACCGGGCCTGTTAGGGCCTCAGTTTCACTTGTCCAGCTCGGTTCTTTGGACCGGGTTGAAGATCGGTTGGGCCTCTCAGAGAACTCCCAGCCCAGGCTGAGCAGGGTCGGTGACTGCTTGGGCCTCTCTGTTCGGTTGGATGCGAGTTCACCTATCCATGAGGAGGATTTGAATGCTATGATACCAGTTGAAATAATTGTTGCTCATGATAACTTAATTGGGCTCGTGGAGCCTGATTTTTTTCTGTGCTAGTGACCGAGACACGTCTTTTGTCACTGTGGGCACTGCTTCTACTGTTGGGCCAGAAGAGAATTCAGCGGTTCAACCTCAGATTGAATGTCGGATAACTCGTGCGGCTTCGAAGAATCGGCCTCAAGTTAGCAACAAGAAATCTAAGGGCAAGAAGAAATCCTGATTTTCCTTTTCAACTTCCTCGCTTAGGATTTACTTTGATATATTGATATACTCATTGTTTTTCCTTTGTTCTCACTTTTAGAGGTTTGTACTTAGGAGTTTCTTTGATTTTCCTTTGTATTTCCTCTTCGTTCGCTTTTGGCGTGTTTGCTTTCTTTTTGATTGCATTTGTAGGCTTCGGCGAGCTTGGGGTATGCCCCTCGAACTCATGTATGGACGTACATCGGTGCGACTTTTTTGATATATCTACACTGACTTATCAAAAAAAAAGGCAAAGCCACCCTTATGATGTATGACAGTTCTTCTTAGCCCAAAAAAAATTATTAAAATAAGTGGGGGATTGTTGAAATATTTTAATAAAAATTTTATTTTAAAATTAAAAAAAATAATTATATGGAAAAATTCTACAACATCAATTGACCAACAATCAAGACCCATAAAATTCATTCATTGTACATAATGCATGAAGCATTCCAGCGGCATTTTTTTTAATTAATTAATTTGATGGTTTTCATTGTAAGTTTGTAGTATAGAAGGAAAAATCTTGAATTGGCAGGTGGTAGAAAATAAGCAATACTCATCTTGTTTTATGTATTTTGCATTTTAAAGGCTTTTTGAGCTGAGGGTGTAGGGTAGAGTTTTGGTTTCTTGGATTAATGCAGAGTTTAAGAGTGACAGCTTTTGCTAAGCATTGTATCTTGGGGATGGCATGCTGTATACCTAATGTATCGAGTTTTACTCGTAGGAGTGTGAAAACTGTCTTAAAAAGAGCGTGATCTGTGCCTCGCTTAGTAATTACATCATCAGTAATTTTCATCGTTGCCACGTGTTTCAGGTAATATCTTTTCTTTGGTATATGTTGTGAATGTTATGATTTTTTTTTTCTTTTTGTTTTTCTCCAACATTTTGAAGTTGCAATGATATGACTTTTGTTCTATGGTGTCCCACATTGAAAGATGAAGGAAAACACCATCTAGTCTTCAGTTATAAATAGACCGTGATGCATTATTATGCCTTTTATATTTGTAAGGCATTTTTTCCTTAGAATATGTGCTTATTCTCATAATTTAATATTTAATATTGGGATCTGTTACCCTTATGATATTAAATTATTAATTTATGGGATGACTACAACTCGTGGTTGTCTCACCAAATCCTATTGTAAGTAGTTCATGTTCAATTATTTTTGTAATCATTCATGAAATATGACCTCTAGGATTTAATGTTAACTTTTCAGTTATTAGACAATACAATTGTGTTACTGTGGAAGCTTGTTTATGATAATCGGATTATAGCAAACATGAAAAACTCAGAACGAGAAGCCATGAAAGCACCCAGAAATCAATGAAAAGCAAAAACGTGGCCCAAAAACACATCTAAGGGTCAAGTTTTTGAGACTTAGGTCAAGCCAGAAACAAAGCCGCTAAGTCTATGTAGCTTGGGCCAAGGGCTTTGTTTTGATTCCTACTGCTTCATGGGAACTTATGGATTAAAAGTTTTGTCATTTTTAAGTTGCAACTATATGTCTTTAGTTTCATGGTGTCTCACATTGAAAAGGTGAAGGAAAACACCATTCAGTCCTCCATTATAAATAGGAAGTGAGGCATTATTATGGTCTTTTATGTTTCGTAGGCATTTTTTGCTTAGATCAGGTGCTTGTTCTCATTATTTAATATTTACTATTAGGATCTCTTGTCCTTAGATTTTAAATTATTAATTTACTGGATGACCACAACTCATGGACGTCCAACGAAATCCTATTATAAATTGTTCGTGTTCAATTATTTTTGTATTCTTTCATTTAATGACTTTTAGGATCTCACGTTAACCTTTCAACTATTAGACAACAAGGACTGTGATACTGTAGAAGCCTTTTTTCTATAATTGGATTTATTTATGCCCTAATTTTGAGGGACCAAGGACGATACCGTTTGGGAAAAAGTGCCACGTGCTTATCACGTGAGGTCCTCCTCAAGAATTAGACCACTAAGGTAATGGGATCTTGAGCCTAGCATCTTGAGAAGTTTATCACCCTAGCAAGGGTATCAATCACTCGAGGCTCGAGATGGTTGACAAGTAAAGGGAGCTTGAGCTCAAGGGCTTGCTAGGAAGGCTGTAAGGCAGGTAGTTTTCAAGCTTGAGACAACTACTTGGAAAATGCAATTTCAAATGCGTGGGCACAAAGCTTAATCCAAGAGAATGTGGAGTATCTGGAAGAGATTTCAACTGAAATGTGGACGTGGGCTTCAAGAAATATGCACGAGTACCAAATCAAGGGTGTTGGAATAGGTGTCCCAGAAAAACCTAAATTAGTTAGTTTTAAATATTAAATAAATAAAATGCATTTATTTATTTATTGTCTGATTATATTTTACGAGTCAAACATGCTTGTGATTGTTTTTCTAAAATGTTCCATGAGATAAACGTTGCCCAAGATGACAGCTCAGGTTTTGTTTAAGTGGTCAATAAGATTAAACCACAGAAAGACTTAGATAAGACTAGTGACATGCTGTTAGAGTATATTCGTAATTGGTGATAAACTTGGACAACTTGTCTGATAAGACTATAATGTGATACTTTTGATAACTTGTCTTGATCATGTGGATAGGGATTCAAGAGTATTATGTTGGTGTTTTCAGTAAGACTGGAACATTGAGCAGGACCACCCAAATTAGTTGTTTCTTTAATTGCTATATAAATAATTAATTCTATAAGACGATAACTCTAAATCCGAGAAATGGTCTGGACTCATGCATGGAATGTTATTGCTTTGATACCTAAAATGATGAGATTATAAGAGAATAAATAGGACCTTACGTCATTAGGCAATTACATGAAGTGTGGCGGGAATAGATACTTTACTAGAAATCTACAATGTAAGATATTCCCTTATTCATTCGCAAATATACAAAAAGATTCTAAAGTCTTTGGCCAGAATATTCCGTATGTTTGACATTTGGACATAATACGAAAATTGTTTATGTAATAGGAACCGTTCGAGAACAGCGAGTCGGGAACTACGGTGACAGATGTGAGAAAAATAATAATAATAATTAAAATTATTTTTGCTTACGAATATCTATTAGAGGGGTTAATTGTTGCAATAAAATTATTTGAAAAATTATTGAGTGAATATATTAAATTGTAGAGTGCAGTAAAACTTATTTAGCGAAATTAAAATGGTAATCAATTGTTATCATGAGATGGTAATCAAATTTGACCAATTTAGAACTAGAGATTGCCCCTGTGGTCCCTCTATAAGCCTCAACTTAAGCACTATTTGAGAATATTTAAATTGAATTCATGGAACTAATTATTTATTAATAAGATGAATAAATTAATTTTGCTAAACATAATTTATGAGATTAGTTATTTTGTACATGTGGGATTTTGAAAAGGGGGGAAGGCTGAATTGCACGTGAGCCGAGTATCTCAGTACTCGACTCAAACTCAATTAACTGCTCGAGTACTAGAACTAGAGCTCGAACTCGAATAGAGTAGTAAATTTTGCTCGAATTCGAACTTGACTAACTATTCGAGTACTCGACTCGACTCGAATACTCGTTTATTGTGCATATGAGTGTTCAACAAATTAGCTTCATTATAATATTATTCCATACATTCAAACTTTAGTTATACTCAATTTGGATACTCAATTATTACCCACTCTATATTTTAACATATATAACCATAATACTGATATATTAATAGCAACTATGTATCAAAACCTAAGTTTTAGAAAATATCAGCAAACCAAATACAAGTTTTTTCACTTCACCACAAATATAATATGTCATCTCTTACAAAGAATTCAATATTCCTTCTTTCATTCTACTATTAATATCACAAGCCATCCATTTTAAAAGAAAATAATACACAATAACTACTTCATATGAGTCGAGTATCAAGTCGAGTACCAATTCGAGTATCAAGTCGAGTATTTAATCGAGTATCGAGTCAAGTATTTAATCGAGTATCGAGTCAAGTATTTAATCGAGTATCGTGCCGAGTAGTTCACTACTCAACTCGAACTGGTTTATTAATCAAGTATCTTTTGATACTCGAACTCGAACTCGGTTAATTCGAGTTCGAGTTGAGCTTTATTCGAGCTACTCGCGAGCGGCTTGGATCATTTACACTCCTAGCACGCATGGGGGTACAGGTCGGATAGGCATGCGCCCGCCTCAACTAACAAAAAAAGGAAAATACCCGTTCCTGACGTCAAGGACGGGGGTGCCTCACGAGTATAATATGTGTGCTTGTTGACGTCAGCAGGTGCAAATTTTTGCCTATGTATATGCCCGCTATTTTGCCGTGATTTGATAAGTTTTTTGTTTTAGGTTTTGGAACCTAGTTTTTTCCCACTATCAAAACCCTAAAATTATTTTAGGAGTTTTCTCAATTAATGTTTAGCATAATTTTTCTAAAAATTTTTTTTTTGAAAAAATTTAAAGGAAAATTTTTTTCTAAAGTAAATAATTTTGGGTGCTAAAAGAGGTTATTGCCAAAAAGACCTTGAGGTGTTAAGATATTTCAGATCTTAAAGAGGTTATGCCCACTTCAGGTATATTTAAATTAAGTATTTGATATTTAATTTGCTTTTCTTTATTTTGTGGATTCTGCATATCATGTTTACACTTGTTTTATTCGATATATTTTTTTTTTGGTTTTTCGTACTATGAGCCTATTAGATTAAGATCTAGGACTAATTAAATAGTTTAATTAGATAAGGGCATTAGATTTAAAAATAAAAATTTTAAATAGTTTTTCCACTGCGCCTGCTCTACTCATTTGGGGAAACAATTTTGAAATACATTCCCAACAAAGGGCACGTTCATTAATCATTTACACACTTAAGAAGCTTGGTGGTGTAACAAAAAATGCCACGGAAATAGGGGCAACCATTAGGTTTTTTATAAGTTAGCGACTCTGTTATAGCCCAATGTAGTACACACACTCATAAAAACTTCTTCAAGTTTTTTTTACAGCTGACTTGTGCTTTTTACCTAGGAGTAGCGTAACTTAGCTTAGTCTAGCATAGCATAGATCTTGCTGTACTTGCTTCTTCAGTAATACAATAATCGGGCTTTAGGTATTAACTCTGTGTTTTAATATATTCCCAAAATCGACAAGTTAAGATCTGAGGCTTTAGTTGAAGGCTTTAATAGCTAAGGCTTGATATTGATTGCGTTGGTCTTAACACTATTGTCACTGCTTAATAAGTCAAGTGAATTTAGATTTACACCATTGTTTAGGGCTTTGACGGCTAAGACATGACCTTGATTGCATAGCTCCTAATTCAGTAACCAAATTAAGATTTGCTCCATCTAAATCTTATTATACCTTAACTCATTTGAGTTATTATAAGTCAAGGGTGCTATGCCTTAAAATCTATAGACTTGGGCTTGTAAGTGGATTGCTGTGATCTTAGGTTTGTCTCCACCGCAATTCTTGACATTTAACTGTACGAGGAAAGGTTTCTGTGGACCCTGCTCCGTCACTGTAACTACGACTTAAGTTAGCTCCATATCCCTTTAAATTTCTGTAAAAAAATATATAAAAAAATCAACAAAAAAAAAAGTCTACTTAATTGAAGCTTAGGTAGTACTCACGAAATAAATGAAGTTAGATACACCAAAATATCACAACCGTTTCTTCGAAGACGGTGAGTGGTTGAGGTCAAAGACATGTGGTCCAAATTTAAAGTAATTGCTAGCCGTGGTGAGTTCCTTTTGCACGTTTATTTACACTTGTATATACAGCAACCACATTACACTTAATAACAAACAGACATAGCAAGCACGCCTTTTGGTGACTACAGTCAAAGCCTTAAAGTAAGACTTCATTGTCTTTAACCCCATCATGGATTACCATAACATAATCTCAAACCATTCATCGATGGTCAAAACTAGGAGGTCCAGTGCTCTTGAGCATGAGGAACCAGAAAGCCTAGTCTTAATTAGGTCCGCGCTTGAGCATCCTCTTGAACACAGCCCTGCATCACAAGGGGATGAAACCAGCCACAACCGCGGTAATGAAAATGGTGGTGATGAGGACATCCCAAAAGACGAGCATATTGGGCTTCGTGGCTATTCTCAATAGATTTTTTTTTTTTGATAAATCAGCGATGAAAATTATATATCAAAATGGATATATACAGGAATACGAGGGGCATACCCCAAGACACGGCCGAAGCCTACAATGCAAATCCAAAAGGAAGCAAACAAGCTAAAAAGCAAACAAAGCAAAAGCCAACACAAGAAACAAGAGTACACTAAACATCAATCCCCCACTCTCGCAGAAGATCAGCATGGCGATGAGCATCGCGAAGGGAGGAGGCAGCAAGCAAACGACTCCGAACAATACCAGTAATCTCCTCAATCACAGCAGCAGATGGCCTAGACTGACGCCTCTGGATCCTCAGGTTCCGCTCATACCAAAGGATGTAGACAGTCACTGAAAGGCAGAGGCGGGCAACAGAGCTCAGTAGAGTTTTATGGCCATGCTCAAACGTCGCTTAGAAAATTGTGGACCAAAGGGTTTAACAAGCTATGAAAGAGGCATTTGAGAAATAACATGCTGAAACAAAGCGCACTCTAGCGGTCCAGCGTGAAAGCTTTGCCACCATGAGAGCCATGATAAATAATGTTTGAACCTCAATAATGAGAGGCTTCATAGGGAAACTAATAGAGACTTAGTTGAAAAGAACTCAGTCTTGTCTTCCACTACTACACTTATCGCTAAGGACATGGCAAGACAGACAATTGTTGAGGTCAAGCCTATCTTGGTCAGACAGGTTGAGGCTCATAATGGCTTAGACCAAGCCATTAGAGAGGACATCAGGCAACTTAGGCCTGTACTTCCTCCGTCAGTTCCAACTAGATACCCACGTGATGCTCCTTCGAGCTCGTGGTTACTAGTTGCTCAGGTTGAATACATAGTCCTTGAGAGAATGAGAAACTTGATTGTGGCTGGCCCAAGTTAGATACTTGGAATCTAGCTAAAAGAATGACAATATGCCCCTTGGGGTTGCTGGACCTTCGAATTCGGGATTCTCTCTAGCTTCGAGGGACCTTAACGCCAATATGCCAATGTCACATGTCCTTGAGACAGGTGGCATAACTGTCATACCCTCCCTAAGTTTAAAATGTTGTCTTGAGGCCCACTCAAGGCCTTGAAATAAGTGTGCAAGGACAGGTACCCACTTCTAGAGACCAGACCTTTCCTTTTGGACCTCTTCATACTTATCAAATTGGGGAGGCAAACTAACCAACCATGTCCTTTAATATCATGACATGGGTGCTAATCAAGCAAGGATGAGCCAACAGCCTGCTAATGTGGGTATGCCCCTAGGCATGCCATGTAACCTAAGGTTTGTTGGAACATACTTCATGGCCAAGCATATGATCAAGGGGGTTACCCCTAGTAAGTGGCAACAACCATTCCCACACCCGATTGTAATGGGAGCTTAGGGCTTAACCATTTGGGGGGCAATGGTAAGTCCTCAACCATGTGCCTAGCCAACCCCTATAAGAGCAATTGGCCGCTCCTATCGAAATAATGTAGAGGCCAAGCCTCATTAGGGTCAATAGACCCTTGTATGGTTAACCTTATCCTAACTATATTTACAAGGATTACCCTGAATATTTTATCACCAGGTATCCTATGTCAAAATTTGATGAATTTTTGTAAGAATTTGAACAACTTCATACAAAAATGCTACTACTGTAAATAATTATGATAATATTTACAAGCCATGTCAATGTTTAAGTGAAGATGCAACAAATTACGATAAAAAATTCAATCAAATGTTGATGTTAAACTACCTGATTATGACCGAAACCGTACGTCATGTTAGCATTTTTTTGGAAAAAGATCATCAAATTCTAATGAAGATATTGATATATTGTTGGAATCATGCTAAATTTTAGCATTTTCAAACGAAAATCTATTGAATCTCAACAAAAAGCACATGATGATAAAATTTTAAAACTTTATGGTAACAAAGTGATACAATGTTTAAACCTCAAGATACCCCGTTATATGTTGAAACCTTAGGATACCTAGGTGATAAATGGAATCATATAATTTATTCCATGTTTTTGAGCTAACTGATCATTCTTCATCTAATTATTGTCCCACATTATTACCTCTAGTGATCTAAGATCCCATCTAGTTTATTTCGGTCTAATCCATATCCGGACCGATCTATACCTTAAGAATTTTTAGGGCCATTTGGAATGATGACTTTTCCTCTTTTAAAAGGGAAGTCATTTTCTTCCATTTGAGGGAAAAAGCTTTTTCTTAGGAAAAGTTCTTCTGTCAAAAAAAGAGCGCCAAACAATGGAAGTGGGAAACCTAGTTCCGGGAATGTGTTTTTCCATAAAAACAAATGGAGCCGAAATTGACACAATATAAATCGTAAAGGGATTAAATTGATATAATTAAAAGTACAAGGATTAAATTAACATAATGAAAAAAGTAGAAAGACCTTTGGTATAAATAACCCTTATTATATAATCAATACTTCTATTTTTTTCCGCCTCCTTTCTTCCTTACCTCTAAATGGTTATCAAACTGATAGTTTAAATGGTATGGTTAATTGACTGTGAGGCGTCATTACTATGTTTTATATTTCTAAAGCATTTTTTTCCTTAGAACAAGGGCTTGTTCGCATTATTTAATAGGGCAAAACATAGAAACAACCCTTAACGATACAATTAGATACAATACATTCCCTAAACTTTGAATTTAATAAAATAGACTTCTAAACTCTACAATTAAGCATAATACACCGCATGTGCTTTCAATTTTTTTAAAATAGCCCTTGAACTATGCAATTAAACACAATACACCCTCTCTAGTTTTAATTTCAAAAATTAGCCCTAAAACTTTGTTGTTACATAAAACTCACCTTTTGATTTTTATCACAAAATATAACACACTTGTTATATATTAATAAATTCTAATTTTAAATAAATTATGAAACTAAAAAATTTGAAACATATTATGGAAAAATAATTTTTTGAAAAGTTTTAAATAATAACATAATATTTTTTTAACTTTAGTTTTTCAAATTTGTTTAAAACAATTATTTTTCAAGAATTTATTTTTAAAATTTTTAATTCTCTACCGTTTTTTAATTTCTAAATTTATTAAACTAGTTTTGAAATTTATTCCTTTAAAAAGTTATTATATTTTATGTTATAGTACTTTTTATGGAAATTGAAAAACATAATTATTTATCTTCTAAAATTATAATTTTATTATTATAATTAATTAAAACAATAATTTTGTATGAATATCATAAGGTCCTTTAATTTTTTTCCTTAGAAACATAATGCTCCTATCTTTTTGCCTAAAACGTAAAATTCCTATCTTTTGTATAAAAGTAGAAAATCATTAATTTTAAACTTGACACATATTTTTTACTTTAAATTTATTATTCTAATTTTGATTAAAGTTAAAAAATATTATTATAGCTTTTCAAAATTATCAATTTTTTTTTTCATATTTGTTATTAGATTTTAGAATTTTTCAAATTTTTAATTAAAAATTTATGAATGTCAAGGGGGTAAGTTGTGTGTAATAACAAAGTCCAAAGGCTATTTTTTAAAATTGAAAGTGTACTGGGTATATTGTGTTTAAATACAAAGTTTAGGCAGTGTGTTGTATGTAATAGCAAAGTTCAGTAGGCTATTTTACAAAATTGAAAGTGCAGATTGTGTTGTGTTTAATTATAAAGTTTACAAATAATTTTATTAAATTGAAAGTGCTCATGATGTATTGTATTTAATTATAAAGGTTCGAAGGTCTTTCCTTATTCTGTGCCATTTAATATTTAATATCAGGACCATTTTCCTTAAGATATTAAAATTTGAATTTAAGGGATGGTCGCTACTCGTGGTCATGCCGCCAAATCTTACTATAAATAGTACACATAGAATTATTTTTGTAATAAGCCACAAAACAACCCTAAGCTAGTGTCAAGCAGAAAAGTAGCTCAAGAGCACATCTAACTGTCCAAATTTTGAGGCATAGGTAAGTACAGTAAAAAAAACCACTAAACCTGCATAGCTTCGATCAAGAGCTTCATTTCGACGTCGGGCTTCATAGCTCATTATTGATTAAAATTATTGCCGTTATAGGTCGTAACTACATGTCTTTGATTCTATAGTGTCCCACATTGAAAGATGAAGGACAGCACCATTTAGTCTTCAGTTATAAAGAGACAGTGAGACATTAATTTTATACTTATATTGGACATTTTTGCCTTAGAACAAGTTTTTGTTCTCATTATGTAATATTTAATATCCGAATCTTTGGTCCCTACGATATTAAATTATTAATCTGTTTGATTTGATGACCATCACTCTGGTCGTCCCGCCAAATCCTATTATTAATAGCTAACATGCAATTATTTTTGTATCCCTTCTTGTAATATGTATTTTTGGATCTAATTTTAACTTCTCAATTATTAGACAACACGAACTGTATTACTTTGGAAGCTTTTTAACAATAACCAGATAGTAGGAAAAATCAAAAGACTCGGAATAAGAATGCCACGAACGCCCCTCAAAGCTAGTGACAAGCAAAAACGTGGTCCAAAAGCACATCTAAGGTTCCAATTTTCTAAACATAGGTAAGGCTGGCAACAAAGCATTGCATAGCTTGGACCAAGAGCTTCATTTTGGTATCCTACAAGCTCCATAGCTAGAGGTGGCAAATTCAACACGACCTGAAAACCTGTAAACCGACCTGAACAGAACCGAAAATATGTTGTAAATAATTGAACCCGAAATTGAAATGACCCAACCTGCAACTAACTCGACCAGTTCTTTGCCTGAACTCAAAATAACCCAATACCAATTTGACCTGACCCGATCCATCATTGACCTAAACCAACCCGCCCCAAACTAACTTGAGCACAAACCCAACCTGACCTGAAAGTTAAATTCACGCAATGAGAATCATTAGTTGTCACAAGTACAATTAAACTTCATAACATATTATTGTGCATCTATATTTATAATATAATAAATATATTGGTAAAAATATAAATTATTTGGTATAATTTAAACTTTTGTAACTGGTTCATACTACCAAGGCACTAAATAGTAAAACAATGAAGACCTGAAACCTGTAGAACTTGAACCAAAATTGACCCGAACCCAAGACCACTCAAAATTAAAGTGACCCGAACCCGAAATAACTTGACCCAGACCCCACCCGACCTGAATACAGGTAAAACCCGAAAGTGACTCGAGCCTGAATGGATCGACCCGAGCCCGACCGGACCTGGGTTTATTATAAACCCTAAATGACCCAAACTCGAATAGATTCACCCAAACCCGACCCAAATGACCCAATTGCCACCTCTATCCATATCACCTTATGGATTAAAAGATATGACCATTTTAAGTCGCAACTATATGTATTGGTTCAATGGTGTCCCACATCGAAGAGGAAGGAAAACGCAATCTAGTCTTCAATTATAAATGGAATGTGAGCCATCATCATGGTGTTTTAGATTTATAATGCATATTTTTCTTAGAGCAATTGCTTGTTCTCATTATGTGATATATTTATTCTATAATATTTAATATCAAGATCTCTGGTCCTTAGGATACTAAATTATAAATTTATGGGTGGACCACATCATATATTATGTCACTATGGCAGGTTTTTTAAGCCAACCGGATTGTAGAAAACATGAAAACCCCGAAACCAAAAGGCTCGAAAGCTCTCCTAAGCCAGTGACTAGCAGAAACATGGCCCAAAAGTACCTATAAGTGTTCAATTTTTGAAACTTAGGTAGTCATGTGAGTTTGGTTTTGATATTCTACAGGCTCATAGCACCTTATAGATTAAAAGTTATGTCGTTTTCAAATCGTAACTTGTCTTTGCTTCTATGGTTTCCCACATTGAAAGATTAAGGTAAACACAATCTAGTCTTCAATTATAACTAGACTGTGAGGTATCATTGTGGTGTTTTATATTTATAAGGCATTTTTCCCTTAGAACAACTGCTTATTCTCATTATTTAATAGGGCAAAACATAGTAACAACCTATGAACTGTATAATTAAACACAACACACTTCCTACATTTTTCGATTTAATAAAATAGCCCTCTATATTTTACTATTAAGCACAATATACTGTACTTTTAATTTCATAAAATAGCTATTACAATTGAATACAATACACCCCCTCTAGTTTAATTTGAAAAAATAGCCCTTAAGCTTTATTATTACACAAAACTCACCTTTTGAGCTTTGTTATTAAACATAAAACACCCATTATATATTAATCAAATTTGAAATTAAAAAAGATTATAGCTAAAAAATTTGAAACATATTATGGAAAAATAATTTTTTGATAAAAGATTCTAAATAATAAAATAATATTTTTTAACTTTAGTTTTTCAAATTCTTTTAGAAAAATTATTTTTTGAGAATTTATTTTAAAATTTTTTATTCCATAGAATTTTGTAATTTATAAATTGATTAAACAAATTTTTAAATTTATTCTTTTAAAATGTTATTATATTTTATATAATAATACTTTTACAAAAATTTAAAAAACTAATTATTTATCTTATAATGTTATCATGCTATTATTATAATTAATTAAAATAATTATTTTGTACGAATATCGGCACATTCTCTTATCTTTTGCCTAAAAATATGAAATCCTATTTTTTTCATAAAAGTAAAAAATCACTAATTTTTATTTTGATACAATTTTTTTAATTTTAAATTATTAATCTAGTTATAATCAGCACAATGTTTTTTGATTTTTGATTTCATAAATATTTTAATTTCAAATTTATGAATGTCTAAGGGATTAATTATAATCAATTCTAAGTTCGGGGAGTGAGTTATGTCTAATAACAAAATCCAACGCCTATTTTTTGAAATTAAAAGTGTGTATGATGTGTGGTGTTTAACTGTAAAGGTTAGGAGTTCATTCCATATCTTTGCCCTATTCAACATTTAAGATCAAGGTCTTCGATCCTTAAAATATTAAATTACGAATGTATGGGATGGCCACCACTCGTTGTCGTCCCGTGAAATCCATATTATGAATAGTTCTGTTACATATCAAAGGAGTTTCTATCTCAAAACCAAATGACTTGAATCAAACCACCATGATCCACAACCATTGTCCTCGACGGCTTTACTTTGAGCAGGTAGCCCTTTTCTACTAGAGACGGCTCCACTCTACTCTAGGTAGCACTCTCCTATGTAGCCCTTTCTGAAACTTGGGCTCATTACGGGTGGTTTGTCAAGCACGACCATCAAGCACGGTCCCTCCCATACCAGACCGAGCATGACTCCAGAGCAGGTTCCGTCTCATACCAAACCAAGCTCCTTGTAATTGATTTGAGGATTGACAACTCTGATACTATTGTTACATCGCAAAGGAGTTTCCATCCCAAAACCAATTGGCAATGGGTGGAGTAGCTCCTATGGTATATAAGTTAGTATATTTCTTCTATACCCATCTATGTGGGATTGTATTAAGTTCACATTGGATTATTTTTGTATTCCTTCATTAAATATGACCTTTAGGATTAGTGTTAACATTTCAATTATTAGACAACACAGATTGTGAACTGTGAAAGCTTTTTGCCAATAGCCAAATTATAGAGAACGTGGAAAACTCGGAACGAGATGTCATGAAAACACCCCTAAGCTAGTGCCAACCAGAATTGTGGCCCAAAAGCACATCTAAGGGTCCAATTTTCAAGATTTAGGTAAGTCTAGCAAGAAAACCATTATGTTTGCGTAGCTTGGACCTAGAGCTTCGTTTTGATATCCTACGGGCCCCATAGCACCTTATGGATTAAAGGTTATGCTGCTTTTTAAGTCATAACTATGTCTCTAGCTTTTTTGTGTATCACATCGAAAGATGAAGGAGAATACCTTCTAGTCTTCGGTTATAAATTGACTATGAGGCATCATTATGGTCATTTACATTTCTAATGCCTTAGAACAAGTGCTTATTCTCATCATTTAATGTTTAATGTCAGGATCTCTAATCCTTAAGATATTAAATTATAATATTATGGTATGGCCTCCACTTGTGTTCTTCCCGACAAATTCAATTACAAATAGTTTACATTCAATTATTTTTGTACTCCCTGAAATATCAGCTTTAAGATTTAATGTTGACTTTTTAATTATTAAACAACAACGATTGTATATGGGGAAGCTATTTTTCGATAACCGAATTATAGGAAACATGAAAAACTCAGAACAAGAAGCCACGAAAGGGGGAAAATGGAGAAAAGAGAGAAAGGAAATAAAAAGAAATGGAGAAAGGAGAGAAAGGAAATAGAAAGAAATGAAACCGTCAGGAAAATGTCTCAAAATTACTTCGTATTTTAGCTGGGATGCAGTGAGGAGGCCAATCGATCGGGGGAGAGCTCGATCGATTGGGAAAGTTATGTAAAAAAAGGACGGCAGTAGTGAGCAAGCCAATACCGATTGATTGGGACCCCGATCAATCGGGACCCCCCGATTGATCGGGAAGCGCGTTTTCTCGGCTCTATAAATATGGACATAGGGTTTACGTCACAAGCCATCCAATTCAACGTGAGGTATTTTTCCCCAGCGGCGCCGCCAAAGAAATTGAGAGAGAGAGAGATGTTGTAATTCTTCTTTTCAATTCAATAATAAAAGCTCCGATCTTTGCCCGTGGTTTTCTCCTCTTTTGATTGTAAAGGGGTTTCCACGTAAATTATTGTGTCATTGTTGCTTTTCTCTTTTAGTCCATTTATTTCTCAACCTATTGTGGTATTTGATTCGATTGCATACCGGGAGAATTATTTATTTCCACACAAATTGATATCAGAGCCTGGTTCTTCGAATTGGTACAATGGCATCAGGTATTAAGATCGAGGTACGGAAGTTCAATGGTCAGGGAAGCTTCAGCTTAAGGCAAGTCCATGTGAAAGGACTCTTGACCAAGAATGGCTTGAAGAAAGCACTGGAGGGAAAAGAGAAGAAACCCGAGATTATGACCAAGGCACAATGGGAAGAGATGGATGATAAGGCTCTCATGGCAATACAGATGTGCTTGGCTGATGATGTTCTGTCAGAGGTATTGGAGATGGAAACCGCAAAAGAGTTATGGGAGAAATTATTAGACATATTTTGCCACAAGTCAGTCTCCAACAAACTCGCAGTGAAGCGTCGGTTATTCACTTTTCGTATGACAGAAGGTACATCTGTTAAAAACCATCTTAGCGAGTTTACCTCTATTATACAAGAATTAAAGGAATTGAATGATGTCCCTAAGGACGAGGATCAAGCTATGTTGTTACTATGTTCGCTCTCTAATTCGTATAAGGGTTTTGTAGAAAACATGATATACGAGGGTAGGCCGACCATTACTGTTGATGAGGTGAAAAGAAACCTTGTGAGTAAAGAACAAGTAGATAGGAAGTTATCTGACTCGGTGAATGACTCAGGTAGTGGTTTGCATTTGAGAGGTAGACCAGAACATAGGGGATCCAATGGTGGGAAAAAGTCTAAACATAAGAACCTGTCGTGCCATTATTGTCACAAGAATGGGCACATAAAGAAAGACTGTTACAAATATAAAAATAAATTGAAAGAGGATAACAGGGGTGACCAGGGCAAAGACAAGTCCGCTGAGGCTAGTGTTGTAGAGGATGATAGTGATGGGGAGTTTCTATTAGTTGCTAATTCTCAGTCCAGGTCCAAGGATAAGTTGGTCACAGATTCGGGTTGCTCATATCACGTTACTTCAAATAGAGACTGGTTTTCCACTTACAAGTCTATACAAATTAGAGTTGTCTTGATGGGTAACGATGCTGCTTGTAAGGTAGTGGGGATTGGGACAGTCCGTGTGAGGATGTTTGATGGAGCTATTAGAACCTTGAGTGATGTACGTCACGTCCCGGAGTTAAAGAAGAACTTGATTTCTCTAGATACCCTTGAGTCTAGTGGGTACAAGTACACAGCTGAAGGTGGAGTCATGCGGGTCAGTAAGGGTGCTTTAGTTGTGATGAAAGGAAATAGGGTTGGTACTTTATATGAGCTTGCAGGTACTACCGCGACAGGTTCAGTTGCTGTTTCCACATCTGCTATGACAGATGCAGAGATCACAAGACTGTGGCACATGAGAATGGGTCACATTGGTGATAAGGCATTGTACGAGCTAAGTAAGAGGGGACTGCTTTGTGTTCAGTCAATAGGACTGATAGAATTCTGTGAGCACTGTGTGTATGGGAAGCAGAAGAGAGTCAGCTTCAAGTTAGCAGTGCATCAGATAAAGGAAACATTAGATTACATACATTCTGATATGTGGTGACCTTCCAGAGTGGCTTCTAAAGGTGGGTCCAGGTATCTTCTAACGATTACTCACGCAAAGTTTGGGTCTATTTTTTAAAGCAGAAAAATAAAGTGTATGATGTCTTCAAGAAATGGAAGATTCTGCTTGAAAAACAGACAGGGAAGCTGATTAAGAGATTGAGGACTGATAATGGTCTTGAGTTTGTTGAAGGTGACTTCACTAGATTTTGTGAAGATTAGGGTATAGTTAAACACAGGACATGTACAGTTCGACCTCAGCAAAATGGAGTGGCTGAAAGATTGAACAGGACGTTACTTGAGAAGACTCGATGTATGCTTTCAAATGCAGGTTTGAAAAGAGAACGGTGGGCCGAAGCAGTTAGCATGGCTTGCTATCTTGGGGACAAGACACCGCATTCTTCATTGCAGATGAAAACACCTAAAGAGGTATGGTCTAGTTCTACTTTTGATTATTCTCAGATTGAAGCTTTTGGTTGTCTTGCATAAGCATATGTTAATGATAGAAAGCTGGAGCCTAGGGCCAAGAAATGCATCTTTCTTGGTTATTCGTCAGGTGTGAAGGGATATAGATTGTGGGATCCCAGTGCTCAGAAGTTTCTGACTAGTAGAGATGTTACCTTTGGTGAGTTTGCTCTACTACATCCGCCACACAGACCCTCCATTGACAGTGATTCAGTTCAGGTTGAGACACCTGATGCTACACAGATACAGCCAGATCAGCAAGTTGTTCAGCTAGACAGTATTACGGCACCTCAGGTACAGGTTTCTGATGTTGTTACTAATAATGCAGAAACAAGTCAGCAGGTGGAGAATTATACTGTAGTGGTGGTAGACCGAGGCGACAGATCAGGCCTCCAGAAAGATATGGGTATGAGGAGATAATTGCTTGTGTTTTTACTACTACTGAGTCTTGAGATGACAGTGAGCCGACTTCGTATTCAGAGGCTGTATCGAGATTAGATGCTGAGAAGTGGCTCATTGCTATGAATGAAGAGATGCAGTCTCTTCATAAGAACAGGACATGGGAACTAGTGAAGCCTCAAACAGGGAAATGACTGATTAGTTGCAAATGGGTCTTCAAAAGAAAGGAGGGTATTCCTGGAGTTGAAGATGCAAGATACAAGACACGTTTGGTAGCTAAGGGTTGCCGTCAGGTACAGGGAGTTGATTTTCATGACATATTTTCACCTTTAGTTAGACATACTTTGATTCGTGCGTTTTTGTCTTTAGTTGTTATGCATGACTTAGACCTTGAGCAGTTAGATGTAAAGACTGCATTTTTACATGGTGAACTAGAAGAGAGTATCTATATGCATCAGCCTGAGGGCTTCATTGTAGAAGGAAAGGAAGATCATGTATGTTTGCTTAAGAAGTCTTTAAATGGTTTGAAGCAATCTCCTAGGCAGTGATATAGGAGATTTGATCAGTTCATGACAGGTCATGGGTACATCAAGAGTAAGTACGACAGTTGTGTGTACTTCAGAAAGACTGATTCAGGCTTTGTTTATTTGCTGTTGTATGTTGATGATATGTTAATTGCAGCACGAGACATGAAAGATGTTGATGACTTGAAATCTATGTTGAAGAGTGAGTTTGAGATGAAAGATCTTAGAGCAGCTAAGAAGATCTTAGGCATGGAGATTTGTAGAGACCGAAACGCCGAAAAATTATACTTGTCTCAGGAGAAGTATATTGAGAAGGTGTTAGACAGGTTTCATATGAAGGATGCTAATCCAGTTAGCACGTCCTTAGCAGCTCACTTCAGACTCTCAGCATTAGATTCGCCTCAGACTGAGGAGGATGTCAGGTACATGTCTCAGATTCCCTATTCTAGTGCAGTGGGCAGTATTATGTATGCAATGGTTTGTACGCGCCCAGATATTGCTTTTGCAGTGAGCAGAGTTAGTAGATACATGGAAAATCCAGGTCAAGAGCATTGGCATGCTATGAAGTGGATTCTCAGGTATCTTCGTGGAACTTCTGATATTTTTTTGGAATATGGGAAAAGTAAGTGTTGTTTGGTTGGGTACGTAGATTCTGATTATGGTGGAGACCTCGATAAGAGGAAGTCCACATCAGGGTATGTGTTTTGTTTAGGTGACACAGTTATCAGTTGGAGAGCTTGTTTACAATCGGTTACAGCACAGTCTACTACTGAGGCCGAATATATGGCAGTCACAGAAGCATTCAAAGTAGCCGTCTAGTGTGATAGTCAGTCCGCCATTCACCTTGCGAAGGATCAGATGTCACATCATGACAGAACAAAGCATATAGATGTGAAGCATCACTTTATGAGAGATCTGATTGATGAGTGAAATGTGGAGTTGAAAAAGATTGCGACTGAGGACAATTCAGCTGACATGTTCACTAAGGTTTTACCAGGGAGCAAATTCGAGCATTGCTCAAATTTGGTGGGTCTTTTAGTTTGATGTGTGTTAGGCCCGGCCGAGGGGGCGTTTGTGGAGAAGGTGGATTTATTTTATTGTCGATGTTAATTTTGAGCCAAGGTGGAGATTTGTTAGGAAAATGTCTCAAATTACTCGGTATTTTAGAAGGGATGCCGTGAGGAGGCCGATCGATCTGGGGAGAGCTCGATCGATCGGGAAAGTTACGTAAAAAAAGGACAGCAGCGGTGCAAGCCGATCGATCGGTGAAGTACCGATCGATGGACGTAGGGTTTATGTCATAAGCCATCCAATTCAACGTGAGGTGTTTTTCCCCAGCGGCGCTGCCAAAGAAATTGAGAGAGAGAGAGATATTGTAATTCTTCTTTTCAATTCAATAATAAAAGCTCCGATCTTCACCCGTGGTTTTCTTCCCTTTCGATTGTAAAGGGGTTTCCACGTAAATCATTGTGTCATTGTTTCTTTTCTCTTTTAGTCCATTTATTTCTCGGCCTGTAGTGGTATTTGAATTGATTGCATACCGGACGAATTATTTATTTCCACCTAGAAACATCTCACGTTTTCTCTCTACATGCACCCTTATATACCCAACTTCCTCAATCCATGTCACCCTCCCTAGATCAACTCTCAACTATTGATAAGCATCCAAACGAACAGCTCAGATTGTTCCAAGCAAACACAGATTTGGTGAAGGAGAGAGTGAAATACATCCCAAAGTAACCTCAAATGAAGGGTGCCTGGCAAGCCAAAACTGAGGAAATGAAATGGTGGGGGTAGCTGTCAGTGGCTCGGGGACGGTAAATAGTACACAAGGGCAAGACAAAAGAGACATTAAGACAAAAATCGACTTTTAGGAACATAATTGCCCCTAAAGTTCCATATTTTTACAGGATTGCCATCGCTTACTCTAGAAATCTAAACGCAGCGTTTTGGCGCTCTCCAAATATCAAGTTATGCGTTTCAATTTTCTTGTTAAATCCTAACAATTGTTTTAAGACTCTATTTCACACATGGAATTGGAATTAGATTGTGGAATTGTAATTTCAATTCCAATTCTAATGAAATTGGAATTCCGATGGAATTGAAATTCCATTATTTGGCTCATCAAAAGAATTGGAGGAAGGAATTATAATTACATAATGATTCAAATCATAAAGGGTTTTTGGTCAATTAAGTTGGAGTATTTTAAGTTTTAAATCAAATACAGTTGGATTTTAGTCGGAGCGAATCATATTGTGTTCAAATTATTATGTTAGAGCGAATCACTTTGAGTTTCAAATTATTCAAGTTCAAGTCAAATCGAGTCAAGTATCGTGTCATATCATTTGATGTTTAAGCTATCTGGGATTTTCAGTTAATCGGGTTAGGTCTTTTAAGGATTCAGGCTAGTTATAATTGGGTTTGAGTTCATTTATGTCATTTCAAGTTTGAGTCATCTTAGTTTCGAGACAAATGAGTTGTACCATTTCAAATTTCAAGTCAACTTAGGTTGAGTTTGGGATGGGTTGGATCATTTTGAGTATGAGTCATGTTAAGTTTTGGATCAATTTGGTCAGGTCATTTCCACTTTGGCTTAGTTTGTTTACATCACATTTAAGTCGAGGAGCTTCATTTCCTGGGTTTGAATCATGTCGAGTTTGAAGTCAATTGAGTTGGGTCACTTCAAACTTTGAGATGAAGTGATTTTCGTCATTTCGAGTTCAAGTCATTTGAGTTGGATAATTTCGAGGTTTGCATCAAATTTTAGATTGAGTCTAAGGCTTCTTTTGTTTTAGGGGAAGTATATTTCCTCTGGAAAACATTTTTGTTAAGAAAGGGTTTTCCAAGGAAAAATAAGTTTTGATTCACGTTTTCCGTTGTTTGTTTCGACGGAAAATGTGCTCTCGCCTCATAATATTGCTTATTTTTTATAAAAGAAATAATCTTCTATCAATCATGCTATACCTTGTTATAAGATAACATAAATTAGCAAAACTATATATTATAAGTTATATAGGCCTTCTTTGGTTATGAATAGTTATTTTTTAATGAAAATATAGGGGAAATTTATCACTTAGGGGCCTAAGGTTTGACCATATGTCATTTAGATAACCTATATATTTCAAAAGATACAATAAGGCCCCTTAATGTTTCAAAATCTCATCATTCAGGTATCGAGCTTTGTGACTTTTTAAATCTAATCAATTTTCATCATAAAACGTTACTTGATTACAATCATATATATAATTATATCAATATTTTTAACAAAAATCCAGCAGATTATGGGAAAAGAATTCATTGAATTATGACGGAATATATCTACATATTAGTATTTTACAATTAAAATTTCTATTATTATAATAAATGACACATATATTGTTATAATTATATTCCATAGTAGCAATGTTTAATAAAAACATATCAAACTTTCACAAATGTTACCTAATTGATAAAATTCTTAAACTTTAAAGTACCTGAGTTATAAAGTCTTCAAACCTCAGGGTACCTCATTGTATATATTAAAAAGTTAGGATATTTACATGATAAATAGTCAAATTTTAGAGTGTCTAAGTGATAGATTATAAAAAATAAATATTAGAAACAAAAAATATTTCCAAAAAGGGTAAAATCTATATGGTTTTCTTATACTTGCATTGATGTAAACATTGTTTCATAATTACATTCACCACATCATGAAGTAGTAACGACGTTTAAAATATAAAATAGCAGTCATAAATAAAAATCAAATTGGATCACATAATTCTATCAAAGATCAGACCCGAATAATCATTATTTTTTCTGTCCTTATCCCACATTATTACCTCTAGCGATATATGATCTCGTTTAATTCATTTCGGTATGATCCACATTACGACCGACGTATACCCCAAAACTTTTTAAATCACTTGAAACGTTGACTTCCATTCTTTTACAAAGGAAAACATTTCCTCATTTGGGAGGAAAAGCTTTTCCTTCTGAAAAGGTTTTCCATAAAAAAATTGCGCACCAAATAACGGAAATTAGAAAAACCATTTTCAAGAATCTCTTTTTCCTTCGAAACAAACAGAGCCTAAGTCTTTAGATTTTGAGTCATTTTGAATTTGGTTTAATCAAGTAAGATCATGTTGGTTTTTAGGTCAATAGAGTTGATATAGAATTATAATTCTGTACCCCTACTCCTAAGGAATTAGAAAGTATGATTTTTAGTTAAAATCTAATTTTACAGAATTGGGCAGTGAAACTATAATTCTAATTCCAATAGGTGAACCAAACAATAGAATTGGAATTTAGGGCCCTAATTTCAGGCTCTAATTTTATGCTCCAAGCACAGCCTAAATTTATTTTAGCCTTAAATGTTATTATTTAAGGCATGAAAAGCATAAATAGGAACCAACCATACAACAATTTTCTTTTTGCTATATAGATACTACTTGTATGTGAAAATTTGTACTACCTTTATATTCACATTTCAAACTATCTCAAGCTAGGAACCTCCTTTTTTACGGCCAAAAAGAAAGAAAAACAATTGGCAAAAGTCATTGTGCTATTTGTATGATTTGGACGTACTGCATTGAGCTTCAAATTGAAATATACACGCACGATTTCAAATACATTGAAAATCTTTTCCATTTCCAACTTCGAAACGAGGCACTTTGTTTTGAGGAGGTGTCTGAAATGCAGCAATAACACTAAGAGTTTGATAGTCCTTGAGGAACAAAACACTCCTTTCTATCAAGAAATCAACAACAACAACAACAAACCCAATGCCTCCAAGGGCTCCCGCATAAGCAGGGTCTGGGGGATAGATGTACGCAGCCTTCCCCCTTCAGTGGGCTACCCTGAAGAGAGGTTGTTTCCAAGGACCCCCAACCTGAGAGGCTGGTCCGCAGCATAGAGCAAAAGACCTGGCAGCAAGAGAGCATCAAAGCATGAGTAGGAAAAAACAAGCAAGCAAAACAACAAACTCAAAGCAAGCCACATCAAGCACAAATCAACAGATAAGATAAAGATAAGGATAGAGATAAGGGATAGAGATAGAGATAGAGATAGAGATAGAGATAGAGATAAAGATAAGTAGGCAAGTAGCAAGTATCAGCTCATGAGAGCCCGTACACAGCCTACGCGCGCCAAGAGGATGTCAAAGTCTAGCACTAGTAAGTTGGACTACCCTACTCCAACCGAAGCATCTATTACCCCTATACTAGCCCTCTATTGGGCCCTATTTAAGACCATCTCCTCCCGAAGGTTTAGGTGGGTGAGGTCTTGTCGGATCGTTTCAAGCCATCTCTTCTTTGGCCTGCCTCTACCTCTTCCGCCTAGTGTAGTAAGGGGCTGTTCACATTTCCTTACTGGAGCGTTGTCCGGTCTCCTTCTAACATGTCCGTACCACCTTAGACGTTGCTCCCTCAATTTATCTTCAATGGAGGCTACGCCCAATTTGCCTCTTATGATGTCGTTTCTAATCCTATCCTTCCTTGTGTGTCCGCACATTCACCTCAGCATTCGCATCTCCGCCACCTTCATCTTCTGTGTGTACTGTTGTTTCATCGCCCTGCACTCCGCCCCATACGTCACGGCTGGCGTCACAACCGTCTTATAGTATCTTTCCTTTAGCTTCAAGGAGAACTTTCTGTCACAAAGTACCGCAGAGGTCATCCTCCACTTATGCCATCACGCTTTAATCTGGTTGTTGACATCCTCTTCCACTTCGCCGTTGTGCTGTATCATGGACCCCAAGTACTTAAATCTCTCCTTCTTCGATATGGCCTCAGATCCAATCTTGACATCTTCCCGGCTAGGGGTGGTAAAGGGATCGAAGTTGAGTTCCATGTGCTGGGTCTTGGCTCAGCTTAGTCGTAAACCCTTCAACTCTAGTACCCCTCTCCACAGTTCCAGCTTCTCATTTGTCTCTTCCCACGACTCCCCCACCAGTACGATGTCATCTGCAAAAAGCATGCACCAAGGTACACATCCTTGGATGTGCCTAGTGAGCTCGTCCATAACCAAAATGAACAGATAGGGGCTCAAAGCTGACCCTTGGTGTACCCCTGCTGTTATCGGGAAAGCGTCTATCTCCCATCCACTGTACGCACCATAGTTTGTGCCTCCTCATACATGTCTCTAATGGCTCGAATGTATGGCACGGGGATGCCTTTCCTGTCCAAAACTCTCCAAAGGACCTCCCTTGGCACTCTATCATATGCCTTCTCTAAATCAATTAAAACCATATGAAGGTCCTTGTGTCTCTCCCTGTATTGCTCTATCGCCCGCCTTAGGATGTGGATGGCTTCCGTTGTTGATCTCCCGGGCATAAATCCGAATTGGTTTTCGGACGCCTCTGTCTATTGCCTTAACCTCCTCTCTATGACCCCGTTCTCACAACTTCAGAGTGTGGCACATTAGTTTGATACTATCAAGAAATCAACTTTCTTAAAAGTGTAAGGTGAGAGGTGATACTCCTTGAGGAACAAAACACTCCTTTCTATCAATAAAACAACTTTCGTCAATGACTGCTAGCGAACAACTTTCTATCTTAGTTCATCATCACACCAAGCGTTAGGTAATGCAAGTCATTGAACTCAACCCTCTCTTTATTTTGTGTTATCTTTTTAGGTATTGCATGTTGTTTATGCGACTTGCACCCTTTTAATCATGTACTTTTTTTGGTAAGTCGGCATTTTTAAATTCTTTTTATATCAAAAGAAAAAAGTACAAGTGTATAAGGTCATACTCCCAAGAGCCTACAGGCAGGTTGGACAAAATAAAGCACTAAAAAGGCTAAAAAACAAAGCTAGAAGCTAAACAAGGCGAGTCGCCCAAAGGAAAAGGAGAAAGAAAAGATAAACAAATCATACTCCCACAAGAATAAATATAAAAATAAGAGAAAGAAAATAATAAAACAAGAAAAAAAGAGAAAAAAAAAAAAAGGAAAGGGAGAATCATCCCCCAATAGCAACACCAGCTTTGGAAGCTGCACAAGTCATCCGGCGCGAATGACGAGAAGAGGTAGCACTAGTCCAACCACTATCAACAGGTGCAATCACAGCTTGAGAGCAAGCAATGGAGGAAGAAGAAGATGTTAGAACAAATTCCTTGCGAATGGGTAACCAAAGATCTCAAGAGTCGAGGTTGTGTGATCATTTTTCATAAGACTTATTTCGGTGAATCGAAATAGTCTCGGGGATACAATAACAACCAAATATATGAAGTGAGGATGTGTATGAGGAGGAATAGGATGAGATAAATGAGAATGAAGTTTTCAAGACTTTTGCAATTCCTTCTCTTTTAATTTTTCACAATACTTGCAAGTAATGATCTTTCATGTATGTTCTTCAAAGAACCAGAGGGAATATATATAAGAAAATAAGACTTAAAAGGCATCCCAAACTTATCAAAAGCCAAACGCCAAAAATCAGAAAAAACCGTGCAAAGTAACGGTTGAAACTACCCTGTGCGTCGAAGCTGGGTGTCGACACACAGATTGACACTCACGCTACTGTAATTCATCATCCTTAATCATGAACTTGAATTTGAATATCTTTATATCGGTCACATTAGGAACCAACACATGTAAAATAATCATATACTTCATGATCCACTAATTCCATTCAAATTCATATCACTTTCATTTTACCAAGCAAACAAATGGCATTCATGTTTGTAAATTAAAACCGCATTGATTGATGACCATTGTCGTTCATACACGGTTTAATTGTGTAACCGCATTAACATCCATGCTTATGCATAAATCGCAGAACATGCATATTATTGATTGAGCACGCAATAGCCTTTTAATTCTATCAACATATATATTGATGATCATATAAACAATGCCTTTCATGATTTTCCAATTGTGCTATTGTTCACACCATTATGCCTTAATATAGATTCTATCAATGAAAAAAACGTACATGAGATTAAATCTATAACCGTCAAGAACAAGAATCTATCAACATACTCATATTTATATTCTATTATGGGCTTATTTCCACATAATTATTAACATACATGCATTGAATCTCAATCTAATTGTTGTTGATATTACAAGTTCATACAACAATGAATTTACTATACAAAATGCATAATTTATATTCTTTTCAATTCATAAAATACTTGTGTCATTATCAACACACGTCATTCACTTATTTATTATTATTAGTTTTGGCATCGTCTTGACGTCTGGTTTCAATAACCATGCTAAATAAGGATTTCCCTTTCAGCATCACCTTGACGTCTAGTTTCAAAAACCATCCAAAACATGGAATTTCAATTTATCGAGAAATATCATGAATTACAAGTACGAACCCAACTCACGTTTTTCCATGGAGTAAATATTTTCACATCGCACTATAAATCAATTTATTGAAATTCATGCGTACTTCAAAGTACTCATCATAATTCATAGTTCAAGACGATTATTAACATATTCTGTTGCGAAACATGAAAGCTACTATTTTTATGAATTAAATCATCATATGCTATCGTAATATAAAAATCATGTGTTCCACAAGATCACATTTTGAATTGCCTCTGCCACAATTCTTGTAAATTACTAATAATAAATAACAATTATAAATATCACACTAATGCAGTTCAAATGCCATTCGTCTAAGCGGTTAACAAGTCTTATCTCATATTTGAGGACGCGTGTTCGACGCCCGCTTTGAACAAATTATATTGCAATAAAGCAGAAATAATCTTGCACATGTGATAACTGCAACGAAAATTTTACCCATTTTTTTTAAATTTTTTTTATTATCCTTTAAATTTTTGAACTTCTTTTCCTTTTAATTCTTTAATTGCATTGTCATAATTCAAGGTAATTTGATCAAACTCATGTATGATTCAAAGAACTTGTTCCAAAAATTCATGCTATACAACCATCAAAATAATGGCTACATGAAAAATCAGGATTTCTTTCCTTTGGTTTTAATTGCACATGTAACATTAATTTACATAAATCTCATGACTTCATGATTTCATCCCGATTCAATATATGAATTTCACACAACTTATTCCCATCCATTGAATGTAACTCAAAGGGCATAAAGGCATTTTACTATTGGCCTTTAAACATTTTTTTTTTTGTAATTAGCGACATAGTCGTGAAATAAAACAGGTGACTCAAGAGAACCGAATAAATCAGGAAACAAAAACACGAAAACAGGAGAGCAGAGCAAAAAATAAGAACAGGCACCACATGGCTACAACAGCACTAAGAGCGACGGGCTCAAAGCAGGGGAATACGATGAACCGACATAGCAGGAGAGAAATTGATAGGGGTCTGACCAAATAACACCCTACTCTATCCTTGCAAAAAGCTCAATCATATTCGAATCGTCTCCATCATATGCCACGCCAAGTCTTTTCCCAAACTCCCATCTACGCTTCGCAACAGAAAGCCCACCAATATTCTTGGCATTGTCACCCTTCCTTACGAACTTTCCCGTTTTCTATTTGCTTGAGGGTTTGGTCAGCTTCTTCGTACTACTCCCTGAAGGCACAGTTTTAATGAATTCCTGCCAGTCCTACTTCGCTTGCTGTTTCAACTTACGCTTTTAAGCTCTTCGGCTTTTCTTTAATGACACAAAGCTAGAAGCTTGATGGCCTGGAACCCTCTTCCTTCTCTGCTTCCCTTTGTGACTAGACTCAGCAACAAGTGGCCTCGCTACTGAATGTGGTTCAAAACTTGGCGGGTACTCAACTCCAGAAAAATCAGACTCATTATCACTACCAGCATCCTGAACCTGGTTAGCAAAAGTAGAAATTGGGCCTTGGGGCCTCGTTGCATCATCCAGGCCAACATCGATCCACAGTAAGGCAAGAGGAGATTGAGAAGCCAAAATTAGAAGTTAGGAATTTGACTGTAGAATGGTAGAAAGAATGGCCGAGCATAGGCATAAAGGATCCGAGATCCATCTCCCAATTAGCTGCCCACCAAGGAGAAGGTCACACTGGCCCCTATCATGCCCCACACACCTCACGACAATAGTGGCCAAACTTGAACGTGGACCCAAAGAAGCTTGACAGCCATTCGAACCAGCCAACGGAAACTCAAGCATGGAAGGACCAACCGAAGGGCGTGATTCTTGAGTGGAGCACGTTCTAGTGACAATATCATATTGAGGAGATGAGGCCATGTCCCAAGAGAGCCTGGCAAAGGAGGCTTGGGTGATTACCTCTAGGGAGCAATTAGGAATCAATTCAGAGTTACCCTCTTTAACCAAAATCAGGCGAGTTCCCCCGTTGAAGTGTACTTGGACCAATTGATGAATCAGTGAAGGGAAGTATGTTTCAATAAGTACCTGTACGACATCGACACACCTCATCGCTGATGTTTTGGAATCAATTCGGATAAACTTGCCCCATAAATTAGCAATATTTATGAAGCAATCTTTTGCCAACACTGGACTGGCAACCTGTGGACTTCAATCCAAACTCATTTACGCAATGAACCCAGAATCTAACCTGAGTATCTAGCCACAGACTTAAAATTACAGAGCAGCACTTGTTTTCAGGGCCAAAGATATGACTCCAAGGTTTCAGGCGAGTCACATGTCAAAATGAAAGAGCTAGGTCCTATCCTGCAAGAGGCCAAACCCATAAGGTTATTTTCGGTGATAAACGTGAGAACACTATCAAGAGTATCCTCCTCAAAAGATTGAGCAATAATTGATCTGTTGAGCCAATCCTCCACTCGCTCACTTGAATTTACCACGACCATCTTGTATCTGGACTGAATCATGACAGCCCCCATTCGAGATCTAGTGGGATCACCAACCCGCACAAAGTTGACTTCAAAATCAACGGACCCGTGGAGAGAATCTGAAAGAGGCCAGCCCTAGTGAGGTGTAGGAGATACCCTTCTACTCGACGTTGCCCAGTCAACTCTGATCACGAAACCTACAACCAGTCTTCCATTCATGCCTGCAATAGCCTTAGCAGCTTCACTTCTAACACGGAATTTAACAAAGCCATGGGAGAGCCTGGACCTTACTCTTCGTTTCTAGGGCACGAAACATTGCTTTGAGCCATGAATTTGTCGTTCTTAAGTAGGCCATCAACGAAGATGGATACCGCCTCATCCAAGATCGGCATTGCAATAATAACAGCATAACATAAGCCCAACCTAGAGCAACTTTTATGGAAAAAAAGAAGAGAATGTTGGTACCAGCATGAAAATTGGAGGCCGGTAGTTCCAAGGCTGGGATCGGAGCCTGGTCTCGCATTTGCATGCTCGGCTGGGGTGGGGGGGTGAGTAGCAGTGTAGGAGAGAGAAAGGAGTGTTTACTTGAGGACAAATTGGCGATGCAATGGAGAGAGAGAGAGAGGGAGAGAGAGAGAGATGATTGGCGGAGGGAACGATGGTGAGACGGAGGGGAGGTGCAGGTGGTGGGATGGGGGTGGCGGGTGGGTTTGGTGATGGGCTAGAGAGAGAGAGATGGATAGGTGGTGGGTCGGTGGTTGTGGAGAGGAGGTGGCAATGGCAAGTGGTGGCGGTGGCGGGTGTTAATGGGCGATAATAGTGTTGACGATGGGACACGGTAGCAATGGAGACAGGGAGGGTAAGGTGACTGTTGGGGGGGGGGGGGGGGGGGGGGGAGCCGGGGCCTTTAAACATGCCCATAATCTTAACATGAGAGCATTTGGTCAAATGTTCTTAAATCAAATTATCGAGATAATGCCTAAATGACAAACCATAAGTTCTTAAGTTTTGGCTTTACAACAATACTTTATGTACAAATTCACACACTTCTTAAGAACTTCATGTTTTTTATCATATTTAAAACAAAGAACGTACCTTGACTATAGCAATCCAAATAATAAAAAGATCCAAGAAGACATCTCCTTTCTCTCTTACTCACTTTCTCCAGTGTCACATAGTTCACCATCAAAACACACCAAGAGAAGCCATTTTCAAATGCGAAACTAAGTCTTAAGATTGTTAGAACAAATTCCTTGCAAATGGGTAACTAAAGATCTCGGGTGTTGAGGCAATGTGATCACTTTCCTTAAGACTTATTTCGGCAATTCGAAATAGTCTCGAGGATACAAAGACAACCAAATATATGAAGTGAGGATGTGTATGAGGAGGAATAGGATGAGATGAATGACAATGAAGTTTTCAAGACTTTCACAATTGTTTCTCTTTTAATATTTCACAGTACTTGCAAGTAATGATCTTCCATGTATGTTCTTCAAAGAACCAAGGGAAATATATATAGGAAATAAGACTTAGAAGACGTCCCAAACATATAAACAGCCAACCGCCAAAAACCGGAAAAAACCTAGCAAAGTAACAGTCGAAACTACCCTGTGTGTCGACACTCACTTCAACACTTCACTTCAACACACATGTTTCTATAAGATCTGTATGTCGATATACAGAACCTATGTGTCGACACACAGGCCCCTAACTGCATTTTGTAAGATCTGTGTGTCCACACACTGCAAGATTGTGTGTCGCCACACGGTACCTGTATGTCAACACATATCCTATATAAGCCAAATACAACTCAAACAAGTATGGAACACTTTCAAATACTTTTAAGTACTCTATTTTGAAAATACATCAACAGAAAAGGCTGCCATACACGAGTGATCTGGAATCCAAACTGACAAAACACTAGCCTTGTTGTTCAAAACACAGCAAATAGGCTCAACCATCCCAGAAGGAAAGTAAGACAGAGTGCGAATCGAAGGGACACTATACAATCATGCCATGCATCAAATGACTCCCCTGAGGTCTTGTCCCAAAAATCGTTAGGTAACCAATCTGGAAAGAATTCATCATCACAATATACAACTTTCGGAGCCATAACCGAGGCCCAAAAAACTTTAGCAAGCATACAAGGGAGAAAATATCTTCAACCAACTTGTGCACAAAGCCCAATTAATAGCCACCTTGGCTTAATGCCCAATACCAACAACCTAACAACCTCAACCAACCACCTACACGCCACCTTCCAACCACCAAACAGCCACCATCCGCCACCACCTATCACCAACCCACCACCTTACATCCACCAACCCACCACCAAGCCAACTCACTTGCCACCCGTTCACTACCCACAACCCAATCAATCACCTCCACAACCAAAACGAAACCAACAACCACCACCAACCACCTCCACCTCCACCAATCCCACCCCAAACCACCACCAAATCCACAAACAAACCAAGGTATGGACAAGAGAGACAAGAGCACTAAAGATCCACAACAAGATCACAATCCAAATCAAGGTACCCAAATAAACTTAATCAAGCTAGAACTCAATCAAATTCATTCAACTAACCAAGGATATCCAATCCTCAAGTATCAACCAAGGAGACAAAGTGGAGGAGAGAGCTTCACTCCAAATAAAGACAGAACGCAGAAGTTCCTCAAACAACGCTATTTAGCACCAAAGCAAGCTAATAAACAACTGACTAAAGCAAATCTTGTACATGCCAACAACAACCCAAAACAACTGGGAAAAAGGGGTCCCCTGTTTTGATCGAAACAGGGTGAAGAAGAGCCACCCCAAAATCAATGTGATCAATGCACGAAACTCAAACCAAAGCAGCAATTGAAAAGAAAAAAGAGCAAATCAAAGAGTAAGGAAAGGAACCTTACCATAATTGCTCCTAAGAGGGAGAATATCAATTTTAATCATGTACCGCGGCAACGTAAACACCAAGAATACGTGGTTCAAAAAGGTCTTACAATCATTACCCTCTTTTAGAGGAGCCTAATGCAAGATGCTCAAAATTTGTACAAAATTGATCAAGGCTCAACTCACACTCTCATGGGTTTACAGCTTCAACCAGACTACAAAATTGGCCATGATTTCAGTCCATCATTTTGTTTGGTACAAGTATTGGACTTGACAAAGAAACTGGGCGAAAGAAGGAATGAACAAATCAAAGGGCCCCTCTATCTTTTTTTTTTGCTGCAGCGAGATACTCACATTACATTTATAGGCACAACCAAGGCCTAACCAATCAACTTAGCAACAAACTTATTCATTTGAGTACTTAGTCCTCATAACACCTGCAAGGAAGAAAAAAAAAAAAAAATCTGAATAACTAAATATATTAGGAGCGAACAACAAGAATCAATCTTAACAAACTTTGAGGAGCATTAGTTACTAGAAATAATTCAGTCCAAGGGCCAAAATTCTCAACAATCTCCACCTTAGGTCTTTATTACTCAAAACATTTCGTTTCCTAATCGTAATCCCAAACTTAATCCTAACTTCCATTCAGCGTGGATCAGATTAATAGACTTTTTAAGGCATTAACAAAGGAACGATTTCAGTAGCCATTTTGATGAATCTTTACCACTTACAGCCTGTTCATAGGTCAAAGGATCAGGTTCTTCATAACTAAGAGCTTCAATGCTTATGCCATGCAATTTGCATATCCATGTCTTTCATATGGTTTTCCCCCTCTGTTTTCTGTATGTTCTGTTAGCTTATATGTAGTAAGGTTTGTAGCGTAGCTAGAGGTCTACATTGCTGCCGCATCAGATGTATTTTTGCATCTTGATAACTATTAGGCATATCAACATTATTGTCTTGCTGGAGTGGGTTAGACTCAAATTCAAAAAACTCATTGTCAGGGATATCACTACTAGCATCTGCAGTAACAGACTTGTTCAATGTGGCATGAAACTCTAACGACAAAGAGCATCCCTATTATTGAGGATTTTAAAGTTTGGTCCATTTATGATGCCTACCCTATATCCTTTTATGCCCTTTCAGCATCTAAGGAATATACATTTCAGGGATCTTTTTCCCTCATTTTGATGTGCATATGTTGCACAAACAAAGGTTCTTAGGATGCTAGAGTTAGCTAGCCTTCCTCCCATCCACATCTCTAAAAGTGTCTTAACAGGTATGGCATACAACAAAGCTCCCCAAAATTTCTTTCCAGAGCTGGATCTATATACCATACAACGAACTCTTATCAAGTAAGGACCTATTTATTATTTCTGCAAGTCTATTTTGTTGGGGATCTTTCTATTAGTCTTATGCCTTGTGCCTCATAATACCATGTCTAGCACAATATTCTTCGAATTCGACATATTTATACTCAAGGCCATTATACGTTCTAAGTTCTTGAGGGTCTTGTTTGTTTGGTTTTCAACTAAAGTTTTCACTTCTTAAATCTATCAAAGGCTTCATCCTTAGTTTTAAGTAAATAGACCCACACCTTTCTTGAATAGTCATCAATGAAGGTCATGATGTAGCTTGCTTCACCATACATTGCCACCTTGGAAGGTTCCAAAGATCCGTATGCATGTACTCGTGTGTCTCGTTTGATGAATGTCTTGTGCCCTTGAAGATTAGTCGGTGGTGCTTGCAATAGAGGCAATGTTCACAAAACACGTCATTTATGCCGTTTTTTCCCAGAAGACCTTGTTTCTTCAATTCAATCGGCCCTCGGCTGTTGAGATTTCCAAGCCTATTGCGCCATAGTTGTGTCCGATCCATATCTGAGGCATATGCAGCTTTGCATTGTTCTGTTATAGCATTTCCCACGAGTACATACAAACCATTCTTCTTGTACCCCTTTAGGACTCGTAGACACCCCTTGAACACCTTAAGGAAACCATGTTCAGCTTTAAATGTGTAGCCCTCAGCATCTAAAACTCCAAGTGATATGAGATTTCGTTTGAGCTCAGGCACAAATCTGACATTCCTTAACGGGAAATCAGTCCCATTAGTCAGCTTTAACTGGACGCTGCCTATGCCTTCAACTTTGCAGCAAACATTGTTCCCCATTAACACTCTCCCACCTTCTGATGTTGTCAATTCATGAAAAAAGCCTAGTCTTGGAGACATATGGTAGCTGCAACCTGAGTCCATAACCCACTCAAGTGCAACCTGGTCTGCTGAAACTGTTAAACCATCTTTACATGCTTCTTCAATGGCAACTAAAACATCTGCACTCTCATATCCATCCTCTTCTATGATAGCAGTTACAGGGCTTTCGAAACTTTTCCCTTTTCCATTCCTTTCTGGGCAAATACGCCTTATATGCCCAACCTTATGACAATAATAGCATTTTACATTGCTATAATATTGCCTTCCTCTAGATTTCGATCTCGATTTCAATCTACCTTCATGGTCTTCCCTGGATGTCTTCTTATCCCTCTTGGTTGGCCTTCCTCTTACTGATCCAGTAAAACTTTCTGCTTCCTTGCTGCTCGAGCTGGTGTTCTTCATATCAAGAAGCTTTAAGCTTAGTGCCCTTTTCACATCATCTAATGATAGGGAGGTTCTTCCATACTTTAATATGTCTTTAAAATCATTGAAGCTCTTTGGTAGGGAAATGAGTAGAATTATGGCTTTTACTTCATCATCAATCTTGGTTCCAAGTCTCCCTAGTTTTTGACTCAACTCGTTATACTCATCCAAGTTGTCCTCAGTACTCTTTGATTCATCCATCTTGAACCTAAAGAACCTTTCCATCAAGTAAATTCTATTAGGTAGGTTCTGCGTTTTACATATCTCTTCTAGTTTCTCCCAAATTGCCGCCACTGATTTCTCATTTTGGACCTTCCTCAAGACTTGATCAGACAGACTCAAAGTGACAGCGCTAAATGCCTTCTTTTGCATCTTCTTATGCTCTTCATCAGACATAGAATCAGGTAAATCGGGTTCAGGGAGTAAAGCCATGCTTAGTCCTTGTAGGGCTAGGATTGCTTTCATCTTAGTCTTCCACAACCCCAAGTCATTCTTCCCATTGAACTTCTTTATTTCAAAAATGCTACTAGTAGTCATGTTCTTCTAGGGATACCTGGCGCCCCGATACCACTGTTGGAAGCGGAATATGGCAACTATACAACTGCTTGAGCGAATAGGAAATTAGCTTGAACCGATCAGCAAAAGATCAGTAAGCGCAAAAAAAACATAACAAGCAACACAAAAAATATGTGTGGTTCAACACCCAAGAAAGGGACTTACATCAATGCCCCTCTTTTAGAGGAGACTAATCCACTATGCTCAAAGTTCGCACAAGATTAATCAATGCTCAACTCACACTCTCATAGCTTTACAGCCTCAACCAGACTACAACGACAGCCATGATTTCAGTGCAAGTATTTGACTTTACAAAGATACTAAGTGAAAAAGGAAAAAACTTTGCAAAGGGTCATTTTAATACATGCCTAAATAGGTATATAACCCTATAAGGTAGTCCATTTAGTAGTAGAGTGGGCCTGACCCAAGGGGAAAGATAAACTCTATATATAGATCTTGCCCTCCTCTTGGGCCGGCCCAATCTACTTCCCCCTTGTTTGGCAAATTTTATTAGGTAATGGAGGGTAATTAGGGGTAAAAACTCCAACACCACCACCCACCCCCCCCCCCCCCCCCCCCCCCCCCCCCCCCCCCTCTCCCCAAATTACCCTCCTTGACCCCCCCTCCATTCCTACCTTCTTTAACCCCAAATTAAGGGCAAAGGGGGCAGGGTAAGTTTTTAAAAAATTTTGAACAATTTGGCACTTATTCTAACTATAACTTTCTTACCCGTACCCCTTTACCTAATTGTCAAACAAAGGTAACTCATTTACTCCTCTTTACCCTTATCCTTCTTAATCTGACATATCCAAATAAGAGTAAGATCTTACTTTACCCTCCCCTTCTTTACCTCTCTTTACCTCCTTTTACCCAGTTGCAAAACAAGGCATTCTTGTTGGGCTACCCTATTACTCTAGGTCCATATATCTAATTTGGACATTGGATCACATTTGAATCTTATTTTTATGTTCTTTCTTTCTTTTTGCAGCAAGAAACTCACACTACTGCCATAGGCACAACTAAGACCTAACCAATCAACAAAGCAACAACCTATTTCATTTCAGTTCACCAAAAAAAAAAAAAAAGATTGATTAAAAGGCCAAAATTCTCAATCGCTACAATAAAAGCTATCTTAAATCACGATTTCGAAGGATCAAAGAGTGAAAGTTAATGTAATTGAAAGAAATGAAATGGCTGAAAGGGGAGTAAGTACAAAGGTAAATAAACGCAATTAAGTATAGTTTGCAATTGTAAATGAATCAAAAATCATATTGTCCGAAGTCAATGACATAATCATGAGGGAAAAACTAGGGTTCGTGCAGGAGGAGAGAGGGTTTAGGGCTCCGTTTGGTTCTCGTCTCAGTAAATGGTGTTTTGCTTGTTAGAGTGGCTAAAAGCTTTAAGCTTTTTCAAATTTTGGGAAGGTACATTTAGGGCGCCAATCTTCCCTTGTAGTCCAATAAAAAAACATCTTTTTTGTATTTTAAAAGGGAATATATAATTTATATTGAGCAATTATCTCTTAGATAAACTAACATTTGAATATATATATATATAATAAGCAACTCTGAAATCTAAATATTTTGTTACATAAATATTATATATTGTTATCAATTCTATACAAAAAAAAAAAAAAAAAAAATCTAAAAATACTTCAAACCCCATTTTCTTCATTCTCCATCCTTAAAACTTTTGCCATTAATCTCCCGGGGGAATGACAACATTAATCTCCCTAGGGAGTGAAAAAAAAACAAAAAACCCAAATTAATGCCCATCATTTTTAATTACAAAATTAAAATTTTATTAGAAAAACACATAATCACACGGAGATTTTTGGATTTCCAACTCAAAACCCAAATATTACCTTAGTAGCAAAGGATAAAAAATGCAGTGAATCAGTTACAAAACACAGATTTTAAAACAAACCACTAACAATATGGAATCAGTTACATCAACGAACATTGATTTACATAAAATGTAGTAAATGATGAATATTGAAACACTAATAGTCTATTGTAACTGAAATTCATCAAATAAGGACAAAAAAAGGTGATATGCCTCGTATTTTATATGTTTTATGATATATTTCTATGATATTTTCGGCTACTACATGTGTGTTGCATAATTTATATGTATTTAGGCTTGAAACTCATCAAAGCAAGATCATCTTGAAAATTGGTGAAGAACGATCTAAAACGGGCAAATTTGAAGACTATTTTGAGAAATCCAACCATGTGTGGAAAAAGTACCTATCGGGTCAAGATTCGGCTTTCAAATCTAGTATTTTTAGGTCCCTTGACAACGGGTCAGGAGTTGGGTCGTGAATTAGACCATGAATTGGCCCCTAGGTCATGCTGTGCATCTCTATAAATAGAAAATGATGACATAATTTTTCTGACTCTTTGCTCTTTATTCACTTCTCATCCTTCCTCAAGCACCAAGAGAGACCCGATTCTCACGAAAACTGAAGCGCAAGGGGTCAGAGTACGGAGAAATCAAAGTAGAGTCAAGTCAATACTAATCAAAAGAGTCTTCATCCATGCGTTTTCCTTTACTTTTATCATTAGATTTTGAGTTTTGTAAAACTCCTACGGAGGAGTAGATTTCTAGTTTAGGGGTGAAGGATGGGTAGCCGTCCGGATTCCAGATTTATATTTTATTTTTAATAATGACTTATATTATGCTATTTTCACACCCCTATGGAGATTATTTATTGAGATTGGTTTTTTGTTTATGCGCTTGTAGCATGGCTTGAGCATGTAATTTGTAATTTGTAATTTGCATATGTAATATAGCTTGTAATTATAATAATCTCTAACATAGTGGACAAATCTCTCTAAAAATAGGGAGCCATAGGACTATAAAAATCCTAGTGTATTTGTACTTTACTATTCTTGTTTCGATTCTTGCGTCTGTAGGGATATTTGTGGCCTTCAGGGTAATAATCATTCAACATAAGTAATTTCTAAGATTAATGCCAACAAGGGGTATTAGAGCCATCTATTAGTGTAAAAGTTCCAAGAAATGGAATCTGCTAAACACGACATAGAGAAGTTTAATAGTAGGAATGACTTTGAGTTGTGGAAAGTCAAAGTCAAGGCGCTTCTGATGTCAATTGGGGCTAGTTCAGCGCTTCTGCTAGAGAAAAAGAAGTTGAAAGACCTCACAGACAAGAAGAAGATAAATATTGAGCAACTAGCACATATGGTAACCTCTTACTTTGTCTTGAAAATAATGTTCTGTTTAAAGCTTGTGGTGAAAAGAACTATGCTGCTATATGGGCCAAGTTGGAAGAACTATGTGCACTAAATCCTAGTTAGGAATCATATACGGAAAGATTCTACACTTTTAGAATGGGTGAGAATAGACCTTTAGAGGATAATCTTGATGACTTACATAGGGTATTAAATGACTTAACAAACTTGAAGGTCATAGTTCTTGATGAGGTTCAGGCTGTGACCCTTTGAGTTTCTTTACCTAAGTATTTAAGAGTGTTTAAGGATACCCTTAGGCATGACCGTAAAACCATATCACTTAGTGAAGTTAAGGATGCCCTTAGGTCTAAAATAGTAAAACTTAGAAGAGATGGTAAATACCCTGGTAGTAATAGCAATAATGGGGAAGGCCAACTTTTAGAGGCAGAATCAAGACATGGGAAAATAATAACAAGAAAATAGGAAAAAAACAAGAATTGATCTCAATCTAGGGCTAAAAGGGACATATCTAATGTTAAATATTATGAACGTGGTAAGATGGGTCACATAAAACGATTTTGCTCGGGTAAGAACAACAAGAACCGGCCCGCTGTGGATAAAACTATGTCATCTAATTGTTATGAGCATGGCGAAGTACTTGTTGCATCATCTGAAATTATTGCGCATGAGTGAGTAGTGGACTCTGGAAGTAGTTTTCACATGTCATATGATCATTTTTATTTTATTGATTATAAGATTGCAAATGAGGGGAATGTTCCTTTAGGTAACAACCATGGTTGTAGAGTTGTAGGTATTGGAACCATTATAATCAAGGTGTCAAGTGCGACTGATTTTGTCTTAGATGGGGTAAGGCATGTTCTTGAGTTGAGAAGAAACCTATTATCACTAGGGTAACTGGACCTTAGTGGATTAGCCTTAAAGATAGGACAGTGTGAGATGAAGATCCTAAGAAGAGCCCTAGTAGTCCTAAAGGAAATGGTCAAAAATGGTCTATATGCCCTTAAGAGTGAGGTGGTCTCTGGGGAGTCTAACATAGCAACAAAGACAAACCCGATACTACAAACCTATGGCATAGGAGGTTGGGACACATTTCAGAGAGAGGCCTTTTGGAACTAAGTAAACAAGGGCTGTTAGGGTCTGATAATGCGTCTAAACCGGAATTCTGTGAATATTGTATATATGGTAAGCATCATAGGCTTTTATTCTCAATTGGTTTACATACTACTGCTAGCATTGTTGATAATTATATACAATCTAACCTTTGGTAACCCTCTAGGATATCCACCAAGGGTGAAGGCCACTATTTCCTTTCTATAGTGAATGATTGCTCTAGAAAAGTGTGCGTCTTTTACTAAAAACAAGAATGATAGTTTTAAAACTTTTGTTAAGTGGAAAAATCTGATTGAAAATCAAACAGTAAAGAAAATAACAACTTTAAGAACTGACAGTTGCCTTGAGTTTGTAAACCAAGAATTTGATGCTTTATGTGATGATTAGGGGTGTTCATCGGTCCAAACCTGGACTGGATCGAACACCAAAATTGGCCTCTTTTGAAGACCAAAGATCGGACCAAATATATCCGGTCCGGTCCAAGACTGGATCGGTTACTTCATGGACCAGACTGGACCGGACCGATATGGACCGATTATCATTTCTTTCTTTTTTAATATAAGTTAAATTTACCATATTTTGTCAATTTTGGGCAACTTTAAAGGCATTTAATAGGAAAAAAGTAATAAATAATAAATAATAAAATTATTATATGATCATCCACCAAATACAATGGCTCATTACAACTTATATTTATTAAAGCCGACCCCAATAATTTGGCCTCTTTGATTTGATTCACATTTCTCAATTCTTCACTAATAACCAGCCAAATTATTCATAAATTAACTAAAAATAATTTTGTATATAAGTAGTAGCAATATATAAAATGCAATAATTGCGCAAAAAAAAGATAATTTAATATAGGTGTTTTCTGGGCTATTTTGAAAACTAATTTTAGGCCTAAATATTATAAGTCTAGATTAATCTACCAATAATCTAATAAAATATATAGGAGGCCCAACAACATAATTTGGGTTTTCGATCCGGTCTCAGATTTTTCGGGTTTGGATCAGACCGGACCAAAACCCGAAATAAGATAAACTTCTAGATCGAGGACCAGACCAAAATTGAATCGGTACGGTCCGGTCCAGTCTTGGACCGAATGACCGGTCCAGTCTGATTTTTTGGTCCGGACTGGTATTTGAACACCCCTAGTGATGATTGTGGTATTAAAAGATATAACACTATAAGAAAGACCCCACAACAGATTGGTGTGGCTGAAAGAATAAACAGAACTTTGCTAGAGGAGGTTAGATTTACGATGTTTTCTTTTGGTTTAAACAAACAATTTTATGGTGAGGCTGTTAACACAGCTGCTTATTTAATTAGCAGATCATCTGATTCTACTTTAAATTTGAAAACTCCTGAGTATGTATGGTTTGGCAAACCAATAAACTATGAGAATTTGCATGTCTTTGGTTGCTTAGTTTTTGTCCACCACAATAAGGGTAAGTTAGAACATAGGGCCATTAAGGGTGTCTACCCAAGCTATCCTTCAAGTGTTAAGGGCTATTGAATAGGGGTTAAAGATGGTAACAAGACTATGATAATAATAAGTAGAGATGTCATATTTAATGAAAATGAGATGCCCTACTTAAAAGACGTGTTAGCTAATAGTCCTAAAACTGTTAGGAGATTAGAATCTACGATCTATGAGTTTGAGATTATTCCACCAAACCCAACTTACCCTAGAACTAAAACGAAACAAGAGGATAATGACCATACAGTGACTGAAAACAAGAATTAGACTCATCAAAACAAACCTGGTAGGGAGGCTCAAAACCAAGTAGAGGCTCGACGGAACCTTGAAAACTATTAATTGGCTAGAGATAGAGTTAGAAAGAAAATCAAGGCTTTAGATAGGTTGAGCTATGCTGACTATATTGCCCAAGCCCTAAAAACTGCCCTAGAATATGTAGAGCTTCAACCTTTGACCTATAAAGAGGTCATTAGCAGCAAGCATTCAGCAAAATGGCTGAACGTTATGGCTGCAGAAATGGAGAGTCTTAGGACGAACCAAACTTGGACCTGTATTCCTCGGCCTAAGGGTAGGAAATTGGTAGGTTCTAAATGGTTGTTTAAGGTTACGGAACCCCAAACACCTGAGGGATTGCCTAGGCTGAAGACTAGGTTAATAACCAAATGTTTCACACAAAAACAAGGAGTTGATTACATTGTCTCACCAATTGTAAAGCATACCACCATAAGGATCTTGATGTGTTTAACTGCAAAATTTGACATGTTTTAGGAGCAAATGGAAGTCATTACTACTTTCTTGTATGGTGAGCTTGAGGAAGAGACCCTCATGGTTCAGCCTCAATGGTTTGAGCAACCCGAATCTAAGGAACGTGTTTGTTTCCCGAGAAAATCCCTGTATGGACTTAAGCAAACGCCTAGACAATGATATAGGCATTTTGACTCTTCAATGATGGATAACGATTTTACTAGATCTGTACATGATACCTATTTTTACTTTAAAAATGTTGATGATGAACATGCCTCATACTTATTGATTTATGTGGATGATATGCGTTTAGCTAGCATATCAAAAGATGAGATATATCGTCTAAAACAAAGATTAAATTAGTATTTTAATATGAAAAGATTTGGGTGAGGCTAAAAGAATACTAGGCATGGAAGTAATCAAGAATAGAGAGAGTCTGCCTATAACAAGAACGATATCTAATCAAAGTTTTAAAATGATTTAACATGTTCAAATATAAAATAGTGAGGTTAACAATGGCAACTTATCATAAATTTACTACAAGTCAATGTCTTGAGACTAACTTAGATAAACATAGGAGGCTAGTATCCTATATGCGAATACAATAGGATCACTTATATATGCCATGACCCGTAGTGGGCTTGACCTAGCATACCCATTCAGTGTATTATCCAGATTTATGAGAAATCCAGGGAAAACACACTGGGATGGGATAAGTGATTACTGAGGTACGTAAGAGGAACCTTAAAATTAGGTTTAACCTTTGGAAGAGACCAAAAAGACCAAAAATTAGTGGGGTATAATGATGCAAACTTTGGTAGGGATGTAGATAAGAGAAGATCAAACTCATTCTATAGATTCACTTTAACTAGTGGAGCAATTAGCTGAAAATCCAAGCTTCAATTTATGATAGCTTTTTCAACTACTGAAGCTAAATTTCTAGCTATAATAGATGCTATTAAAGAGGGAATTTGGTCTAGGGGAATACTATCTAAGATAAATTTGCTCTTTAAAAGAACCTAGTTTACCACGATAGAACGGAACACCTAGCTGTTAGAAGGAGCTTTATTAAAGACCAGCTAGAGGCCAATCAGGTGGAGTTGTAGAAACTAGGTAGTAAGGATAACCCCGTAAATATGGGCACCAAGATAATGCCTTTGGAAAAGTTTGCTAAGTGTGTCAAACTTATCCAAACAAACTAGAATTTGGGATGAACCGTTTTTGAAAATACTTCTTATTATTAGAGAGCATCCAATGGTTAGTATATATGGTAACCAAAGTAGAGGTTGTTGTATCCAATTGGTTCCTATATATCCTAGACCATACCCTAAATAACTTAGGACTAAAATTGAGCTTAATAAGAGATTAGATATAAAGTTAGGATGTTAACAATACAAGCCAAACGCATCACTTGGTTAATTGGTGGACATAAAACTTGCGTTTAGTACTCTGGAGAAAGCAGTGGCAATAGTGTACATATATACAACTTGAGTGGAAATTCTGTTCTGAAATGGAATTTTGAGCATTTTGGACATCATCAATTATGCCCCTTCTCGTGTGTACTAAATCACTTCCCATGCCCTTGCTCGTTACCTGCAACTATTCCGTTGCCCCCGTTTTTGCGCAACACCCGGCGATCATCCGTTTGTCCTTTTAGGACGCTTTTTGCTTCCTTTGTGCAAAGATTTGTAATTCGTTTGAAGCATCCTAGCCGTTTGTTTGCTTCTTTATCAGCAAATAAGATTTGATGTTGGGGGTATTGCATGGATTAAGGGGGTTTGGATATAAAAGGCGGAGACGCGAAAGAAAGTCGTGCCGTCACTTTATTTTCCACTGTTTTCTCTGTCCCTCCTGATTCTCCTTCTTTTCCAAGCAGCTCTTGATACAGTAAAGAAATTAAAATAGTAACTAAGATAATAGTAACCAGAAATAGAGGGTTAAGGGAGAAGAGAAATAAACATTCAGGGAGAAGAGATAGAGTTTAGAGGGAGAAGAGAAGGATTAGGTTTCATTAATTGATTTTTGATACCCTAATACAAGGCCCAAGGCCCCTATTTATAGAAGGGAAGGGGGATAACTAATACTAACACTAATTTTATCGTAATTGCCTAATAATACCTATATTATTATTAAAATAAAACTATCTACTAATAATATTATATTTATCCTGTATCAATACTCCCCCCTTATAAAGATCCTTGTCCTCAAGGATCTAAGTATTAATACCCGAATTAGTAATCCTCCAGGGTCAAATATAAAAATTACAAATGCTAAAATATTTAAATACAAAATGGGGGCAAAATGGTAAAAACCAAACCCCAAACCCATATCCTCCTTCTTCTTTCTCAGCAAAAACTCCCGCACCTGCCAAACCCTAGCCCTGTCAGGTGCGGGTGGTGAGGCCTGGTGGACGGCGACTGATGCGAGGACATGGAGGTGGCGACGACTGACAAGCGAACCGGACTGGAGGTGGTGGTGGCTACGACTGACCTCGATCCCTTCGAGCGTAGATCGAGGTAGCTATTTCTCAAGGTCAACCTCTGCTTCGAGGTCTTTAATGGCGGGGGCAATCTATTCGTCGAAGGACTCCTCGGTGTTGCTGGAGTCGAGGTTTGGTGTCAGAGGTCCCGAAACCTCCAATTTCACTCCATTTCCGGCCAGATCTGATGGCTCTGAAGCTTCGGTGGTGACTGGATCGTCGTCTTCCTCCATTTCTTCCGACTTGGGGTCGTAGTTCATCTGGCGATCGTTCCCATTGTCGACGACCTCACTGACCTCCTTTTCGATTGTTGTTTGCTCAACATCGCGGGATTCTTCGTCTCGGTGGTCATCGACATCTTCCCGACCAGCCTCTTCTTCGATTTTGTCATTTCCACTGCCGGAGTCCTTGCTTAGAGTCTGAGGTTCCCATCTCTCGTTCAAGCCCGACCTCGACGTGTCTAGCGCCACCACGGTCAGATCTGATGGCGCCGGTGAGCTTTTCTCCTCCATCACCATCGTGAACTCGAGGGCTGTCTACAATTCCGTCTGATTCTTGGGCGGTTCAACCTCCGGCAGTGGCACCTGAATGGATATAGCTGTCACATGATCACTCAGCTCCTTCATCTGCGCAGCTATAGCCCCAAAAGCAGCTTTAATTTCATCCCGGACCGCAGCTATGGATTGATCAAGCTTGTCCTCTACTCTCCTAATTTCAGCATCCATAGAGGCTTGCATTGGTTCAGGCATTTTGTCGAACACCTGATGTGCGGGCTTGAAAAAACAGTTGTTAACCACTTGATAAGACATGCTCGAGGCTACCAGCTGCTTGTGACGATCGATGATGATCGTGTGGTTGATCACGACCTGGGTGATGGTGGTTGATGATGAGAGATGGTGATGATGAATTCCGGTGGCAGTGGTGAGGAGGCGATGACGATGATTTTTTTTTTTTTTTTTTTTGAACTCCAATTCGATCCCACAGTCGAGAGGGTCGAAGCTCTGATACCAGTGATACAGTAAAGAAATTAAAATAGTAACCAAGATAATAATAACCAGAAATAGAAGGTTAAGGGAGAAGAGAAATAGACATTAAGGGAGAAGAGATAGAGTTTAGAGGGAGAAGAGAAGGATTAGGTTTCATTGATTGATTTTTGATGCCCTAATACAAGGCCCAAGGCCCCTATTTATAGAAGGGAAGGGGGATAACTAATACTAACACTAATTTTATCGTAATTGCCTAATAATACCTATATTATTATTAATATAAAACTATCTACTAATAATATTATATTTATACTGTATCAGCTCTCCTGCCCAAATCCTAACCCTAATCTCGTCTCACGCTCCTTCCATGGTGGATTCAAGGTTCTGGTGAGAAGATGTTCATTGTTTAGGATTAGATTGAAGGTTTCTATCTTAGAAACCTAGGGTTTGAATATGTAGTTTGTAATTTGCTTATGTAATCTGACTTGTAATTGTAATAATCTTTGACATAATGGACTGGTCTCTCAAAAATAGGGAGTCAAAAACTAGGACCAACTTTTTGGGTCAAAACCTTGTGAAAATGATACAGGATGAATATAATATTATTAATAGTATTATTAATAGATAGTTTATATTAATAATAATATAGGTAATATTGGGCAATTAAGATAAAATTAGTATTAGTATTAATTAGACCCCTTTCCTTCTATAAATAGGGAGTAAGGTTGTATGAGAAGGCATGATGAATGAAATAAAATTATCTTTCTCTCTCTTCTCTCTCCTCTTTCTCGGTTCTCTCTTCTTCTTCTACCTCTAACCATAATTTCTCTTCTCTATCTTCCTAATCTCTATCTTCTTTCTCCCCCAAATTCTATAATTCCTAAATTTATGTGATTTTAGACGTATTGATCTAAAATTTCCGTATCATTGGTATCAGAGCTTCGACCCTCTCGACAGTGGGATCGAATTGGAGTTCAAAAAAAAAAAAAAATTATCATCATCATCGCCTCCTCACCCTGCCACCGGAATTCATCATCACCATCTCTCATCATCAACCACCATCACCCAGGTCGTGATCAACCACACGATCATCATCGATCGTCACAAGCAGCTGGTAGCCTCGAGCATGTCTCATCAAGTGGTTAACAACTATTTTTTCAAGCCCGCACATCAAGTGTTCGACAAAATGCCTGAACCAATGCAAGCCTCTATGGATGCTGAAATTAGGAGAGTAGAGGACAAGCTTGATCAATCCATAGCTGCGGTCCAGGATGAAATTAAAGCTTCTTTTGGGGCAATAGATGCGCAGACGAAGGAGCTGAGTGATCATGTGATGGCTATGTCCATTCAGGTGCCACTGCCGGAGGTTGAACCGCCCAAGAATCAGACGGAATCGGAGACAGCCCTCGGGTCCAAGGTGGTGATAGAGGAGAAAAGTTCACCGGCGCCACCAGATCTGACCGTGGTGGCACCAGACACATCGAGGTCGGGCCTGACCGAGAGATGGGAACCTCAGACTCTAAGCAAGGACTCCGGCAGCGGAAATGACAAAATCGAAGAAGAGGCTGGCCGGGAAGATGTCGATGACCATCGAGACGAAGAATCCCGCGATGTTGAGCAAAAAACGATCGAAAAGGAGGTCAGTGAGGTCGTCGACAATGGGAACGACCGCCAGATGAACTACGACCCCAAGCCGGAAGAAATGGAGGAGGACATCATCAACAACTACCAACTCGATCAGGATCTCAACTCGCCGCTAGTTTACCGTGTCCGCCGCCGCCGCCGTAGCCACCATCGCCAGAGTATCACCGGAACCCAAATCCCAGCAGTGGACGAAGTTAGGGTTAGGGTTTCAAAGGTGTTTGGGGTGGCGGCAGAGAGAAAGAAGAAGGAGGATATGGGTTTGGGATTTGGTTTTTACCGTTTTGCCCCCATGTTGTATTTAAATATTTTAGCATTTGTAATTTTTATATTTGATCCCGGAGGGTTACTAATTCAGGTATCAATACCTAGATCCTTGAGGACAAGGATCTTTATAAGGAGGAAGTATTGATACAGGATGAATATAGTATTATTAATAGAGAATTTATATTAATAATAATATAGGTAATATTAGGCAATTAAGATAAAATTAGTATTAGTATTAATTATAGCCCTTTTCTTCTATAAATAGGGAGTAAGATTGTATGAGAAGGCATGATGAATGAAATGAAATTATCTTTCTCTCTCCTCTTTCTCTCTCTTCTCTCTCCTCTCTCTCGGTTCTCTCTTTTTATTCTACCTCTAACCCTAATTTTTCTTCTCTATCTTCCTAATCTCTATCTTCTTTCTCCCCCAAATTCTATAATTCCTAAATTTATGGGATTTTAGACGTATTGATCTAAAATTTCCATATCAGAAAATCTCGTTGTATTTATTCTTTATTGTTCTTGTTTCAATTCTTGCATCTGTAGCATTACTTGTGGCCTTCGGTTTGTAATAATCATTTAACATAAGTCATTTCTAAGATTAACGCCAACAATAATGGTTTTTTTTCTTTTTCTTTTTAATGAAAAAAAATCACTTTTAGAAGTAATTATTTTTTATTTAATCACTATAATTTTTTTTTTCTTTTCAAAAAAATACCTTTAAATGTTTAAATATTTTCAATCCACCACCTATATTAGTGCCATTAGTAATTCACTTCGGCTCCACATGTAATTTTGCTTAAATTATGTATAAAGTTGAGAAAAACATAACACATTCATTTTGGCTCAATTCATAAACCATTATACAGCTAAAATGACTCTATGCATATGCTACACAAACATATTTTGAGAATCAGAACTGCACACAAACATCATTTAAGTGTATATGATTTTAACAAGTGAGCTCAAGCCAAGATATATATATTTATCTCTCTTCTTTTACATAAGAAAATGTAAGAGCCATAGCGGAAAATTGACAACGTCAATATGGGTAATTGATAGAGAATTTTAAACTTTTGAAGGTAGTTCTCTTAAAATTGAAAAGTTTTGATGTTTAAGTGAGAATGACAACTTTTACATGTGGTTTTGTATACAGTAAACCAAAAAATTGCACATTTTAGTTTTACTTACTTTTTCAATTATTGTTATATATCTTTCTTGGTCTTATCAGTTTAATACATTTTTCAGTGTTATGCATTTTTATTATATATATATTTGGAATGAGAATGAAAGTTTTGTGAGAATATGAGAAAATTAAATCTACACCGTTAGATCACGGGTAAAATTGATCAATGGTTCTAAGAGGCTTATATTATCCAGAGCCCTATCACGGCCCAACGGTCACCATTGCCGCCGTCCACCACCACCGCTGCCACTCCTCTCTGCCGCTCTCACCACTGCCACCTATCTCTCCACCACCATAGCCACCGCCATCCACCACCATAGCCACCGCCATCGCTGCCACCGCCACCTATCTCTCTCTCTCCATCCCATCTCAGATCCCTACAGTAACCGCCACAGTCGCCGCCCTCCTCGCCGCTGTTGCTCCTCTCCGCCGCCCCCACCACTGCCACCCATGTCTCTCTCTCTCTCTCTCCATCCCATCTCAAGTCCCAGTCACCGCTGCCGCCTCCCACCACCATTGCCACCGCCACCCGCCACCACCATTGGGATTTGAGATGGGATGGAGCGAGAGACATGGGTGGCAGTGGCAGAGAGGAGCGGCGGCGTCGGTGGGGGCAGGTGGTAGCGGCGGTGGCGGTGGGTGGTAGTGGCAGGGGTGGCAGAGAGGAGCAATGGCGGCGGTGGTGGGTGGAAATGGCGGCGGTGGTGGGCGACGGTGGTAGGGGTTGCGGAGAGGAGTGGTAGGTGGCTGTGGTGGGTGGCGGTAGTGGTGGCTGTAGGGTGGTGGTAGGACTTCGGGCACAATGAGCCTTTTAGAACCATCGATCAATCTTACTTAAGATCCAACAGTGTAAATTAAATTTTCTCACGTTCTCATAAAACTTTTATTCCCATTTCAATCGCTCCCTATGTGTGTGTGTGTGTGTGTGTGTGTGTGTGTGTGTGTGTGTGTGTATCTATATATATATATGGTGTTCTTATGAAAGGGTGAGAGCGTAGGAGGAGCGAATCCTGGCTCTCCATCGCAATAGACGATCAAGATTTGTGGGACGTTAAACAAAAATTAATTTACAGTCAAGATTTGTTGACTATTGAAAAAAAAAGCAATTTTCCTCCCTTATCCCTTCTTTCGTTCTGCCCTATGAAGGATATTGGCCTTAAATTGTTATTTTTTTCTAATGTCCAACAAGCCTTGGTCGTCCATTACAATGGAGGGCCAGGATTTGCCCTCTGATGCTCTCACCCTCTTGTGTGTGTATATATATATATGGTGTTCTTATGAGAGGGTGAGAACGTAGGAGGGGCGAATCCTGGCCCTCCATTGTAATGGACGACCAAGATTTGTGGGACGTTAAAAAAATAATAATTTATGGTCAAGATTTGTTGACTATTGAAAAAAAAAACCAATTTTCCTCCCTTACTCCTTCTTTCGTTCTGCCCCATGAAGGATATTGGCCGTAAATTGTTATTTTTTTCTAATGTCCAACAAACCATGGTCGTCCATTACAATGGAGGGCCAAGATTCGCGCTCTGATGCTCTTACCCTCTTATGTATATATATATATATATATAATAAAGTACATTCGCAAGTTAAGTCTTAAAGACTATGACCTCGTTTGGTTGTCAAAGAAATTAAATTCCTACAGATAGTTGTACTTCTCATGAATTCACTTTCCTTGTCAACTTCCTAAGAAGTAGTATAAAAATGTTTGGTTGCCCATATGTGAAATAGAACTTCCTAAGAATTTAATTCCTATGTTATTTTTGGTTGACACAACTTCCCGTGAAATACAATTAAAATGACTTATACACATGGTCAACTTTTCAATTTCCACTAAGTATGAGTGTTGGCTTTATTTTGTTTGCAATTAAGTATGATATGGTTGCCGTAAAATAATAAACAAAAAATCGTGCAAAAGGGACTCACCGCGACTAGGGAGTGAGTTTAAATATGAACTGCACGTCTTTGACCTCAATCACTCACCATTTTCAGAGAAAAGATTGTGGTATATTGGTGTATCTGACTTCGGTAATACCGTGAGTTCAGCTTATGCTTCAATTAAGAAGACTTTTATTAAGTATTTTTGTGGAGATATATATATATATATATATATATATATATATATATATATACACTGATAGAAAATAAAAAGACGAACCTAACGCAAGTGCAGTTATAGTGATGGAGTAAGGCCCACATACACCTTTCCTTATACACTTAAAAGTCAGGAATTGAGACGGAGACAAACCCAAGAGCTCAACAGTCCACTTATAAGCCCGAGTCTATCAGCTTTTTAAGCCTAGCACCCTTGACTTATAATAACTTGAATGCATTAAGGTTTGACAAGATTAAGATAGAGCAAACTGTATTCAGGTCACTGGATTAGGACTAACGCAATCAAGGTCAAGCCTTGGTCGTTAAAGCCCTAAACAATGGCGGGAATCGAAGTTGTCTTGACTTATCAAGCAATGAAAGTAGTATTAAAATCAACGCAATCAAGGTCAAGCCTTGGCCGTCAAAGTCTTAAACTGAAGCCTCAATTCTCAACTCATCGAAATTTGGGAACAGATTAAAACTGGAAGTTCATACCTAACGCCCAAGAGACTGCATTACTGATGAAGCAAGTACAACAAGTTGTACAGTAAGCTGAGCTATGCTAAGTTATGCTACTCCAAAGAAAAGAACACAAGTGTGCTATAAAGAAAAATTGATGAAGTTTTGTATTGTATTGTTGTTGTTGGGCTGACGTAGAGTCCTTTATTTATAGAAAACTGAAAATAACTACTGCTCCTAGTTCTATGGCAACTCTTCCCACGTCAAGCCACTAAGCTTCCTCTTGCATGTGCAAAATATCAATGAACGTGTCCTTAATTTAGTATTGGAGGGAATTCCTTGGTGCCCACGTTCGTAATCTTAGCGGAAGTCCCTTCTAAAAGCCCCACGTTCTCTTGGATTAAACTTAGTGTCCAAGTATCTAAGATTACACCCTGCCCCGAGCTTGGAAACCACCTGCTGTGCGGCCTTCTTAGCAGTTCCTTGAACTCAAGCTATTTTTACCCTTCAACCATCTCCAGTCCTTAAGTGGTTGATACCCTTGTTAGGGTGATCATATCTTCATGATGTTGGTCTTGAGATGCCATTAATTCAGCTTAATTCTCCTTGAGGGAAGCCTCATGCTTAAGCACGTGGCACTTTGCTAGAAACAACGTCGTCCCAGCCCCTTTTGAAATTAGGGTGTAAGCAAATGCCCCTTGCCCATCATGAGGGTGTCTCAGTTGGTGGCATCTCATACCCATGCGATCATCACCTAGGGGTCAAGAGTTCAATTCTCGCTAAGGATATACTCATGACTTACCTGCTCATGGGGGTTTGGGGGTTGTTCTCATGGGCCGAGGTTGGTTGGAGCAACCCAATCTCTCGTCACCTAAAAAAAATGCTCCTTTTTAGCCATTGGTAAATTCAAATTTATAGGGTGCAAATCTGTCTGATTTGACCCTCAATGTCTATAGGGAGCTAGAGAGAACATTGTGCATCGCTTGCTCTTCCTTCCCGTGTGTCTATGAGTATGACAGTTAGGGCTTAAAATTTTCACTTTTCCACTCTATTCTCTCTTCCAAGCGCTTCTGCAAGTTCTTACTTCCATTCTTTGAATCTCTAAATCTTGATACAATCTACTTTCCATCATTCGCTTCCTCTAATCTGATGATGGCCCAAATTTCATTCACTGTCTTTGCCCCCATCGTTTAAGCTGATAGCCCAATCAAGCAACTGACGCGTTTGCTTCAATTAGACATTCTGATAGTCTCTGATGTGCTTCAGAGCCCAATCGATCTTAACACCATTTATGAGGATCATTCTTGGTTATCAGAGAATGATCCTTCGTCTTCCTTCGCGTCTTATGCCCTGGGGCTTATCTTTAACCCATCCCAAGACGTTTCAATTCTTCAAGGACTTTTTCCAGATACTGACGATACTCTTTGCTTTGCACAGTTTCTGCAGGTTATACTTGGGGAGGAAGACGCATATTAAAGGAAGCAATGCCTTTTAAAGGATGAACTTTCTTGACAAAGTGATACACCTAGTGAGTGGATAATCTAATGGTGACCCACAAAGAGAAATGGAATAATCTTCGTATTTAGAAGCCATCAAGCTTTGCACCATTGCTATTAGGTATGACTACCCTATTATGATGGCGCTCACTTGCTATTGGAACATCTGTTATAATGCTTTTGTCCTTCCCAAGGGATTTCATGGTATTACCTTGTAGGACATAGCGGCCTTAACAGGTCTTTTGTGGGGAGGAAACGATTTGCCTCTTGATTCTTTTATTTCTAATGAGGCTGAAGCTTTCGCCTCTTCCTTCTCTATAATCGATTCGCCCAGCAGTTATGAGTCTTTTGTTAAGATGTTTATAACAGGGGGCTCATGACTTTGGGCAAGGTGTATGAGAAAAAGTGGTATGCTTTTACCTGTATTAGCTAAACAAATTTTTCTTCGCTAACTCCTCCAACTCAGACTTGTAGTTTTTGAAGACCATGGCTGTAAATACTTTATATAAATAAAAAAGTAAAAAATTAAAAGAAAATAAAAAGAAAAATACCTAGATGTAGACCGCAGTGTCGCTCCAAGAAATCACTAAGACTGTGAGACCTTCTACACAATCTCCTCTGAACACCCGGAATGTGGGCTCTAAAAAATATTGAACTAGAGGAAAATTTTTAACGAAAATTTCTCCTCTTTTAATTCTCTAAAAGTCAATACTCTCACAAAACTATTTAATTTCTAATTGATGCTAAACCTTAATACTATGACCCCTATTTATAGTAAGCTACTAGACTAAAAAAAGAAGAATTTTGTTGTGGGATACCAGTTGATCATACAAAACGATATTGTTTGATCCAAAAAACAGTTTCGCGTGCGCCAGCACACGAGTGCCAAGTGGCGCAGGCCTATTGGTCCTCGCCCGAAAGCGCGGATCACTTCCTAGGGGTGTCCCAGAGCATGCCACGTGGCACACTCTAATTGGTCCCCGCCCAAAGGCACGGTTTGTCCCCTTAGGACCGCCCAACGGGCAACACATGTCGCGGGCTAGTTAGTCCACTGCATGCGATGCAGATTTTCATTTTTTTTTTTTAGCTTTGCTTTTATTCCCACATGTAAAAATTCATCTTATGAATTTTTAATTTAAATAATTATTTTATTTTTAAATATTAATTTTATTCATTTAATGAATAATATTTAGCAAATTTTCATTACATGAATAAATAATTTATCTCATGAATTCTTTCAACATTTTTCTGATGGTGTAAAATTAGAGGCTTGCGCAGGAACCTCAGGGAATTTAAATCTTGCTCCAAATGGGTCAAAACTAATTATCATCTCATGATAAAATTTGATTACCATTTAGCAGGACTTAATTCCACTAAATAAATCCTGCTGTACTTTAGACTTAAAATTATTTATTTGATTTAATAATGAACGATCAGCCCCTCTATCAGATATCCTTGAGAAGTAATAATTAAAACTACCATCATTATACTTCTCACTGCTTCTTCTTAAGTTCCCGACTCTCCCTTTTTCGAATAATTCTGTGACACGAGAGCATATTCTTCATATCAGTTCCAGTGATGAACACTTGTGAATCTACTTATGGGGGACATCTCTATCTCATAAGAGACTATAAACTCCATGTTGACTATTTTATTCCCGCTACGTTTTATGTAGCCACTTAACATACGTAAACTATTGGTCAATTCACAGCACCTCAATTTGAGTACAATAAAGTTACCGACACTACTTGCAGGAGTTGAAAACAATCTCAGGATTTAGATTTATCACCTAATCACAAAGAACTAGTTATCTCATATAGAAGTTAAGAAATAAACAATTCTGGTTATCCAGCTCAATGTTCCATTCTTATTAACGAACACTAACATGATACTTTTGGATCCCTATCCACCTAACCTAGATAAGCCATATAAGGTACCATATTATAGTCTTATCAGACAAGTTGTCCAGAACTTATAACTGACATGAGCTTACTTCGACGACACGTTACAATTTTGATTTAAGTCTATCCGTGGCTCAATCTCATTGATCAACAAAACCAAACTATGACATGCCATATTGGACTATCTCCATCTCATGGAACATTTTAGAAATAATCACATGTATATTTGACCCGTAAACTATAATCAAACTTAAAATATACAATTTTATTTATTGATATCTAAATACAAATAATTAGGTTTTCAGGACACTGGTTCCAACAATCTCTCACTTGTCTTAAACATAATTAGCCCTGCATTGCATAATTATCCTCTAGGGACATACCAACTCATTGGCTATAAATTTCAATACTAATTCCTCACTGTCTCATCCTTTTGCTCACAAGTTGTGAAGCTCTATGAAACCTTCAAAGTCAACAAGCTTACTTTACAAATTCATAAGTTGTTAAGTACCTAGTTCCATAGTGAACTAAGCAATACTGGATCGCTTTATACTTCACCATCTAATGACTCCCACGCCTAGAGTAAAAATTGTTAGGAACAGTGTCATGAAATCTAGATTTATTATGGATATATTATTTTCATTAATAAAGAAAATTGAAGTACCAGTCGTTTCCTAGTTAAGTTTGTGTAAGCGAGCATTTAAACTGCATGTGATTTTCTTTTGGAAGACATCCATGAGATGGGTGTAGTCCTTAGACTGCAATTTATATGTTTGTTCTAAGTGGTTTATGAGACTAAGCCACAGATAGACTTGGAACAAATTGTATGGATTGTTATTTGAACGGCTCATAGTCGAAGACAAGTTTGGACCACTTGTATGCTAAGATTATAACGTGACACCTTGGATGACTTGTCTTGGTCATGTAGATAGAGATCCAAAAGTGTTGGGTTGGTGTGTTTAATAAGATTGACACACTGAGTTAGACCATGTGGGTTACTTATTTCTAGGCTACTATCGGAGACGAGTGATTCATGTTTTACTGTTTGAACGACAACTCTAAATCCTGAGGGTATTCTGGACTTGTGCATGGAGCGTTAGTTACTTTGGTGTACTATAAGTAAGGTCTAAACGCATGACTGAATTCCCACGTACACTGGATAGCGGCGTGAAGTGTGACAAGGATTAGGTATTCAATAGGGAATCTACAGTCTTTTATGAGATATAGATGTCCCCTTAGTTAATTCGCAAATATTTGAATAGTTTGGAAACTTTGGCCAAAGTATTCCAAGTATTTAGCATTTGAAATTTATACTATGAATATGTTCAAGTATAAATGGATTATTTAGTGAAGGGCAAGTCGGTAACTAATGGAGAAGCTGTGAGAAGGATACTGGTAGTGGTTATATTTATCCTTTGTCATCGATATCTAGTGGAGGGATTATTGTCATCAATACAGTCCATTAGGGAGATATCGAATAAATAATTTAAGTCTGGAGTGCAGTGAGATTTATTTAGTGGAATCAAGTCTCATTAAATGGTAATTAAATATTTCATGAGATGATTAATTTAACCCATTTGGAGCTAGATTTAAATTATCCCTGAGGTCCCTACGCAAGCCTTTGTATTTATTGCCATCAAAAAAATATTAAAGAATTCGAGTCGATTCCCAAAATAATGCTAAAAAATTAAAAAATTAAAAAAATAATGCTGAAAAAAAAATATTTCCCAATCTACTGTTGAACCGCGTTTACTAAACGCGTTTAAATTTTAATAAAACCGGATAAAAATATGTGGGTTATATCAGTGTAAACCGCGTTTACTAAACGCGGTTTAACTTAATATAAACCGCGTTTAATAAACGCGGTTTATCACTGAACCGCGTCTACTAAACGCGGTTTACCCCTAAACTGCGTTTACAAAACGCGGTTTAACATCAGTAATCCAAAAGGCCCTTTTTTTTCACTTATACTTACCATTGTGCCGTAATTCTTCAATTTTTGTTCGTTTATAGTTTTTATTATGCCGCAATTTGTGATGATTATCATATTGATCCCATGTCTCTCTTAATGAAGCTCGAACATCATAAGTGGAGGTCAAATAACTCCAATAATAGTACTTGAAAGATCTCTAATGTGTAAGCAAAAGAAAGGAGAAGGCGAACGACGTGACTGGTGGTGGGTTAACGAGAAAGAGGCAGAGAGATGGTGAAAGCAGCGGAGAGAACACGCGTGAATTAGATAAACCTAGTAAACTGGGTCATAAAGACTCGGTTATAACAGAAGAAAATCGCGTCTTTATGACGCGGTTTCGTTGAATTAAAACCGCGTCTTTAGGACGCGGTTTACTATATATAACCGCGTTATTAAAACGCGATTTATGCTAATATTAAACGCTATTTTTAGACGCGGTTTATGAAAGCCGCGTTTAGTAAACACGGTTCAACAGTAGATTGGGAAAATTTTTTTTTTCAGCATTATTTTTTTAATTTTTTTATTTTTTAGCATTATTTTGGGAACCGACTCAAAGAATTCATGAGATAAATTATTTATCCGTGAGATGAGTAAATTAATTTTGCCAAACGTTATTCATGAGATGAATAAAAATTAAAAATTATAAAATAAAATAATTTTGAAAATTTAAAATTCATAAGTTAAATTTTTACATGTAGGAAATAAAGCAAAAAAAAAAAAAAGAACAAATAATGAAAATCCCGCACAGGGGTCACAATCCGTGTGACCTGAATCACGTGTCGCCCGCTAGCTCGCTCTTGGACAATCCTCGTGCTATAAAGCGGGCCAATCACGGCTTGCCATGTGGCACGCTAATTCAAAAATTGGGCGCGGCTTTCTCGGTTGTGAAACGCAGCGTTTTAGGTTGTTTTTTAAACGAAACGGCGCGTTTTGTTTTAAACTAAGTGATTCCCACATCGAAAAATTGAGAGTTTTTTGCTCCGGTAGCCCACTATAAATAGAGGTATCTATTCCAGAGGTTTGGCATTCAATAAAACAAATTATTTTGGGTTTCTGGGGAGACCTAATTGGAGCGAAAAATTTCCGTTGAAAATTTTCTTTCCTCAATTTAATATTTTTCGGAGCTCACCCTCCGGGCAGTTTGAGTTCACAGCGTAGAAAATCGCGGGGTTTCAATTTTATTGGTATTCTTATATTGGAGCAATACTAGGTATGTTTTCTTTCCCTTTTCTTTTAGTTTTTGCTTTTCTTTTTATTTATAGTATTCATTATTATGCCCGTTTAAGTTTATGTATTATTATGAATATATTAGAGTAAAATACCTGTAAATCTAAATTAAGAATTTAGATCGATAGATTTAAATTATGAATTTAAATCTGCAGATTTAAAATTAGGAATTTTATATCAACCTAGGTTTAGAATTATGAATTTTAAACCCCTTCCGCTGCGTAAACTTTATGAAAGTAGGGAGAATTTTTGAAATTCGTCCCAACAACAAGTATTAGGGTAAAGGATTTATAAAGATAAACCTATTCCCGATAACCCTCGAACGTGAGATGTCACGAAGCGTGACTCTCCGACCAGGGATTAGGTAGAGTGAATAGTCCCCTACTCTAAGTGCTCTAATATATGCCTTTTGTTGTGACCATAGTTAAAAACTGTGAACCCAACAATCAGCATCATAATTTATTTGTCAAACAAAATTCATATTTTTTTTCCAGCTATTGATATCAGAGCCAGCCTTGGATTACATTCATAATATGCATAAATAGGTATAATAAGATTGAAATAAATAGATCTGCGATTTAATAAAATAGAGATTTTATTAAGAAAGAAAATTTGCTTAAAGTAGTAATTTAAATTATTTAAATCAATAAAGCATTAATTGCTATATCAATTTAAATTGTTTAAATCAATAATGAATTAATAGTTAATTCAGATTATTGCATAAAGTAACGATTTAAATTGTTTAAGTCATTAATGAATTAATCTTTAATTCCGAACAACATATTAATTTGCGATTATGTTATTCGTATAATAGGATTGTACGTTCTCAGTCATGATTTACGAAATCGGATAAAATTAATCTAATGAGATTAGATTCAATTAATTTTTATGAAATCGGATAAAATTAATCTAATGAGATTAGATTCAAATATTTTTTAACAAAATTTGATAAAGTTAATCTAGTGAGATTAGATTCAATTATTTTTTATGAAATTGGATAAAATCGATCTAATGAAATTAGATTCAATTTATTTTAAAATTAAATATTTTAATTTAAAAATTAAAAAAAATGACATGGCTGTCAGCCTTAAGCTGACGCTGATGTTAGCGGGACTGTGCTGATGTCAGCGTCTTTTAATTTAATTTAGAAAAAAATGAATTAATTATTTTATTAATTAATTTCTTTTTAGAATGAGATTCTAAATTAGATTTGAGAAAATATAAGTTGTGAATCAATGTTATTTAAAATAAAAGTTAATTTTAATTTATTTTAGAATAAGATTCTGAAATAGATTATATGGTAGTCTAAGTTAACTTTATTTTTAAAAATAAAAGTTAAATTTTATTAGTTAAATTTTAGAATAAGATTCTGAACTAGACTATTGGATAGTCTAAGCTCATTTAACTTTCAGAATGAAATTCTAAAGTAGACTATGTGATAGTCTAATTTAGATGTTACTGATTTTAAAAGAAATGAAATTTTATTAATTAATTTAATTTCAGAATTGGATTCTAAAAAAATAGATTATGAGATAATCTAAATTTATAAAAATTAATTTCTATTAATTGATTTAATTTTAGAAAGGGATTCTAAAAGGTAGATTATATGATAATCTAAATTATATGTTAGTATTATTTTAATTAAAATTAATTAATTAATTTTATTGATTGAATTTAGAATGAGATTCTAAAGTTAAATTATGAGATAATCTATATTGTAAAACGATAATGTTTTAAATAAATTAATTTGTTAATTAAGGTTAATTTTTAGAATGAGATTCTAAAGGGGATTATAAGATAATCCAGGTCGTAAATGCAAGTTAATTAAAAAACCACTAGTTATAAAAATCTAATGGGTGCGAGGTTTCATTTGTTGTAACCTCATGGTCTCTATTACCAGTCTAACAGTATAGTAGATCGATAGACCTCCCTGCGGAGGATGTTGGTTTGCAGATTATAAGGTTAGACTTCTTTTAGTATAAACCAAAGTACAAAGAAGCGATGCGACTACGCTACTGTGGAGTATTACGTGTGTTTGTTTGGAGATTTAGGTAATGGTTTATACTTGACTAACGTGATGCATTAGCCTCCCCGAGGAGCTTCGTTGTGTCATGTTAGGGACTAAGCTAAAGTGGTCAGTTAATCATGTTTAGTAAGAGTTACAAGAAAACAGGTTAATTGAGAATAAATCTCACCCGAACTAGCTTCGTGCGACCCCGCTGCCGGAGAGTAAGGAGTGGTGTGTTTGGGTCATCATTATATGCATGATAGTACAGTTTGATAGATATCTAACTTGCCGAGTGTGCTAAATTGAAAGAATATATATCACTGCATTATACATAACTCTTGCTAGACAGTTAGACAAAATGTTTGCATTTACTGTATTTTTGATATGGATACGGCTGGCGAGCTTCGCTTGATTTTGAATACATAATGTACTCACTGGACCAAATCATTTTGCCTTGAAAAATAAGTTAGACTTACTCATTACTTACAAGGGACCAATTAGAAAGAAAGGAAAGGGCAAGGTTGCCATTGTAGCAACCAAGTTCATATGGAAGTCAGCAAAAGAAAAGTATTTCTTTTGCAAGGAAACTAGGCCTGTAGAAACTACACTAAGTACATAGCTACTCTTCCTGTAAAGACTGCTAAGCCATCTGGTGGAGATATGTTGATATCTCACTTAGTTAAGTCACGCGCAGTTAAGAGTCTACTAGGTTCTTGGTGGGTGGACTCAGGTTCAACTAATCATATCTGTAATATGTTACATGAACTTAGGCTGGGCTAAAGGCTACACGATGGGTGTTGTACCTGATGGTCAGGGACAGTACAATAATAGTGGTCTTAAATGTAGGAGATATTAGCTTAGACTTTAGTGATATAGTTTCATTTTAAAGATTGAATATTTAAACCTTTGCTATACAAGAATTTGATTTTTATATTTCGGTTAATGAATAATTGTTATTCAGTTGATTTTGATAATGAAAATTTTAATATGAGAAATAAATTGTTTATTCACACATGTACATGAATAATGTTTTATTCAGTTATTTTCTTATCAAAACTCTGGTAATTGTTTAAATGAATCTAACATAAGTTCACTTGTTCAATCTTCTAAAAGAAAACACCCTGAAAGTTATAATGCCCACACCTCGCACCAACGTTTAGGTCACATCAATGCGAATAGGATCCAAAGACTGGTAAAAGATGGACCGATAGAGGCTTTGGATTTGAGGTCATTACCAGTCTGCAAATCATGCATAGAAAGAAAAATGACCAAGTCTGTCTTTAAGAGTAAAGGCAACAAGGTTGATGTCTTGCTTGAGCTGGTTCACATAGATGTATGTGGACCAATGCATATTCAAGCAAGAGGTGGGTATGGGTACTTAACCACATTTAGTGATGATTACTCAAGGCGTAGATATGTTTACCTAACGAGACATAAGTCGAACATTTTTTAGGGAAATTCAAAGAGTAGAAAGTTGAATTTTAAAAGCTATTAGGTAAACAAGTTAAGTCACTTCGATCAGATCGAGGTGGTGAATATTTTTCGAGTGAGTTTTGGGATTTCCTAACTGCACATGAGATAAGATCTCAACTTTCTGCTCTGGGTACACCGCAGTAGAATGGTGTTGCAGATAAAAGGAACAAGGACAGTGTTTTCTACAATTTTTTGATTTAAAAGGTCTTTTGTAAATACAATGCAAAATACTTAGAGAAGCATTTTGCAAGTAAGCTACAAAAACAAAAATAAAATAGTATTAAAGGAAAATGATACTAATTCTAAACAGCTAGACACAACTCAAGACTTAGTGGATGCATTAGATGCACCTACTGATAGGAACAAAAATGTTCTAGGTACACGAGAGTTTAGGTGTGGTGGGAGGTTTGTCAAGACACCGGACAAGTTCATAGCGGGAGCCTTAGTGGTAGACTGTAGCATTGAATCTGGTCCTTTTAGCCACAATGAAGCAATTAAGTCTTATGATTTTGAGCAATTGGTTGAACTGACCATGCGAATATAAGTGACATCAAGAGAAAGTAGTAACTTTCTTAGTATTGCATATCAACAATATACTACTCATTGAGAATGATGTAGGGGTGTCATAAGCTATAAAGGTTTGGTTGTCAGGATAGCTCGATATGAAGGACATAGGAGAAGCCAGCTCTACTCTTAGGATTAAGCTTCTGCGAGGTCGTAAGAGTAAGATGTTGGGTTTTTTACTTTTCAGGCATGGAGTCCCTCTTTCTTTAGAGCAGTGTTCTAGGATACCTCGAGTGGAGAATAGTTGAGGAATATTCCATATGCTTTGGCAGTGGGAGGCCTCACGTCTGCCATGTTGCAAACGAGACTTGATGTATGCTATGCTGTGGTATAGTAAGCAGATGTCAGTCTAACCCAGGTCCGATGGACTAGGTGGCAGTGAAGCATTTTCTCAAGTTTTTGAGAAGAACTAGTGATTATAAGCTGATCTTTCAAAGTGATGAGCTGGGTCCAGTTAGCTATACTGAATTAAGACTTCCAGTCAGATTAAAATGATAGACATTTGACGTCTAAGCATGTCTTTACCCTTGGAATGTGAGCCATTAGTGAGAGGAATATCAAGCAGTATTGTATTGCTGACTTTACAATAGAGTAATTGAGCTCACTAAGAGTAAGGCTCAGTAGACTTTTGGTTCAAACTTAAAAGGGGTGAGTATGGACTTTGTCATAAATTGGATTTAGGATAAGTGGGAGATTGTTAGGAACAGTACCCTGAAATTCAGATTTATTTTGGATATATTATTTTAATTAAAAAATAAAATTAAAGTCCCAGTCGTTTTTAGTTAAATTTGTGTAAGCGAATATTTATACTGCATGTGATTTTCTTTTGGGAGATATCCATGAGATGGGTGTAGTTCTCAGACTATAATTTATATGTTTGTTCTAAGTGGTTTATGAGACTAAGCCACAGATAGACTTGGAACAAATGGTATGGATTATTGTTTGAAAGGCTCGTAGTCGAAGACAAGTTTGGACCACTTGTATGCTAAGACTATAACGTGACACTTTAGATGACTTGTCTTGGTCAAGTGGATGGAGATCCAAAAGTGTTGGGTTGGTGTGTTTAATAAGATTGACACACTGAGTTAAACCATGTGGGTTACTTATTTCTAGACTACTATCGGAGATGAGTGATTCTCGTTGTACTGTTTGAACGATGACTTTAAATTCTGATGGTACTCTGGACTTGTGCATGAAGCGTTAGTTACTTTGGTGTACTATAAGTAAGGTCTAAATGCATGATTGAATTCCCACGTACACTGGGTAGCGGCGTGAAGTGTGACAAGGATCAGGTATTCAATAGGGAATCTATAGTCTCTTATGCGATACAGATGTCCCTTAGTTGATTCGCAAATATTTGAATAGTTCGGAAACTTTGGCCAAAGTATTCCAAATGTTTGATATTTGGAATTTATACTATGAATATGTTCAAGTATAAATGGATTATTCAGTGAAGGGCGAGTCGGTAACTAATGGAGAAGCTGTGAGAAGGATAATGGTAGTGGTTATATTTATCCTTTGTCATGGACATCCAGTTGAGGGATTGTTGTCATCAATATAGTCTATTAGAGAGATATTGAATAAATAATTTAAGTCTACAGTGCAGTGAGATTTATTTAGTAGAATTAAGTCTCATTAAATGGTAATTAAATTATTTCATGAGATAATTAATTTAACCTATTTGGAGCTAGATTTAAATTATCCCTGAGGTCCCTACGCAAGCCTCTGTATTTATTGCCATCGAAAACTATTAAAGAATTTATGAGATGAATTATTTATCCGTGAGATGGGTAAATAAATTTTGCCAAACTTTATTCATGAGATGAATAAAAATTAAAAATTATAAAATAAAATAATTTTTAAAATTTAAAATTCATAAGATAAATTTTTACATGTGAAAAATAAAGCCAAAAAAAAAAAATAATGAAAATCGTGCACAGGGGTCACAATCCGTGTGACCTGAATCACGTGTCGCGCGCTAGCTCACTCCTGGACGATCCGCGTGTCATAAAGCAGGCCATGATTGGCCTACTATAAATAGAGGTGCATATTTCTAAGGTTTGGTATTCAATAAAACAAATTATTTTGGGTTTCTGAAAATTATTTAGGAGACCTAATTGGAGAAAAAAAATTTGTTAAAATTTTTCTTTCCTGAGTTTATTATTTTTCGGAGCCCACCCTCCGAGCTGTTTGAGGTCATTGCGTAGAAGATCATAGGGTCTCGATTTTCTTGGTATCTTATATTGGAGTAATACCAGGTACATTGTCTTTCCCTCTCTTTTAGTTTTCGCTTTTCTATTTATTTAGAGTATTTATTATTATGTCCGTTTAAGCTTATGTATTATTATGAATGTATTAGAGTAAAAGGTCTGTAGATCTCAATTAAGAATTTAGATCGGTAGATTTAAATTATGAATTTAAATATGTAGATTTAAAATTAGAAATTTTAAATCAACCCAGGCTTAGAATCATGAATTCTAAACTCCTTCCGCTGCGTAAACTTTATGAAAGTAGGGAGAATTTTTTAAATTCGTCCCAACAACCGGTATTAGGGCAAAGGTTTTGTAGATATAAACCTATTTCTGGGAACTCTCGCACATGAGGTGTCATGAAAAGTGACTCTCCGACCGGGGCTTAGGTAGAGAGAAGAATCTCCTACTCTAAGTGCTCTAATAGGTGCCTTTTGTTGTGACCATAGTTGAGAACTGTGAACCCAACAATCGGTATCAGAGTTTATTTTTCCACCAAAAGTTACTTTTTCCCCAACAATCATAAATTCTAACACCAAACGTCAAGAATCCTTAAAGACATGTGTAACCTATGACAAACCAACATCCTTCCTAACAATCTCGCAAAAAGCTTGACCTAAGAACGCAATTGATTTATCCTAGGTATTTTATTTTATAATAATTGGATAGTCAAATCTTAACAGCTTATTGAAATTCTAAACCATTCGGAATGAGTAGAATACAATCCAAATACATCACTTAGAAAGTCGCTATTTTCTTATTATGTCACTTTCACACCTATAGTTTATTAACTATTTTTTCAAACCCATAGGATTTGGTGATTGTCATCAAATCTTCTATTCAATGACCTAGATGCTAATTTAAGTCCATAAATGAACTTCGTCAGTTTGCATACTATATGCTCCTGATACTTGGTAATAAACTTGTCTGGTTGTACTATATACATATGTCCCTCAAGATGACCATTCAGAAATCATCGTCTTGACTTCCATTAGTCATATCTCATCATAATGAGATACACTAGACAAGAGTATCCTTATGGACTTAAGCATAGAAATTGGCCAGAAGGTCTCATCATATATGATTCCTTCCTTTAGGGTATAACCCATTGCCATCAATATTTGCCTTGAAGGTGTTTATCTTCTCATCCATTTCTTTCAATCTCTTGTAGACCCATTTAGATCCAATCTAATGGATGTAATGCCTTTGGCGCTTCTACAAGTTCCTAGACTTTGTTAGAATACATTTACTCCAACTTAGCTCTCATTGTCGTGACGCATTGGTCTACATCTCTATCCTTAAGAGCTCCATTGCAGTCTAGAGGATTAGATTCATTATCATGCTCAACCATTAAGGCCGATCAAATGAATCTATCAGGTGCCATGATCATCCTCCCACTACACTGAGGCTCCCGTGTTTTTTAGTGCAATTTAAGATTAGTTTTATTACACATCAAATGCGTCAACCCAAAAGAAGTTGTATCATGCCATTTGAAACACATTATCTCATATTGTCAAATTCTCTAACACAAGCCTACCATTACCCATTTTTTAAACTTCCTTCACAACAAACCTTTTGATGTGCAAGATTGATTCATCAATTCACAAACATTTTGTGAACAAGTTCAAGCAACTTAGTGGCTTTATTGCCTTTACTCTTAAAGACTATTTAAGTCACCACTTATTCAAACATGATTTAGGAGATTGGTTATCATTTTGAATCCGGTGATCTTAAAGACCACCTCAAACCAATCTTTGAATTATATTAGACTAATGTGACTTAAGCACAAATGCCACTAAGAGTTATATCTACTTCAGGAAAATCTTGTTTTCCATAGTAATGCAGCCTAGCTTGTATTAAAGATAGGATTGCAATTGAAAAAGTTATAATTAGAAAACTATCTACCATTATATCTTTAAATAAACATTTTACTTATATACAATTCAGTTTATTTTCAAAAAATAGCTGAAAGCGATTTTATAAACGAAATCAGAAATGGAAATCAAATTTCTGCAAGATTGGTATATGAAGATAGTTAATCAAAATCAAAATTTTGTTTAACAAACATAAACCATTAATTCTTGGGGCCAAAACTGAAACACTTATATCACCTTCAAGCGAAGGATACAACTTGCCATCTATAAGCCTCTTAGCTTACTTAAAATTCTACAACTCCTTACAGATTTGATTGGTTGATCTACAGTCTATTAGGACATTGGTAGACTACCAACTAATCTTGATTACAGGAAACAAGATATCGAATACCTTGTTCTGATGGCTTTCAAATCTTAGCAATAAGAATAGATAGGTTTCTAGGCAACTTCTTCTAAATTTTGTAATGACCAGTCCAATTTTTTTTGTTTTAATTTATCCTTTTGAGGTTCCTAGTTCCTTGAGATGATTACTCCCACTAAGTAAACTCTTCTCTTAGTACCTGTGATACCCATTTTCTCACTCTTTATACCTTCATCAGCTCAGACAATGAGTAATTGCCATTAATTGATGCATACTGAACTGATTCAAAGATCCTGATAGGCAAATTAGGATAATATCTTGTTGAGACTAGCTATCAATATCTGCGTCAAAAATTCCAGTTCAATTGTGGGAGCTATCATGTCTATGACGCACTCTTGAACTAAAAATCCTTAACATACTCTAGTGTCAATAATCTTTCTTATAACGTGTTCTCATACTACCTATTAGCCCATCAAATATTTTTCTCAAAAATTGGGTATCTCTACTACAATCGATTTTTCAAGTATCTCATACTAGAATACATTCGATACTAATGTTTGAATCTAGCACCTGACTACCTCATTAGCCTAGGCCATTGTTTCAAATTGTTCTTTCAACAAATAGATTTTTTTAGCAGTAAACTAGAGAACAACGAGCATCTTTAGTTCTTCTTATGTACTAAACATATATTTTCTGGTGAGCTTAAGAGACATCAATATTAATCAGAATGCATTATAAAATTTTAAACACAAGCAATCTAAAAAATAAAATTGTAAACAAGTCATATGACATACATAGACACATTTCTTAATTTTAGCAAATAATCAGGGTATGGAGTTCACAATCCCATACTAAGATGTATGCCATGGTGTCCCAACCGAACTACCCAATACTCCCTAGCAGCGAGGTCGCATCGAGATATCAATAAGGTGAAAACTTTTTTCAATTAATTTGGCTTTCTTGTAAACTCTTACTAAACAAAATAAACACACTAGTTTTACCTTAGCCTCTAAGGTCATACGAAAAAGCTCTTCAGGGAAGCTAACATAGTACACTAAGCAAGTGTATACTGCTACCTAAACATCCATATAAGTCCACAAAGTACTCCATAGCAATGTGGTCGCACCTGTTTTCCTGCACTTCAGTCTATCTCTAAGAGGTCTAACCTTGTACACTGCAAATGAATGCCCTCCTCAGGGAGTAGCGTCCATCTACTATACCGTTAGACCAGTAACGGAGGCCATGAAAATCATATGAATTCGCTCCCACTTGATTTTTGAGTAAGTGAACTTTCTAATTGTTTTAGCAGACAAAACAGAGCATGAAATCCACCTACCCATTCCCTGATGTATGCAGCGATGACCTAACTAATCTACCCGCTACTCTCAGGTGGCGGAGCCGCATCGAGTTATCAGATAAATGAGAACTATTCTCAATTAATATATTTCCTGAATATAATTAACTCACCATTCTTCCTTGACCTCTAAGATAATATCACACCGCTCCCTGGGAGTCCTATAAACTATCCTAGTCAAGTGTGTACCATTGCCTAGACTTTGGTACAAGTCCACAAGACACTCAACGGCGGCATGGCCGTACCCATTTTCCTGTATCTCAGTCCAACTTGAAGAAGTCTAACCCTGTATACTACATATAAAATGCCCTCCTCAGGGAGTAACTCTTATCCAGCATACTGTTAGACTGGCTATGGAGGCCGTGATGACTCAACTCCTGAACCTCGCTCCTACTTGATGTTTTGAATGGTGGATCTTTCTTTTAGTCTTGATTATCCCATAATCATTATTAGAATCATATTTTACATTTTATTTAACTATTAAAACATTCCTAGTTGAATTAGGTTGCTTTAATTATCCTACCTATTTAACTCTAATCTAATTAGGCGTTATATAAAATATTTTTTCTTAAATAATTCAATAATTGAATGTCTAATCCTATTAGATCTATTTGAAAATACTCCCACTTGAGAAAATTAAATATTTCATATGGTTGGCATAATTAGGCTTTTGCAAAACATTTGGGGTGATCATCATATAATCCTTGTTAGAATCTCACCCTAATAAATTAAATTAAATAATAAAATAAATTTATTATTATTATAAGAAATCAGTACAAATGTCTACATGTCCCAAAAAAAATTTAATTTATTTTTTAATTATCCTTGTCAATGTGGACGTTAACGTTAGAAAAAATAATTTAATTTTTTTTATATATGTAAAAAAATATTGATTATAATCTCACTAGATCAATGATCTTATCTGATTTGTCAATCTTATCAAATATGTAAAAGCAGATCATACATATATAAAATACATATCATACATATCTAAAACACACTTTTGAAAGTCCTCATTTATGGATCTGAATTAATCATTTAATTCAATCGATGTTACAAACAATTTAAAATCGAATCTACAATTATGATAGTTATTAAACAAATTTTAATAACTATTTCAGCTTTCTCCTTTCTTTTAATAAAATCTCGATTTTAGTTATTCACGAATCTATTTATTTCGATTTAATATGCCTATTACATATATTATGAATGTAATCATAGGCTAGCTCTGATGCCAATTGTTGGGATACATTTTAAAAATATTCCCTAAATTAATCTAATTAACTTAGCGGAATGATTTAAAATTTCTAATTTTAAACCTATAGGTGATTTATAATTCCTAATTTTAAATCTATATTATAAAATTTCTAATTTAAATCTACATGCCTCTACTCTAATACATTCATAATAATATGAATAATAACTAGCGTAATAAATACTGTAAATAAATAGACAAGCAAAAAATTAAAAGAACAGAAAACGACAAATACCTGGATGTAGACCACAGTGTTGCTCCAACAAATCACCAAGACCGCGAGACCTTCTATACAATCTCCTCTGAACACATAGAGTGTGGGCTCCGAAAAATATTGGACTAGAGGAAAAATCTCAACGGAAATTTCGCCTCTTTCAGTTCTCTGAAAGTAAATATTCTTGTAAAACTATTTGATTTTTAATTGATGCTAGCCTTAATACCAGGACCCCTATTTATAGTAGGCTACTGGAATAAAAAAAAAAAAAAGAAGAATTTTGATGTGGGATACCAGCTAATCATACAAAATGACGCCGTTTAATCCAAAAACAGTTTCCCATGCGCCAACACACAAGTGTCATGTGGTGCATGCCCATTGGTTCGCACCCCAAGGCTTGGATTGTTCTTGGGGGAGTCATAGAGCGTGCCATGTGGAAAACTCTGATTGGATTCCGCCTGAAGGCGTGGATCATCCCTCTAGACCACCCAGGGTGCGAAGAGGATTTCCATGTTCCTTTTCTTTTTTTTTTTTTAATTTTGTTTTGCTTTGATTCCCACAAGTAAAAATTTATTTTATGAATTTTTAATTTAAAAAATTATTTTACTTTTAAATATTAATTTTATTCATCTAATAAATAATGTTCAGCAAATTTTTATCACATGAATAAATAATTTATCTCATAAATTTTTTCAACATTTTTCTGATGGTGTAAAATTAGAGGCTTGCGTAGGGACCTTTGGGACAATTTAAATCTAACTCCAAATGGGTCAAAACTAATTATCATATTATGATAATATTTGATTACTGTTTAGCAGGACTTAATTTCACTAAATATGTCATATTGTACTCTAGAATTAAACTTATTTATTCGATAATTCCCAATTTGTATTAAATGAACGATAAACCCCTCTATCAGATATCCATGAGAAGTAATAATTAAAACTGCCATCATTATACTTCTCATTGCTTCTCCTTAAGGTCCCAACTCGCCCTTTTTTGAATAATTCTATGACACTAGAACATATTCTTCATATCAATTCCAGTGACGAACACTAGGATTACTTTGGCCAAAGATTTCAAATTTTTCAAGCCCTTGCAAATCTACATATGGGGACATCTCTATCTCATAAAACACTATAGACTACATGTTGACTATTTTGTTCCCGCTACATTTCATGCAGTCACTCAACATATGTAGACTATTGGTCACTTTATAGGACCTCACTTTGAGTTCATTGAAGTGATGAATACTATGTGCACGAGTTCAAGACAATCTCAAGATTTAGAGTTATCTCCTAATAACAAAGAACTATTTATTTCTGATAGTAGTTAACAAATAAACAATTCCGATGGTCCAGCTCAATATTCCAATCTTATTGACAAACACTAAAATGATACTTCTATATCCCTATTCACATGATGTAGACAAGCTATCTAATGTATCATGTTATAGTCTTATTAGACAAATTGTCCAGAACTTATCACCAACTATGAACTTACTTTGACGACACGTCACGATTTAGATTTAAACCTATCCATGGCTCAATCTCATTGACTACCAAAACCAAACTATGACATGTAATATTGGACTATGTCCATCTCATGGAACGTTTTAGAAATAATCACATGTATATTTGACCCGTAAACTATAATCAAACATAAAATAGATAAAATGATTTTATTTATAAATATTTAAATACAAATAACTAGGTTTTCGTAACACTAGTTCCAACATTTTGTATGCTCAAAGACATCCCTTTTCCCAATCTAAGGACCAAGAACTTTTGGTGCGCTAAGAGGATCTCCATCCAACTTGTTTAGCTTAGGGAGCTCCGTGAGCTGAACTAAGAAGTGTAATCTTTTCATGGATATCTTGTTATTTTAGGTACACCCCATGTGCCACACCATGTTTTGCTGCTTGGTTTCAAGTCTATTGGTCCTCCTTGGAGACCAAAGGAGCTAAGCAGTATTTTGTGCCTTTATCTGAGCTTGCAAGTCCCAGCTCGAAAGGAAGCCAACCCATCAACATCAAGCCAACCCCGTAGAAGGCACAATTAGGTCAACAACCACCTCTGAAATATGCTTCCATCTTATTTTATTTGCTTGGACAAGTACTGATCTCTGTTTTTTACTTTTTGCAACAACTGTCTATGCAACCCTAAGGAGCACTAGGACTAGGAGCTTCCCTCAGATGTTGCTAGAGGAATCCCCTCCAGGAACCTCTTCACCAACCCTTGAGATTGGTGACTCAAGAAAGAGAAAGCAGAAGGAGGTTCCCCCAACTCTTCCTACTGGAACCATTTAGGTAGCAGAAGAGGAAGAGGACGAAGAAGTAACTATCTCATAACTAGTGAGAAAAAGAAGAGCCAGGCTCCCTGAACCAGAGGTATTAGCCTTTCTTGATTGGTGTTTCATTCGTCTCTATCAAAATAGCTCCTAACTTAGCCCTTTTTCAGCCACAAGAAGAGCTAGCTCGAGTTATTATGGAGATACCAGATTCTCCACCTCAACAGATTGGACCAGAGCTCAGTCAGCGCACTAAATCAATGAGCTCAAGTACTGAAGAAGGAGGTGGCATGGCTATTCTTGCTGGGAACCAACTATCAGCTATCCCTTTAAAGAGGTTTCCCTTCAAGTCTCTCTAAACCAGGGCCTTGTTCAGGCTCCACTCCTCCTCTCAAGAGGCTCAATTTCCATTGAGGAAATCTTTAAAGGTAAGATTCTATAACCTGGCTTTGCAACTCTTGATGTTTCAAACCATATTTTGTTCTAACATGCAAGCATTTTTTCCGAGGAAGACATCCCTATGGTTGAAGAGTCAGCAGAAGTTCCAATGGCAAAGATGCTAGCAGATGTCCTTCTTCTACCTCAAGCTAAGGTTTCAAAGGTAATAACTGTTCCCCTTACCTTGGGGTTTTTTTTTTTTTTTTTTTTTTTCCAAAATCAAGATTTCATTTAACTCATTTTTGATGTTCTCCCTTTCATAGGTCACACCTCCAAGAGCCATTTCCTCTTTATCACTAGGGGGGATGACCTCTCCTTTAGAGAAAATGGGAGCAAGTGGCAAGTTGGCCTTCCAGCAACTAGATCTAGTGTCTCCAAGATTTTAAAGACCAAGGGAACTTGCACATCTCCTTGTTTTGACCCTAGCTGAGAGAGCTAACTCCCAAGAGGCTGTGGCTTTGATGAAAGCCTTAAAGGAGGACCCTAAGATGGCTCCTATGATCGCCAAAGAACTTGAAGTCCTGGAGGGAGTGATTATGAGGGTGAGCAGTGAGGTCCCAACCCTTTATCAACAGAAGCAGTGCTGCCAAGACGCCATAAGGAACTTAGGGCGTTCAGCAGACCCTAGTGGCCTGTAACTTTTGTTAAAAGACCTCGAAATTGCCAAAAAGACCCAGAGCCAACAAGCTCAAGGGATCAAGGGCCTTAAGGATGAATTCATCAACTAGAGGAGGCATTGGGTCATCTTAGGGGAGAGCTGCTTTCCCTAAGGCAATAACTTTTCTCTCAAGGAATTGTGATTGGAAGGCTCAAGGAAGCTACCATAAAGGGTTAAAGAAGCAGCCAAGTTCTCGAAGAGGAAGCTCTTTCCTTGGACCACATGCTGAGTAACGCAACCAGACAGTTATCTTCTATAGAGGAATCCTTAGTGAGGATTGGGACCTAGCTCTTTTAATTTGAACTCTTGTGAATGGATTTTTTGGCTGTATAAGTCACTCACTTGTAATATCTTTCGTATGTAAGCCATGTATTCCACAAGGTTAATGAAATACACATTTTGTTCAATATGTTTCTTAGATTGGTGGCTTCTTTTCTTATATTTTTTGAACTTAAGGATTATTTGATTGATCCTCAAAACATTGGTACTGAAACTAAGCCCATAATTAAGGGAATCTAAACTTAAGGACTTCCTTATTAGAGTCCCAAATCGATGGCACCTATTTCTTTAGGAACCTTCAATTAATAGCCCTCGGGTGATTTCTTCCATCTAGATATTCGAGTAAGTAAGCATTGCCTGCAAACACCTCGATGACTCTAACTAAGCCCTCCTAGTTTGGGGACCATTTCTTGAAGACACGATCTTTCTAGCCAATGGGTAAAACCACTTTCCAGATTGTATCTTCTAAGTTAAAAGACCTAGGCTTGTCCTATTAGTTGTAGTCTTTGGCCACCCTCTTTTTTCTATGTTTCCAACTTGTGAAGAGCATCAAGCCTAACTTGGTATAAGTTAGTCAGTTCGTCCATCATAACCTGCTCATACTCAAGTTTAGAAAACCTCCGTTGATGATCTAGTCTAATAGACTGAACCGTTACTTCCATTGGGAGCATGGCACCTTGGCCATACGTCAACTGGAAGGGAGTTATACCAGTTGCATCTCGTTTGGTCATCCCGTAAGCCCAAAGGGCATCTAGTAGCAATTCATGGCACTTCTTGGGATTTTCCTCTATCATCCTTTCAATATTAGCCTTAAGAATGTTGTTGATTAACTCTGCCTGGCCATTGGCTTAAGCGTAGTAAGGGGTTGAGTTCAAGATTTCTATATTGAAACTCTTGGTAAACCTTAGCTTCTGCTCTATTTAACACTCTAGCTTGGTCCATAGTAATGGTTTCCGGGATACCAAGCCTACATAAGATGTATTCTTTGATAAAATCAATCACAACTTGCTAATTGATGTTCCTATATGGTTTAGCCTCCGCCCACTTTGTGAAATAATTTGTGGCCACAAGAATGTAAGAATGCTGCTTGCTAGAAAGAGGGTTAATTTCTCCTATGATATCCATTTCCCAACCTTTGAACGGCCAGGGTTTGACAATAGCACGCATTTTGGCTATAGGGACTCTTGGCACATGACCATGACTTTAGCATGCTCTGCACCCCTTGGCATACTTTATGTAGCCATCTATCATTGATGGCCAGTAATAGCTTTGTTGCCAGCTAGATGGAATCCATGGATACCCTCATAGGCTCTTACAATCACTAGCATTGCTTCGTCCAAGTCAAGGCACTTGAGAAGCACTCCACTAGCGTACCTTTTATTTAAGTCTCCAGATTCATCATCAAGATGGAATCTATGAGCCCTCTTCTTTCTATCCTTAACGTAGTCTTAAGGGTTCTTAAAGTAATCCATTAGAGGCTTCCTCCGGTCCGTACATTGACTTAGGACAGTTTGACTTTGCTCTCAAGATAGAAAGACTCAGTGAACTCGATGTCACGGTCTAAGATTTTGGTTTTAATGACCATAGTTTCTTTGCACCAAGTCCTGGGCAATTTATACCTTGATGCTAACTAGGCCAAGTCATTGGCTGCTTTGTTATGTTCTCTAGGAATATGATCAAATTGGAACATCTTTTGTACTATTGATAAGTATCGATTCGAGGTATCGCTTAAACATTGAAACTCCCCTTTTACTTGGCAAATTAATAGCTACAAATCCTGCTTAATGATAACATTGAGGACTTTCATTTCCAGGAGAGTTTTGTAGGCCTATTATCAATGCTTTGTACTCTGCCATGTTGTTGGAACATATGCCAACCAAAGTAACGACCAATTTGGTGATGATTCTAGCAGGAGTATCTATCACAATCCCAACTCTAGCACTTGAATTGGTCCTTAATCCATCGAAGACTAAATTCCAAGGGTCCATTTCCACTACCAAGAGTTGGTTTGGCTCATACTCCAAGTTAATATTAATGTTTGGGTGGTCAGCTAAAAAGTCCGCTAAGTTTGGCCTTTTACTGACTTTTGTGATACGTAAACCAACACTCCACTTGTTCAACCTTCCCCTTATAAATGGTCTATCTAGCATGTATTTAAGAGCATCCGTTTGAGCTACTACATATATAGTAAATGCCAAGAAGTCATGTCTCAATTTTACTGATGCATAGAATAACAATATACACAATTTCTCAATCTATGAATATTTTATTTCACGTTCATTTAAGCAACAGCCAAGGTAGAACATGGGGTGTTCAAACCCTTATTCGTTTTCTTGTACAAGCAAACAATCAACAAATTCCTTAAAAGCAGAGACATTGATCTTCAAAGGTTTGCCCTGCTTTGGTGGAATAAGAATTAGGAGCTTAATCAAGTACTCCTTGATGGCCTCAAATGCTTTTTGATGTGACTCCTCCCACTTGAAGTCCTTCTCAGATTTGAGCCCTAGTAGTTGAGAGAAGACTTTCATTTTTCCTGCGACATTTGAAATAAAACATCTTAGGAAATTAACCTGCCATAGGAAGCGTTGGAGCTCTTTTTTATTTGAAGATAGTTTGGCTTGTTGGATAGCCTTAGTCTTATTAATATCCACCTCGATGCCCCCTTGATGCACCAGAAAACCCAAAAATTTTGCAGCCTGCATGCCAAAAGCACACTTTAATGGATTCATCTTAAGATTTGGGTCCTCATTCTAAAAACCGCTCCCCTCCAGTCTTCCAAGTGTTTAACTTGGGATTTTAATTTGACCATGATATTATCTATATAAACTTCTATGGTCTTGTTAATGAGATCATAAAAGATCATGTTCGTGGCTCTTTGGTAGGTGGCCCCATTGTTCATCAAACCATATGGCATAGCCACCCACTCAAATGTCCTTATTGACCCAGGACACCTGAATGTCGTCTTGTGGGTATCCTCTGAAGTAATTATAACTTGGTAGTACCGATAGTAGCCATCCATGAAGGACAAAACTTCATGCCTCAAAGCTGAGTTAATGAGCACAACAACAACAGGCATTGGCTATTCATCCTCAGGGTTGCCGCATTCAGATCCTTAAAGTCAATAGAAACTCTTATTTTGCCATTCTTTTTAACAATAGGAACAATATTTGCCAGCCATTCGACATACCCGGCAATCCTGATAAACTTAGCCTTTAAGAGCCTTTCGATCTCTTCCTTGACCAAATCAATAACTTGCTGGGACATTCTCCTTTGGGCTTGAATGATGGGTCTTGAACCTGGCTTAATAGGAAGCCTATGCTCAACCACCTTTCTGTCTAGGCTAGGCATCTTGTGATGATCCCAAGCGAAACAGTCCTTAAATTCACAAACCAAAATCAGGTACTGCTCTCTCTGCTCTTGAGAAAGAAAAACACTTAGATAAGTAGGTCTTGGGTTTTCTGTCGAGCCCAAATTAACCTCGAGGAAATGATCTTGGACTTCAGCCCTCAAATCCTCCATTTTGGCTAGTTTTGCTCTTAAGTCATACAGTTCTAGCTCCTCTTTTTGTGCGGTATCGACCTAGAAACCATTGAAAGGCTGCTCGGTCCAAAGTTGATCCTCAACAAGCAAGGCCATGAGCCTTGCTAGCGCTGAGGAGATGGCCTCTTGGGTCATTAATGGGAGGTCTTGGCCCCTCTGCATTAGAGTTTTGGCGTGCCTTGGAAATCTCCTTTTTCAAGAAGGGCCCTCATGCATACCCAGAAATCAGAGTTTTCAAACTCTACATCGACTTGACCAACCTCAGCCTCAGTTAATAGGTGTCAAGGACGCCAATTGTGCCTTGTCGTTATGCAGATTTGGGAGTGGCCCTTTTAACATCAAGTGGTCCCATGCCATCGTAATAGAATTTTGCCTCCACGTAGTTAGAGCAAGCCATGAATGGCCTGTTATCCACCATAACAACCTCATATTTGTCATGGTTCTAGAAGATCAACAACTGTTAAAGTGAAGAAAGGATACAATAAGTGGCATGTAACCAATCTCTCCCAAGCAAAGCACTGTAGCACGGGGTAGTACCACTACACAGAAAGCTGTTAGCTTGCTTAGGCTTCCAACTGTTAAGTCAATCGGGATTACCCCTTCGAATTTAGTAGTAGCTCCAAAAAAGCCATAGATTTCAACGTATGAAGTAATTAGATCATCTTGAGATTTACCAATGACCCCCATCATATATAGGCAGAATGTTAATGGCCACGCCATTGTCCACCAAGACCCTGTTCTCCAAAATGCCATCAAATTTGGCCTTGATGTAGAGTGTTTATTGGTGGTATTAGGCCCATCAAACATCATCTTCATTATGTCAGGTGATTCATCAGGCGATTTGAATGTTGGGGTATTAACTTAAAAGACATGGGGCTAGGGTTACCATTGGTGGTTGCTACCTTAGCCACAAGCTCCACTTTAGGATCCTCGTTTGATGCTATAATGTCTCCCTAGAGGCCTCATTGAGTGTCAGTTGCCATGAACTCCAAAGGAAGGAGCAATACAGTTCTAACATCAACCTTTTTCTAGGAGCGTCCCAAATTGTATCTAGATCCATTGGTCCGTTCCCTTTTTTGGGCTGACAACCATGGATGTGCCCTAATCTTAGGGTTGAAGACTACCATTCGTTGGCGTATCCTGCTCTAGAGGCTTGTCCTATGGATCAACCCCTGGGGTTTTGAGACTCCTCCATTGGTTGGGGGAAGTTCTCCTTGTGGAAATCATTCTCTATATCTGACCATGTTGGGTTAACATGGCTTAGATGTTTCACTAAGTTGATGCTAAGAGGGGAGTACTCCTCCACTCCCCCAGCTGTTCCCTGAGCTAGGCAATTCTTGGCAAGCAGATCGCACCAAGAGTCTTGCCCTTCAAATGATGAGAGGCTAGTCTATCTCTAGAGCTTCTTGTATGTCTACCCTTTACTAGTAGTAGTAAAAGGCTAGGACTTAGTCAATGGATCCTCAAAATCCATATGCTCAGTTTGCTTGCCCTTATGGACTCTAGCTTCTTCTTTAGCGAGCCTAGTTAAGCAAGTATCAAGCATAATCCTCGGCTAAGCTGCCTTCTTCCGTAGTTGCCTCCTCTTTTGAGTTCTGGTAAGGCTAGAGGGACTAAATTCCCTAGTCTAAGGTAATTTCTTTTCATACATTACCAAATCGGACACCAATAGGTTGGTGTCCTGATTTTCATGGTGCCTGATTGGAGTCCACGTCTAGTAGTGGTAATTCGGGTTTTTCTTTCGGTGCCTAGTTCTCATGATGGTCTGGGTTTTTGAAGTAAGACCACAAGGAGGTCCTATTAGTAGTGTTTTTTTTCTAGAGAGCTAGTTTCTTCTTTGGGTAAAGACTCAACTTCTTCATTTTTGACACTACCTTGTGACCATAACCTCCACAGAGGTCATGCGTGAGGCATATGAGTTGCATCAATGCCTGTTTCTTGGAAGCGAAGATTGTCTGCCAGTGGTCATCAGTGAGAATACCCATGGCTAACTCTTCTTCCTTAGAAAGGAGAATAATACCTTCTTCTAATTGCTTCTTTAAGAACCTTCTGAACGTAACATAACTGTATGTTAAATGTTCAGCCGTGATGTGCCACTTGTAGTAATCCTTTGGAAACCTCAACGCGATTCTAGGGAACCTAAGTGTTCCAGACTCCAGCAGTCTGTCAAACAAAGCCACAACCAACCTGTCTTTGTCCATATACGTCCTGTATAAAGAGCTACCATTAGTTTGGCTGTTATGGGAATCACGAGGCTTTGCTGCCGCAATCATAGTAACTTGGACAGAACTAGGGAAGCAATCTTTGTCAACGCCCATCTGTCCTTCTCCTAGGAAGATTAATTTCCTTGCTTCTATGACATCATGAGCCACATTTTTGAAGATTTCTAAAAATGATACAGTTCTTTGTTGAATGGGTCAATAAATTGTGCCATTTACAGTATATCTTTCCCTTATTAGAATTTCTATGTTTATCCCTAATCTTGAGTTTGTTATTTACCTCAAGCCAATCAAATATTACATCGATTCTTGAGAGGTCAAATGAGTACTTTCTCAAGTCTTGGGATTGATAAGACGTCCTAGCTTTGACATCCTTCTTAACCAAAGGATTGCAAACCATAGTAGGCCCCTTGATATATTTCGCGACGTTAATCTCATATGGAGGATCTTCATCCTCTTCTATTAAGTCGTGTACGTAAGTTTCATACATGTTGTTTTTCCTAAGGCTTTCTTCTTTCAAGATAACCTCATATCTAACGGCACATTCTGATAGCTGTAGGAGCGTTGTGAAGTTAGAGCCTTCAAAGTTCTTCCTAAATTCAATATCCAAGTCATTAAGGCTAGCTTGGCATATCAACACTACAAGAAAGTTGGCTTTTAACGACCAAAAATAACGACAAAAATTTTTTTTGGTCGTTAAAAGTGTGTGTGTAGTGCCTAGTTGCGACGGGATTAAAACCCCGTCGTTAAAGGATTGTATATGATGGGCTTATAACGACAAGCACTAAATAAGTTCGTTAATTATGCTCACAAACCGTCATTAATAGGCTCAAGTAAGCAGTAAAAGTTTGGTTGAAAAAGTTAAATTCGTTAAATGGTAAAAATTAGGTCCCCTTGTTTTGAAATTTATTATTGCCATTTGTTTATGATCTTATATTTTTACATTAGTCTATTACTCGTCATACTATAATTCAAGTTCAAGTATTACATACCAATATTCAACTTGATATTTGAATCGGTCAATATACTCAAACTATATTTGATAATTACGTATTTGATATATTTAATGTAATTTTTTAATTAATTAAAAAAGATAAAAAGTAAAACAATTTAAAAATAAACAAATGAAATTACACGCCAATTAGACAAAGACACAGACCTGCCCTTCCCGCTCCCATATGCCCCGTCCTCCCGACTCCCTATCCAAAGCGAAACCCTAATTCGTCCATAGCCTCCGTAGTTGAAGCGTTGAAGCAGCGAAAGCAGGCGAATCAATGTATCGGTACTGGTTCACAAATTAACAACCCTAAATCGTTTCATCGCTGAATTAACCCACTGTGTTCACCCAGATCTCTTATGAATTTTGGCTAGATTGACAAAGCTTCAAATAGAATTTGTCCCTTGTTCGTTGTTAGTTCGCGTTATGTTCGCTAATTTAACAATTTTGCTGGTCGTTCTTGTTCGTTATTAGCCCCGATCAGTTATTCGTTGGTTCTTCCTGTTCGTGTTCGCCTCTTGGTCCATTGACGCCCTCAAGCTGCTCAATCCCACGGTCACCCATGCAAGTCCAACTTAGCGGACATAATTTAAGTTGCTTTTAAAGGTAAATGATCAAATTTAACACTAATACGTTTGACATTGCTTTTCGAGTGCCTGATTACTTATATTTCAGGGCTTACTAGTTTATAGAGATACTAATTTTGAGATTGTATTTTGAGATTGCTCTTGTTGACATTGAAATTGAAACTTGTATTGAAACATCTTATACTAATAGAACTATGCTTTTTAGGTATATTCGTGGAATATCTTATAAGAATATGGTGCCTATAAACAATGTATGCGTTTTGTTCACAATCGCGTGAGTTTAACATATCAAAATGGAGTTTAATGTTTTTCTAGATTACGCTGAGGAAAGAAAAGGGAGAACTTTTGATTGTCCGTGTATTAAATGTAACCTATGTGACTCTGAAGCGAGTGTATAAAAGGTCATCTACTTAGATATGGAATAGTGCCAAGTTATACTTTTTGTATGATCATGGTGAGATTCAAGGTGAAGCTAAATCCGATTTTGAAGGAGAGAATGATGTTGATTTTGAAGATGAAAATGATCTTGAACTCGATGTGGATGGTGTTGTGAATTATATATCGAGGGATAAATTTCCCTATTTTGGTGATATAGATTTTAATTATGCTAATATTGATTCCTCAAGTCACGTTGTGTATGAAGAGGAGCCAAATGAGGAAACTAAGAAATTCTATAGGTTGTTAAAGAGCTCTGAGCAACCAGTACATGAAGGGTCGAAGGTCACTCGATTGTCTGCGTTGGTGAAATTGCTTCATATAAAGATCCTAGGCTATTGGAGTAATGCATCATTTTTCATGTTGTTGCAATTATTAAAGGAAACGCTATTACTTGAGGGTTCTACCATGCCATATTTATATTATGAGGCAAAGAAGACTATTTGAGACCTTAGTCTTTCTTACACTAAAATTGATTCACCCGTAAATGATTGTATGCTATTCTAGAAGGATGATGCAGAGTTGAATGATTGTAAGATATGTGGTGCTTTGAGTTTCTACCATGTGGGCAGATCATGTCTTTCTTTAGGAGCTGAGAAGCGTGTTAAAAGCTTTTTAAGCAGTTTACTAATAGTGTAAAATAAAAGGTGATGAAATTAGATGCATGCCAAATTGTTTGGGGGTTGTTCTTGTTGTTGTTATACTGACTTGTCTTCTTGATAGGACACTTGAATTTGGAATCTGTGATTGAGTTCTATGCGGAGTTTGATTTCTATTGAGTTATTTCAAACAATTGGCGTGTTCGGCTCTATCGAGCATCCATAATGTATTGAGCAAGGAGGATTTGAATTGGCATTTTGAACTGGGTGTGGGTAGTGGCAGTTTCACTTTGTATTGCGAATCTTTGCTTGCTAATTTAAAAAAATTAAAAAGAATTGTTCAGTTTTTTAAAATTGTTGATGAGTTTGGACTCTATGATTGAGTTTTGTGTGAGTTTGACATTGTTGTGGATTTAGCGCTCTATGAGTTTTCGTTTTTTTTTTAGTAAGTCTGCATTTCAATTCGCTAATTTCAATGATAATTCATGTTTTCAATTTTTTTTTTCATAATTGAAATGAATTTCTATGATTCTCGGTTTATGCCTAAGTAATCTGTTTCTTTCATTTTCTTGTTGAATAATTTTGCATTTCAATTTGCTAGTTTCAGTGAGGATTCATTGGTCTTTGATGCCCTAATTCAATCATATTTTTAAGTAATCGGATCTCGATTCTGTTATTTCTCTTTTTTCAGCTGAATCTTACGAGGTGATTCATTGAAATTACGAAAATTTAAGGTTGATGAGTGATATTCCAGAGAGAAAAAATGAAGAAACCATCAATTTTCAATCTTGATTGTTTCAGTTTATGCCGATGTAATCAGCTTGTTTTAGTTTCTCCTTGAATAATTCTACATTTCAGTTTGCTAGTTTTAGTGATCACAAACTCAATCATATTCTTTAGAATTCGGATCTCGCTTTCTGGTATTTCGCTTTTTCTTTGCAGAATCTTACAAAGTACTTTGTTGAAATTGCGGAATTTTCTTTCGATTAGTGAATTCTAGAAAAGAATGTGGTGCAGAATGTCACGATTTTGGTTAGTAATTAGAGTCCATTTTATGATTCTCAGTATATGCTAAATAATTTGGTTGTTTCGGTTTCTAGTTGAATAAACTAGCATTTTGATTCGCTAGTTTCAATGGCATTCTTGCTTTTGTTTTTGTTCGTGGCTTAGAGTGGATTACCATATCATTCTTCTGAATATAATTATTTGTTTGTGCACATACTTTTATTTGATTCCATTCTTTTTGAATTGATCTCTAAAATATCATGTGTTGTCACTTGTTAGGAGTTATATAGTGCAGAGGACCTAGTGAGGAGAACAAAGACATGGGAGGTGGTGAAGGTTGCTGCATTAGCAATTTATTAGGTGTTCACGATTATGTTGCGGCACATGGGGATGCAGGAAAGTTTAGGTTCACATGGAAGGTGGCAGGAGACATGTTTTTGTCCTTGTTAGTTTACAATCTCAAATTTTCAAATTGTTAATGAGTTCTTGTTTTTGTTCGAACTTTTATTTGTAAACTTTTGATTGTAATTTATGCTAAGTTGTTAGGTGACAAATTTTACGATGTACGCTTTTAGAGTCTTTTGGATATAAATAGGTTTTTGTGAGTATATTTAATTTTCAATGACATGTATCTTTTTATCAGAATTCGTTGCTGCATTGAATAATATATAAGGGTTATATTCAAGTATAAAGCTTGTGTTTTTCTTTATATTATGCTTAGTTTTCGCTTATATATGTTGATATATTCATAAGAATACATTATTGAGTTATTTGGACTTTGTGATTGAGTTCTATGTGGAGTTTGAGAATGTTGTTGATTTATGCGTCAGTTTGTGTACGCGTCAGATTTTGTACTGTGGAGTTTGAGATATGGGAATATTTTTGTATTCATTAATAATACACCGTTCAGTGGGTTTCTACTATTCCAAGCTCTAGGCTTAAGGTCCTGTGATGGGTGTTTTTATGCTGCTAAAATCTGGTGTGTTAGGCTTTATGGGCCGTCCATGATATATAGAGCGAGTTTTTGATTTGGCATTTTGAAGTAAGTGTGGGTAGTAGTTTCACATGGTGCCGTTGTTGCTATTGTGTGGCTGATTATGCTGTTCAGAAATTGGATTATGTGCCTTTCCAATTTTCTATGTGATTGTTGTGGTTAACATGTGTTTAATGCTTGAGTGTGATTGTGAACTTGTTGGAATAGAGCTTTGAACCTAGAATTGGCAACTCTTAGGTTAGGCATGTCTAATTGCACAATCTTGGACCCGGTGTATGGATAGAGCATTGCATGTTTTGAGTTTAACCATGGATTGGACGTTGTTTGTGAGAATTGGTGTTTCTAGCATATGTTTGAGTGACCTAAGTGAAATAGGTGATTATTGTAAAGGGGGCTTAGAGAACTTGTGAGTTCTTGTTGAAAATATGTGTGATTTAGTGTCTTAGTCTCCATGTTGGTGTCTCATGTATTTCCCAAGGCTATGTTGGAAGCAAGTTGAACATATATTGGTACTTGTTGCTTGAAGTGATGATAAACATGTTGTTTATGGACTGTTTCAAGTTGAATTTGTTGCTTTATGTTGGTTTTGAGCTGTATTTTGTTGCTCATACTGATTTTACTGCAGTTGGGACTGTATGCTGCTGAATTTTGGGCAATTATGCTGTCTTTTTATTATGTTTTGCTGAATTTTAGCTATGAGTTGGGAAAACATGATATGTTTGAGTCATATGTGGACTTGTGTTGTCTTGGGAGACTTGTATGCCCTTAGGATCATTGTTTCATGCCCTTTTTTTTTTCTCTAGTTTTGGGAAAAGGGTAAGGCGTAGGTCTTGTGTGAACCTTGATTGACCATAGGTTTGGTTCATTATGTTGTATGCTCATATTGGGTTGTTTTGGATGTTGTTCATGATGGAGTTTTGTGATGCAATGTATGAATTGATTTGGTTAACTTGAATTCTGGGTGAATTGCATGTTTAGCTTGGATTTCATGTTGATGTTGTCATAGACTTGATTACCATGAATTATTTGGAATTGTTGATGAGTTTGAACTATGTGATTGAATCCTAGCGGGAGTTTAAGAATGTTTTGAATTTGTGACACTGTAATTGAGTTCTATAATGTGGAGATTGGGGTTGCGATTGTATTGTATTGAAAAGCATACGAATTTCCTTTTTGGTCAATTTTATGCTGATTACTTTAATATAGTTTTTATCTGTTTTATTTTTCTTATTGCTTGAGGCACTGGGTTTGTTGTTGTTATTTTTCTTATTGCTTGGTTTGTTATGTGTCTGTACTATTGCTCAGATGACAAGAATTTTCTAACATGAGTGTTGTATTTATTTTTTTCAGATGTTGGAAGACTGCATTGGAAATTCCTGTTTTCGTTGGAACTTTTATTTGCAAATTTTTGTCGGATTTATAGTTTTTGCTAAGTTGTTAAGTGACAAATTTAACAATGTACGCTTTTAGTGTTTTTGTATGTAAATTGACTTTTATAAGTATTTGAATATTTAAGTTTCAATGACATCTTTACTTTTTATTAGAATTCATTGTTACATTGAATGATATGCAACCCTGTGTAAGCGGGAGCCCTTGAGGCACTGGGTATGTTCCTATGTTCCTATTGAATGATATGTAAGAGTTATTTCTATATGATTATACTGTACTATTTTATAGGTGTTATACTGAAATTAAATATCGGTATACTACATTTATGTACAGGTGCTATGAACATCCCGATAAGTGTCCTTATATGGATTTACAGGTGTTGTAAACAATCAGAAAATTATTTTTATATTACATAAATGTATAGGTATTTATGAATGTATATATTGCACTATATGAACGTACAAGATTTTTAACGTCGATAAATTTTTCTATTAGAATTCTCTTTGATGGGGGAAGCATTTTTAATGACGGATTTTGATATCATTAATAGATGGAAAACGTTTTAATGACGATTTATTATTGTTGTTATTTTTTAACGATGGTCTATATTGTCGTTACTATTTTCAATTAGTAGCGCGAAAAATTTTAACACGGTTTTTGTCGTCATTAAAACGTTTTCCTATATGACGGTCAATATTTGTAACAACAACAATTATTGTCGTTATTAATCAACTCTTTAACGACAGTGCCACCTGACATTAAAGACTTTACTTTTAACGACAACATGTGACGTCGTTATTGATTTCACTTTTAACGACGGACATAGTATACCGTCGTAGATACCTTTTAACGACGGCTCGTTGATCCCACATAGTATTAACGTTGGAAGCAATAACGACGACAAACGATGGGAAGTTTTCGTTGTCGTTAAAAGTATTAACGACGGTAAACTAGACTTTTAACGACGATAATAACTGTCGTTAATGACCCTTTCTCTTATAGTGCAATTTTAAGAAGGGCTATTGTGCGCTTTAACCTGGCTCTCTTGAACCAGTTAATGTAATCTTCCACATATTCACTTGGCTTTTGTCTCATTTGAGCTAAGTCAAACATGGAAGTTCCTAACTCCATTCTTGAAAACTAAGCCTGAAATTTCCTTGCCATGTCATCCCAACAATAGATGGAATTAGGTGGCAGGCTAATGTACCACTGAAACGCAGTCCCATTTAGGGAATTAAGGAATAACCTAAGCTTGAGATACTGAATTGTCAGCCGCTTCCCTACACTGGCAATTAAATCTTGCCAAGTGCTGGAGGGCAAACAAAGTCCTTCCCCTGAGAAGAGGGTAAACTCGGGGATTTTATATCCTCGAGGAAAAAGGTATTCCCTGTCTATGTAATCAAGGTAAGGTTTACTATACAAGGGTGTATTAACCCTTCTAAGGCCCAGCCCATATATCTGCTCAATAAGGGCAGCCAGTTGGCCCTGGAGGGTTAGGTTAGGCACATGTTTATGTGCTTACCATTTCCCCTCAAGTGGGTGTGGATCTCGAGGGGGATCTGTAGGATACCCTGAGCACCCATCACAATTAGGCGTGGGAACAGTTGTTTCCCCCCAAACCTAGGGTAACCCCCATGATTAATGTGGCCATGTGCTTGGTTGGCCGCGAAGTATGTTCAAGCAAGACCTAAGTTATATGGCTTGCCTAGGAGAAAACCAATATTAAAAGGGCTATTGGTTCATCCTTGATTGATCAATCCCCAAGTTGTGGTCTTGAAAAGGTGGGTAATTAACTTGCCCCCAGGTGTGATAAGTATGGAAAGGTCTAGGAAGGATAGGTTGGTTCCCAAGAGTAGGTACCTGTCCTTGCATCCCTATTTCGAGGCCTTGAGTGGGCCTCGAGGTTACCTCTACTACTTAAGGAGGGTATGAATGGTTTTTCCCCCTGTCTTGGGGATAAGTAACACTGGCACATTGGCGTTGAGATCCCTCGATGCCAGAGAAAAACTTTGTTTCTAAGGGTCAGCAATCCCAAAGGGCACATTGTTTCTATGGCTGGATTCCAAGTGTGTGACACTCCGGTTAGCCATAAGTGGGTTTTCCATTATCTTAGGGACATTATAGTCAACCTAAGTCACTAGTAATCGTTAGCTTGAGAGAGTTTCACAAGGATATCCAATTGGAGTTGAGGGAGGAGGGGCAGGCCTAAGTTGCCTGATATCCTCTCTAACGGCTTGAACCAAGCCATTATGAGCCTCAACCTATCTAACCAAGATAGGCTTGACCTCAACTACTGCTATCTTGCCACGTCCTTAGCAATAAGGGTAGCAGTAAAAGACAAGGTTGAGTTCATTTCAACTAAGACTCTGTCAGTCTCCCTGTGAGGCCTGTCATGCATCGAAGTTCCAACGTTGTTCATTACGGCTCTTATGGCAACAGAGCTTTCATATCGGGCGGTTAGATTGCGCTTTCTTTTAGCACATTGTCTCTCATAGGCTTCTTTTTATTGTTTGTTGGACTCTTTGGTCTACGATTTCTAAATAGCGTTTATTCATAGCCATGAAACTCTTGCTAGAATAGCCATTTATATCTATTCGTTCAACCTCTGGGATGTCATCATCTCCACCGTTCTCACCGCTGTGGCTATGATTTGGTTCAACCCTTCATGTTATAGGGCTTTGTTCAAGAGGATGCTCAAGCGGGGATCCAATCAAAGCTAAGCTCTCTGGCTTCTCAAGCTCCAGAGCACTGGACCTCCTAGCTCTGACCATTGGTGAATGGTCTGAAACAACGCTCTAGTAATCCATGATGGACCAAAGACAATGAATTATTGTTTTAAGCCTCCCACTGTGGTTGCCAAAATGCGTGTTTGCTTTATTTTGTTTGCAATTAAGTGTGATATGGAAGCCATAAAATGATAAGCAAAACAATTATACAAAAGGGACTCATCGCGACTAGGAAGTGAGTCTAAATAAAAACTATACTTCTTTGACCTCAACCATTCACCGTTTTCAGAGAAAAGGTTGTGGTATGTTGGTGTATCTGACTTCGAAAATAATGTGAGTTCAGCTTATGCTTCACTTAAGAAGACTTTTGTTAAGTATTTTTGTGGATATATATGCACATATGTTGACAAAAAATAAAAGGATATGGACCTAACTCAAGTAGCAGCTACAGTGATGGAGCAGGGCCCATAGACACCTTTCTTCATATACTTAAAAATTAAGAACTTGGGTGGAGACAAGCCCGAGAGCTCAGCAGTCTACTTACAAGCTCGAGTCAATCAGGTTTTTAAGCCTGGCACTCTTGACATATAATAACTTGAATGAGTTAAGGTCTATCAAGAATAAAATGGAGCAAACTGAATTCAAGTCACTGGATTAGGACCAATGCAATCAAGGTCAAACCTTGACCATCAAAGCCCTAAACAATGGCATGAACCTAAGTTCATCTAACTTATTAAGCAGTGACAGTAATGTTAAGACTAATGCAATCAAGGTCAAGCCTTGGTTATCAAAGCTTTAAACTAAAGCCTCAATTTTAACTCGTTGAAATTTTAGAACATATTAAAACTGAAAGTTCATACCTGATGCTCGAGAAACTGTATTATTGATGAAGCAAGTATAGCAAGTTCTACACTAAGCTAAGCTATGCTAAGTTACGCTACTCCTAAGAAAAGAGCACAATTGTGCTGTAAAGAAAACTTGATGAAGTTTTGTATTGTGGTGGTGTTGTTGTTGGACTGACACTGAGTCCTTTGTTTATAAAAAAAAAAAATTTGCTTCTTTTAATTATGTAGCAACTCTTCCCACGTCAGGCCAATAAGTTTCCTCTTGCGCACACAAAATATCAACAAACATTTCCTTAATTCAGCATTGGAGGGAATTCCTTAGTGCCCACGTCCATTATCCTAGAAGAAGTCCCTTCTAGAAGACCCACATTCTCTTAGATTAAGCTTATGTGCCCAAGTATTTGAGATTATGCTCCAAGTAACCATCTCAAGCCTGAAACCACCTGTCTTACAGCCTTCTTGACAGTCCCTTAAGCTTGAGCTCTCTTTCTACCCTTCAACCATCTGGAGTTCTCGAGTTGTTGATACCTTTTTAAGGGTGATCATCTCTTCAGGATGCTGTGTTGGAAAAAATAATCAAAAATTATTACCTCAATAGCGTGGAAATGAAGAGTTACCGATGAAGTAGAGCTAAGCGAGGCACGGATCACACTTTCTTTAAGACGGTTTCCACTCTCCTACGGATAAGCCCGATGCAGTAGGTAAACAGCGCGCCGTCCCCAGGATACAACGCTCAGCTATCGCCAACGCTGTTAGACCCTGCACTGATCTAAGAGGCCAAAACTATACTACCGAACACTCTTAACTCAAAATAAAAGATGGGAATTATAAGCAAGTAGAAGGAGAAAGCTTGCTGCTGTATATACAAAATATCACATTTTAATCCCTATTTATAGGGTAAAACAAGATCAAAGCACTAAATAATAAAATTAATTTTTTCCTTTACCCATTGGAGTATTAAGGGCCCATTTACTGGCATTTGTGCCGTTGGGCCAGCGTTACTGTAGTGCCCAATGGCACTTTGCTCTCTCTTTTTTTTTTTCCTTTTTTTTAAAATTATTATTATTATTAATTTTAAAGGAAGAGAAAATAGGAATTTTTATTAAAAACCAACAATTCCCCACCTTTTAATACAAATTTGAGTTAAGCAGAACTTTCATACATTATAAGGGTGGCCTCGCCTTGAAACCCTTACTAGTGTTTCAACAATTCTCATACTAGAGTCAAAATGGACTTAGCCTTGAAACTTTAGCTTCTTGAAGGCACGTAGAACGTATCACACATACGAAAGCTCAAAGTGTACATCAGTTTTGGAAGTTCGCACATTATGGCCCTGTGCATTCCTGGATTTCATGAGCGCTCTAGAGAACTTGCCCGGGTTCTCATAAGAGGCGGCCTTGACCTCTACACTCATATAGGTGAGTCGGTCAAGAATGTACTCATGGCCACACAGCCCACCCGTATGGGCTACAGACTACATTAAGAGCTGTATTAGCTCAACCTCAATTACGGCCACAAGTAAGCATGCTCGACACCATAGGGATGGGCTATCAATTAATTTCAAAATAAGGCATGCTACCCCAGTTACTCTATGATTCGTTTGTCCCTTTTCAAGGTATCCTCATGAGCAACTTATTCTTCTTTGGGCTTCAGCCCCATCCCCCTCGATGTCATCCAGATCTTATCTCTAGCTAGAGCTTTTGTTAACGGGTCAGCAATATTATCGTGTGACCTCACATGAACAATATTCACGGCGCCATTAGTAAGATGTTCTCTTACCATACTATGTTTTCTTCTCACAGACCTGAATTTTCCGTTATAGTATTTATTATGCACACGTCCAATCACCGCAGTGCTATCACAATGCAACAATATGGATGGCACTGGTTTCGCCCACATAGGGATATCATATAATAAGTTTCTCAACCAGTTTGCCTCATCACAGGCTATAGATAGAGCAATAAGCTCTGCCTTCATTGTGGATTTTGCTATGATTGTTTGCGTCTTTGATTTCCAACATATTGCACCACCACCTAAGGTGAACACATACCCACTAGTAGACACAGCGTCTCCTGTGTGAGAATTCCAATCTGCATCACAAAAACCTTCAACAACAGCTGGAAATCTGTTATAACATAGAGCATAATTCACAGTCCTTTTTAGATATCTCATTAGACGATTAATAGCAGTCCAATGAAGGAAAGATGGTTTATGTGTGATCCTACTCAAGACACCAACTGTATAAGCAATATCAGGACGTGATGTATCAGCAGCATATCTGAAACTACCAATAATTTTAGCATATTCACTTTGATTAATAACATCCTCATTCTTTTCAGTGGGAACCAAGTTTACATTTGGATCTAACGGTGTGCTAACAGGCTTACAATCATAGTATTTAAATTTTCTCAGCATCTTTTCTACATAATGTGATTGATCAAGTAAAATGCCATTGCTAAATCTATTTAATTTCATACTGAGGATAACGTTAGCCACTCCATATCTTTCATGTCAAAATTCTTTTTGAGCATAGTCTTTGTAGAATTTATGACATCTAGATTAGTGCCGAAAATTAATAAGTCATCTACATACAAGCTAATCATCATATGAGAGATGCCAACAGACTTATAATATATACATTTGTCACTCTCATTTATTTTAAACCCATTATCTATAAGACAAGCATCGAATTTTTCATGCCACTATTTAGGGGCTTGTTTAAGCCCATATAAAGACTTACTTAATTTACACACTTTATGTTTGCTACCCCCGGTTCTCCAAACCCTTCAGGTTGGTCCATGTAAATTTCTTCAATTAAGTCTCCATGTAAGAATGTCGTTTTTACATCCATTTGAGGTATTTCTAAATTGTGTACAGCGGCTATGGCAACTAGCACCCGAATAGAAGAGACTTTAGCTACGGGTGAGTATGTATCAAAGAACTCAATATCCTCCTTCTGTGTAAAGCCTTTTGCTACTAACCTAGCTTTAAACTTATCTATAGAACCATCAGGCTTACGTTTTCTTCTAAGAACCAACTTACATCCTATAGTTCTGCAACCTTCGGGTAGATCTACTAACTTCCATGTTTTATTAGCACGTAAAGAGTCCATTTCATCATTAATCGCTTCTCTCCAAAATTCACAATCAGGTGAGGTGAGAGCTTCCTGTATGGACTGAGGTTCATCTTCGACTGAACATATTACATCTTCAATAACAAGAGGATGTTCTTTTATATTATAAATTAAATAATCGGGGACAAAATCCTTTTGAATCATTGATCTCTTACTTCTTTTAGGTTCTACAGTTGAAGAATCTATTGGGAGCATATTGTCAGGTTCAACCTCCGAGGAATTTTCAATACGCCCATCAATTTTTGTTTTAAACGGAAACTTATCTTCATGAAATATAGCATCCATTGTCTCTATAACTATATTATCCTCTAGGTTCAAGAATCTATATGCTTGACTATGAAAGGCATATCCTATAAAGACACACCTAATAGCTCTTTCTCCTAATTTGGAAATTTTAGGGTCTGTTTTTCTAACAAAGGCAAAACAACCCCAAACCTTTAAGTGATTCAAGTTAGGTCGTCTCCCTCTTCATAATTCATAAGGTGTTTGGAGTATATTTTTTCCGAGGTACTCTGTTAAAAACATAATTGGCGGTGAGTATAGCCTCCCCCCATAAATTTTTAGGTGCACTAGCGCTAACCATCATAGCATTAGTATAGCCAATTAGTGTCCTATTTTTATGTTCTGCCACCCCATTGGAGGGAGGAGAGTAACCGGGAGTAACTTCATGCACTATCCCTTCCGAACGAATAAAGTCTATTAACCCTAAAGTCTCATATTCCCTACCTCTATCAGTTCTAAAACTTTTAATCTTTTTATTAAAGCGATTCTCTACTTCTCTCACAAAAATTTTCAATTTTTCGAATGCTTCACTTTTATTTTTAATTAAGTAGACATAGGTGTACCAAGAAAAATCATCGATAGATGTTATAAAATATCTTTTACCACCAGGGGTTAAAATTCCTTCAAATTCACATATGTCAGAATGAATGAGCTCTAATAATTCGGTACTCCTATGAACCGACTTGTGAGGGCTTTTGCTAATCTTGGTTGGACTACAATTTTCACATTTTTTAAACTTATTACTGAGTTTAGGAATTAAACCAAGAAAGCACATAGAGTTCATATACTTGCTATTAACATGACAAAGACGTGCATGCCAAACGTTCGCATAAGAAACAATATAAACGGAAACTGAGTTATCTTTATTCATTTCAATGTTTAACTTGAACATACCATCACATGCAAACCCTTTCCTAACAAAGACATTATTTTTGGTGATCACATATTGGTCAGATTCGATAGTTTGCTTAAAACCCGCTTTATTTAGCAAATATCCAGACAGTAGATTTTTGCGGATTTCAGGGGTATGTAACACATCCTTAAGGGTCAAAACATGACTAGAAGTAAATTTAATTTCAATTTCACCAATGCCTAAAACTTTAGTCGTGTGAGAATCACCAAGTAACACTTTTTTCTCAACCTCTACCGGGGAATAGGTCTTAAACAAATTTCGGTCATGACAAACATGTCTAGAGGGACCCGTATCAGCCCACCATCCATCGTAATTCTCTAACAAATTAATTTCTGTTAACATAGCCACAAGCGGCTCCTCGGTCACAATAGCTTGAGGTGTGGGTCCATTTTTTCTATAACGACAATCTCTGGCAAAATGACCCATTTTTCCACAATTGAAACAAGCAACATTAGTACATTTATGTTACCCTTGACCATTAGGTGGGTTGCCTTGTTTTTTATATTCCTGACCGAATTTAGAAGCATTTTTAGGACCATTTTTACGATGTCCATTATATTTCATTCCATTCCCCTTAGGTTTCAGATAGGCATTGGACTTGTTATTTTGACCCTTAGGAGTGTTTTCATGGGCAGAAATAAAATTTACCTTATTGCGGTCTCCATTAGTTACCTTATTGTTGTCTTGTTTTCTCGCTTCTTCTTCACATTGTAGTCGAACCATGAGGCTCTCAGTTGTTAGCTCCTTTTGCTTGTGACGAAGCCTCTTTTGGAATTCTTTCCAAGACTCGGGAAGTTTGTCTATTATAGCAGCTACTTGTATGTGCTCATCTATTTTTACGCCCTCAGTTTTGATGTCATTAACAAGATTGAGGAGTTCTTGTGTTTGTATTTGGACCGACTTATCCTCTACCATTTGAAAACGGAAAAATTTGCTACAAGCATACTTTTTCACCCCGGCTTCCAAATTTCATTTGCACTTTCATAGTTAATAGAGTAATAATCATAAAGATCATCGGAAAGGCAATTGAGAACATAATTTTTGCAATCGTCTTCATCATTTTGCCATTTTTCAACCAAGGTAGCATGTTTCTTTTTTTCCTCATCACTCATTTTAGTGACATCTTTTTCATTAGGGTCTTCGTTGTTGAGAATCCATACTACCTTCATAAGTTTTAAATAAAATAAGACATTTTTTGCCCAATGTTTGAAATGTTCACCGGAAAAACGGAACGGCTTGTTAAGATCATTGGAAATAGGTGTAGTAGAGGTAGTATTGGCTATAGTGGAATCCATGAAACCGTCTTAAAATTGTTGGAAAAAATAATCAAAAATTATTACCTCGATAGCGTGGAAATGAAGAGTTACCGATGAAGTAGAGCTGAGCGAGGCACGGATCACGCTTTCTTTAAGACGGTTTCTACGCACCTACGGTAAGCCCGATGTAGCAGGTAAACAGCGCGCCGTCCCCAGGATACAACGCTCAGCTATCGCCAACGCTGTTAGACCCTGCACTGATCTAAGAGGCCAAAACTATACTACCGAACACTCTTAACTCAAAATAAAAGATGGGAATTATAAGCAAGTAGAAGAAGGAGAAAGCTTGTTGTTGTATATACCAGATATCACATTTTAATCCCTATTTATAGGGTAAAACAAGATCAAAGCACTAAATAATAAAATTAATTTTTCCTTTACCCGTTGGAGTATTAAGGGCCCATTTACTGGCATTTGTGCCGTTGGGCCAGCGTTACTGTAGTGCCCAACGGCACTTTGCTCTCTCTCTTTTTTTTTTCCTTTTTTTTTAAATTATTATTATTATTATTATTTTTAAAGGAAGAGCAAATAGGAATTTTTATTAAAAACCAACATGCTGGGCTTGAGACACCGTTACTTTAGCACCTAAAGGCTTAATTCCTCTCGAGGGAGTCCTCAAGTGTTAAGCACGTGGCACTTTGCTCAAAATGGCATCATCCTAGCCCCTTTCGAAATTAAGGTGTAAACAATGGGAAAAGTTGATAGAGGGACTCACAATTAGGAGGATAAAGATGTCATATTTAAAAATTATAAGGGATAGATTGTCATATAAATTAAAAGTTACTATAGAGTAAAACTTACCTAGAGGGGGTTAGATAAGTTACTTCTTACGTTTTGAAGCAATTAGAAATTGCTTAGCAATTTCCATTTCCCGCACTCTGCCTACTTCCCGCATACCAAACAGGAGCCAAAATCGGCACTTCCTATGAATTGCAACTTCCTGCATCTACTTCCCATATACTAAATGAGGCCTATGTATCAATTATAATTATTCAAACAAGATTAAATGTCATAAAGGTCAAACACAATAACTATAAGATCATAGTATTATCAAGGCTCGGTGTTTAAAAGGTTGTTATACTCTATTAGACCACAACTACTTAAAACAATCAAATTCAAAAGAACTCAAATAGTGCATTTGATTCAAAACCGTTATTATTTGTAAGGAAATTATAACTAAAGTATTTTGAGGTTTGACTATTTTCCACCTAGGTACCCTAACATTTTAATATATACAATGGGATACCTTTGAGGTATAAAAATTTTATCACTTAGGTACCTCAAAGTTATGAAAATTTATAAATTAGGTACCTCTTTGCAAAAATCCAATATACTTTCGTTAGAAAATGCTATAAGTATTTTCATTAGATTTGATGATTTTTTATCCAAAAATATTAACACAACACATGATTTTGACAATATATGGATAGTTTATATCAAAATTCGGTGAACTTTTTGTCATAATTCATTGAATCTTTATGGAAAAAATTGACATAACTTTTATAAATTAGCATAATATTGAACTAAATTAGCATTCTTTTTTTTAAAATTGATCAGATTCATACAAAAGTTTATCAAATTTTGACATAAGATACTTAAGTGATAAAAAATTCAAATCTCAGAATACCTCATTGCATATATTGTAATATCAGATTACTGATATGATAAATCCTCAAATCTCAAGGTATAGTCGTTGCCCAAAATGGCCCAAAATAAAAATATATTACCCAAATGGGCCATTTCAAAAAATATTTTTCCAAATGGCCTCCACATTAGCAAATTAAAAAAAAATTTTTTTTTTGGGGTAATTGACACTCTAAACCTATTTATTTTTTATTTAATTTTTAATAAATTATTAATTATTAATTAAATTTTTATTATCATATTATATTTAGCTTTATAATATACGTTTAGTTAAAATATAATATGTAATTTATAATAAAAAATTTAAATTCAATTATTTGTTAAATATTAAATAGTATTATTTATACATAATTTTTTAATTTACTTATTATTACAATTATTTAATAATAGTCATTTGTTTACATAATATTTAACATAAATTATTATATACGTTTAGCTAAAATATAATATGTAATTTGTAATAAAAAATTTAAATTAAATTATTTGTTAAATATTAAATAGTATTATTTATACATAATTTTTTAATTTACTCATTATTACAATTATTTAATAATAGTCATTTGTTTACATAATATTTAACATAAATTATTATATTTAAAATTAATATCCTAAGGAGGGAGGTATGCAAAAAAAAAAAATTTAATTTGCTGATGCAGAGGCCATTGTCAGGGTTTGACCCTGATTCTTGAGAGAAAGAGTAGAGAAAAGCTGTGTTCAACTATGGAGGTAGATGAGAGGAGGGAGAGAGAGAAAGAGAACAGAATTGTGAGGTAAGAGAGAGAGAAGAAGGTTCAGGAATTAGGGAGAAAAGGGAAAATTATTATTTCTTTGGATAGATCATTACAAGCTAGTTGACCCTCATTTATACCAAGAACAAGTATTCACCAACTCTTTAACAATCACTTAACAAACTAACAAACTCAACTCTTTTACACTTCATCAATTGCAAGTGTGGGCAATACAAGTATATGTAAAATTGTACAATCTAAGTGAATTCGTGACATTAGCCATCCCTCATGACAACCTTGTCCTTAAGCATGAGCTGCGAAATCAGGAAACTGAGCTTTGATAGCTGTCTAGTCCTCCCATGGCCTCTTCTTCACTCAAATTCATCCACTTAATGAGCCATTGAGTTGCAGCCTGGTTTTGTATTTCTATCACCCGTCTAGCTAGCTCCTGTTCTGGTGTAATCTTCAATTCACCAAGGAGAGTTGTTTGAGGCAAGTGCTTAGTAACTATAGCTTGTGTTCCCATCTTCTTTTTGAGCTGAGACACATGAAATACAGGGTGAATAAGACACCCTTGGGGCAGTTGGAGTTTGTAAGCAACCTGGCCCACCCTTTGCAGCACTGGGAAGGGCCCATAGAACTTGGAGGAGAGCTTGAGACTTCTTCTAATGGCAGCTGAGGTCTGCCTGTATGACTGAAGCTTCAAGTAGACCCACTGTCCTGGCTATAGGATTTATTCAGATCTATTCTTATCAGCATAATGTTTCATCCTGGGCTGAGCCTGCACCAATCTGTGCTTTAGCTGCTGTATGGTAGACCTCATTTCCTTCATCCAATCTTCTACTGATGCCACTGCAAGAGTAGGGCCTGGGAGATTGTCCAGGTGCAATTGGGGAGCCTCATAGCCATACAAGGCTTCAAAAGGTGTGATCTTAAGGCTACTGTGGTAATTAGTATTATACCATAATTCTGCAAGTGAGAGCAATTTATTCCAGTGTTTGGGTCTATCCAAACAAAAATATTGCAAGTAAGTTTCTAAACATTGATTCACCCTCCTAGACAGCCCATCTGTTTGAGGGTGGTATGAGGAGCTCATATCAATGGAGTTTCCCTATAACTTGAAAAGTTCCTGCCAGAATAGGCTAAGGAATACTTTGTCTCTATCTGAGACAATACTTTCAAGAAAACCATGCAATTTATGGACATTGTCCGTGGATACCCTTGCCACATGAGTGGCAGTATAAGGATGAGATAATGACATAAAATGTGAGTATTTTGTGAGCCTATCAACTACCATAAGGATGGTGTCCCTTCCTTCTGAGGGTGGAAGGCCCTCTATAAAGTCCATTGCAATATGGGACCATCACTGCTTTGGTACTGGTAATGGTTGCAGCAGCCCAGGGGAAGCAACATGTTCAGACTTGCTCCTTTGACATATGTCACATTCAGCTACCAACCTGCGGACCTCAGCCTTTAATTGTGGCCAATAGGACATTTTCTTCAATCTTTGGTAGGTGGCATTCACACCTGAATGTCCCCCTACAGGAGAGGAATGAATGGTGGACACAAGCTGAGCTTTCAAGTTTAGTCCCTGGCCAATATATATTCTTCCCTGGAACCTAAGGATTCCATTTTTAAGCTTATATTTAGGGTGACTGTTAAGAGCAATCAGTGTCTCAGCCAACAATTGTGAACACACAATGTCATTCTCATAGCTTTTTACAATTTCATTCACCCATGTTGGCTGCACTACAGAGATAGTAATAGCCAAACAAGAGTCTGGAAATCTCCTTGATAAGGCATCAGCCACTTTAATTTCTTTCCCCTTGTTGTAAGAAATAGGGTAGTCTAAGCCCAAGAGTTTAGACATAACTTTTCTCTTAATAGTTGTTGTTATTCTCTACTATAAAAGATGCTTTAGAGCCTATTGATCTGTCTTAATCACAAAGATGCCTACCTCGAGGTAGTGCCTCCATTTGGAGACAGCTAAGAGAATAGCCATGAACTCTTTTTCGTAGGCTGATAGCCCTGCATTTTTAGGACCAAGTGCCTTACTAAGGAAGGCAAGTAGCTTCTCTTGTTGCATTAGAACAGCCCCCATTCCCTTGTCACTTGCATCAGTCTCAAGGACAAAGGTTAATGAAAAATCTGGCAAGGCTAGGACTAGAGCTTCAGTCATGGCTATTTTTAGGGCCTGAAAAGCCATTGTTGCCTCATCTGTCCAGCAAAACCCAGCTTTTTTGAGTTGGTCAGACAATGGTGTTGCTGTACTACCATAATTTTTCAAAAATTTGAGGTAACACCCAGTGAGATCCAAAAATGATCGTAGTTCTTTTACGTTTTGAGGAGAAGGCCAAGAGGTCATAGCCTCAACCTTAGTGGGATCTGTAGCCACACCAGAAGATGAAATAATGTGACCAAATATTCAATTTTGGGTTGAGCAAAGCTGCATTTGGACCTTTTTGCAAAGAGCTTATGTTTTCTGAGTTGTTGCAGCACAACTCTTAAGTGTTCAACATGGGAATCAAGTGAAGTACTGTATACTAAGATGTCATCAAAGAACCCCCAGACATACTTTCTCAAATAAGGGCCAAATACATCATTCATCAAGGATTGAAAAGTGGCTGGGGCATTTGTAAGCTTAAAAGGCATGACTCTAAACTCGAAGTGGCCGTGATGAGTCCTAAATGCAGTTTTGGGAATGTCAGGCTTATGAACTCTAACTTGGAAGTAGCCAGCCCTCAGGTCTAGCTTGGAGAAGACTTCCTTTAAGTTCATCTAGAAGGTCATCCATGTGAGGTATAGGGAATTTATTTTTTATTGTATTGCCATTGAGCTCTCTGTAATCAACACAAAATCTCATTGTTCCATCTTTTTTCTTAACTAGCAGTATAGGGGAAGAGAATGGGGAACAACTTGGTTGTATAATTGAGGCTTCCTACATCTCCTTCACAAGCCTTTCTATTTCTTTCTTTTGTAGGTAATGATATCTATAAGGCCTGATACTAAGTGGCTTAGTATCGAGTTTTAATGGTATATGGTGGTCATGTGACCTGGGAGGTGGCAAGGATTTTGGCTCCATGAACACATCACTATACTCAGCTAATAATGACAAAATAGATGAAGTAGTGGATGATTCGGATACCTCACAATCTCATTGCCTTGTACCAGCATTAGGGTAGCCACGAAGTACTCCTCATTCTGTTGGCAGAGACCTTGCATCTTCTATTCAGTAAGAAGCTTTAGTGTGCCACTCTCTTTTATGCTAGTCAGTTCCACTACTTTGCCTTCTTTACTGAAGCTGAGCCTAAGCTGGTTAAAGCCCAAGGATACAATGCTGAATTACTTCATCCAGTCAACCCCAAGCAACATATCACATCCCCCAATCTTCATCAACCGAATGTAGTATGAAAAATTATGGCCTTGCATTTGCCAACTTTCCAAACACTGCTATTTACTCATCTTAGTTTGGCCATTAGCCACTATAATCCCCAATGAAGCAACATCTTCCAAGGTGAACCCTGCCTCCTTAGCTAACCTAGGGTCTAGGAAACTGTGGGTACTCCCACTGTCTATCAGTATAACCACTGACCTTTTGTGCAAATGACCCAAGATTTTTATGGTACTAGAAGAAGAACTACCAGTGAGGGCATGGGCATATAGACCTCTTCAGCTCTTTCATCACATGGGTCTATCAGCGGGTCCTCTTTTGTCTCAGTTACTGATGATTGTTCAGGATCAGTTCCTGGGTCACGTAATTCAGCTGCCTCTGTGCTGTGAAGGGTTTGGTTGTCACACTTATGCCCTGGATAATACATTTTGTTATATTTATAGCATAAGCCTGGGTTTCTGGGTGATTGATGTCTGGTCAAGTTCCAGGTGATTTTAGGATGGGATTGGATATATTTTTGTGGGTTATGGGTTATGGTTGCAGGAGTGTTATGGATTTTGAGGAGGTTTCTTGCTTTTTGCAAGGTATTTTTTGAGGATTGGGACAATAAACGGGCCTTGTTGAATGCCTCAAAGAGAGATTTAGGTTGAAGGGCCTGGATTAGTGGCTGGATCTCCTTGTCAAGACCAAATATGTACAATGATAGGAAATAAATCTCACTGAAAGAGCTATCAGTTGCAAGCATATGAGATTTTAATTCTTCAATTTGTTCCTGGTACTCAATGATTGAACTGTTCTGCCTGAACTTGTTGAACTGACTGACTATGTCAGTTTCACCATGGTCCTCAAACCTCACATAAAACTCTTCACAAAATTCATGTCACCCATCAGACCATCCAACCAAACATCAGTCTTATCATCTAAATAGGCAGCCGCCATTCCCAACTTCTTGGCTTCTGATACCCGGTAGAATGCAAAATACCTCTGGTAGCACCAAACCCAACTCCTAGGGTTCGCTCCAGTAAAGATAGGGAAGTCCATTTTTGGTTTAGGTTGGGAACTGTTACCTCCGCAAGAGCCTTCACCATTACTGTTGTCGCTGGTTTCCGGGCAAGCACCCAAGATCGGGGGCTTCCAGGCATTCATTCGGCCTATGTGAACCCTGGACTCGGGAGGACAAGCTTCTAGCTCTGGATCCTTGTTAGAGTTCGTTGCATGCGAAGTATTGACCACCAATTGCTGCATTAGGGCCAACATTTGCGAATTGTTCTGCTGCATGAGTTCAAGGAGCTGTTGATGCCGTTCCTCGGACCTCTGTTGTGACTCCAAAACTCTCTGAGCGAGGCCCTACACTTGGCCTTCGATCTCCGCCATGGAAGGTCGTCCTTTTCCTCTAGCCAGCGCATAACTTGGTTCGGTTTGATCAAGATGAAGATTTAGCTCAAGATCGAGCTCTGATACCAATTGTAAGGGTTTGACCCTGATTCTTGAGAGAAAGAGTAGAGAAAAGCTATGTTCGGCTATGGAGGTAGATGAGAGGAGGGAAAGAAAGAAAGAGAACAGAATCGTGAGGTAAGAGAGAGAGAAGAAGGTTCAAGAATTAGGGAGAAAGGGAAAAATTAGTATTTCTTTGGATAGATCATTACAGGCTGATTGACCCTCATTTATACTAAGTACAAGTATTAACCAACTCTTTAACAAACACTTAACAAACTAACAAACTCAACTCTTTTACACTTCATCAATTACTTGTGTGGGCAATACAAGTTTATGTAAAATTGTACAATCTAAGTGAATTCATAACATCCATTTGGGTAAATATTTTTTAAAATGGACCATTCCGAATAATAGTTTTCTATCTTGGGCCATCTTGAACAACAACTCAACTAAAAAGTGACAATTTTTCTTATTTTTATGATGTGACAAGCATTGTTGTCGACTTTTGTTATCAATAAAATGAGAATGTCTAGAGTGTATATATTCATAGGTAATATATCCATATTAGATTTGGGTAGATTTAGTAGCATTTGACGGGGCGAAAGTGCAAGCTATGCCGATGGTAGAGCTAATTAAGTGGAGGGTGGGGATGTGGCTGTCAGCTTGGGCAGTAGACTTCCTTGACACGGCTGAGCAAATATCAACAAAATCGAATGTGTGCTTTCTTGGTTCAACCCTTGATGCTCGGCTCATGGTTGTTTGGTCAAAGCCACCAAGCCACCAGTGGGTCTTATTAAATGTGATTGTGGCGGTGCATCACAAGGCAAGCCGGATCCGACGGTGGTGGGGGACATGCTGCGTGACCACGACGGCAGATTTCGGGCAATATTGCTCATCTCAATTAGCATTTGAGACTCGAACTATGCAGAAGTAGAAGCTATTTGGTGGGCCTTAGAATTGTCCGTGCAAAATGAGAACCTCAAAGGAAAGACTATACAAATCGAGTCTGACTCTACAAACGTAGTTATTTGGTGTTATCGACCCATGGACCATCCTTGGACCATAGGCTTCTTAATTAATAGAATATGCTCTCTAAAATAGGGTTTTCTTTAGTTTTTTTTGTTTTGGTTTTTGTTTTAAAACCTTGGTTGAGATCGTTATTTCGTATGTGACGTGAAGCAAATCCCCATGCCTATTGATTAGCAAAAAATAGTATTAGTAGAATAAACCTACTTGTTCTATGGATGTAGGATCGTCGAATGGTGGAGAGTATATGATTATTTTGTACTCCTTTTTGAGGCAGGTTTGGTATTGCCATGAAAAAGCTACTTTTTTCATAAGTAAGTTTGTAAAAATTGCTAGTTTAAATAAGCAGATTGTGTTTGGCCAACTAGTAAAGAAGTACTTATGATCTTATTATTAATATTCGGCCAGTGTTCCCAAAAATGCTTTTTTCTATAGAATTACTAGAAAAAACATTAATATAAGTCTTTTATGGTTGAAAACAATCATCCAAAAATCATGTTAAATATTTAAAATATTTTTTCCTTATTTAAATATTTTCTAATTATATAAAATCTCTTTTAAATATTTAAAACTAATTTTTAATATTTTCAAAATTTCTAAAATATTTTTCAATATTTTAAAATATTTGATTTTTAAAAAAAATTAAAAATATTGATCAAAAAAATATTTAAAAACTTAAGTATTTAAAATATTTTCTAAATATTTTAAATATATTGTAAATTATTAAAATATTTTTTTCATATTTAATATATTTTTAAAATATATAAACTATTTTTTATATATATAAATATTTTTCAAATATATAAATTATTTTTTAAATATATTACCAAAGTTTGAGTTAAAAATATATTAACAAACTTCACGGTACCTGAACTAAGTTTTTTCAATTGTTTAATTTTTACTTCTGCTTCTGTTTAAAAGGAGAAGCAACAAATTTCTGCTTCTACTTCAAAATAGAAAAACAGCTTCTGCTTTTAACAACAAAATATTTTTTCATGGTTGCCAAACACTCTCCAAATCTTATGGAGATAAAAAAAAAAAAAAAATTTAAATTAAGTAAAGCCAATGAGGCCCTTAATGAATAAAATTCTCTTGCTTGTCAAAAAAAAAAAAAAAAAAGGGGTAGTGCTATCCAAAAATTGATCCGGATCAAAAAATTGAATCGGACCAGTCGTTCAGTCCATGACCAGACCAGACGAATTTAATTTTTATCCGGACCTTGATTTTAACTTGTGTTTATTTTGGATTTCAATCTGGTTTGCTTGTTCGCCTCAAGTCGCAGAGTGTCTTGCTTTACGGGCAGCCTGTTTGGTAGGTATATGTCTTGTTGTGGTCTCAATTGTGTTTGAGTCTGATTGTCTTAAAATTATTCATGTTTTTTTTCTGGGAGTGCTAAGTCTTTTTGGGAGATTTTGGCTATTGTTGATGACAATAAGCTCATGTTAGGTTCGTTTGCTTTTGTTAGTTTCACTCGGTGTCCTAGAAGTGCCAATTCTTGAGCCCATGAAGTGGCTAGGTTTTATAGGTTGGGTTTATGCTCCCATGACTAGGTGGGTTCTCCCCATCATCAATTTTATCAGTTTTTGTAAATGATCAAGTTCATTAGAGTGCCTTCGGGCTTTTTTGTCCAAAAAAAATTCAAAAAACACTCTAAGACCAGAAAGAAAACTCAATTAATATAATTATGCTACTACTCTTGACTTTTCATTAGAGCACAATTATAAAATTTTAGGCTTACAACCTGGTTTGGGTAATGCTATCCAAAAATTGATCTGGATCAAAAAATAGGATCCAACTAATCATTCAGTCCAAGACTAGACCGGGCGAATTTATTTTTGATCCGGTCCTTGATTTTAACTTGTATTTAGTTCAAATTTCAATCTGGTTTGCTTTTTCGCCTTCGGTAGTTGAGTGTCTTGCTTTACGGGCAACCTGTTTGTTACCAATACGTCTTGACGTGATCTCAGTTGTGTTTGAGTCTGATTGTCTTGAAATTATTCATGTTTTGTCTGGGAGGGAGTGCTTTTTGGAATATTTCGGCTATTGTTGATGACAATAAGCTCATGTTAGGTTCTTTTGCTTTTGTTAGTTTCACTTGGTGCCCTAGAAGTGCCAATGCTTTGGCCCATGAAGTGGCTAGGTTTCATAGGTTGGGTATATGCTCCCTTGATTAGGTGGATTCTCCCCATCCGTCAATTTTATCTATTATTGTAAATGATCAAGTTCATTAGAGTGTCTTTGGGCTTTTTGCTCAAAATAATTCAAAAAAAATCTGAGACCAGACGGAATACTTAATTAATATAGTTATGGTACTCTTCTTGACTTTTCATTAAAATTTTAGGCTTACAACCTTTAGATTTGAAGCTAGCTAAGAGTGAGGACCCACATATGTAGTCCTAAATAAAAATTTATCGTCCATAGATTGTGTCATATTTCACTCTCTGTCTACTTAAATTTATTATATGTTCCTACATTTTATTTTTCATAATTTGATTTTACTAATGAAAGATGTGATAGGAAAGTCATGTAAAATTCTTAATTATCTTTACTACTAAGCACTTGTTTGCTTATAAATATATTAGTAATGTTGTATTTGGTGCACGAATCATGAGTATTTTACAATTTTTTATTTGTTATCATTCCAAATGTTTTTTTTTTTTTTTTTTTTTTATCGGTGTTCTTTGCTATCAAATGACATTAAAGTTTCTAAAAACTAAAAAGATGTAAAAAAATTCAATTTATAATAGAAAAGAAAGAAATAGTAATCAGTCCAAATCGGTCTGTTTTGGTCAAGTCCTATAGTAATCTATTTAATCCCAAGCTAGACCTATTAAATTTCGTCTTTGGTCCTCAAAACGGATAAGTTTCAGTCTTTGATCTCAACACATCTGATTAATCCAGTTTGTGTGTGACTTTACTTGAAACTGACATTAATTAAATCAAAATCAAATCCATTTAAAACCTAATTTTTAAATCTACACTCATTACAGATGGATCATTTCGGATGGACAACTAATGGAGTCAATTCCAATTGTCATCCCTAAATATATAAGTATAATACATGTATTTTCTAACAATCCGTACTGCTTAAAACCTTGCATTGCAGTTGAGCCTTAATTGAGCTTTCGAAGTTCTACTCATACTCGGTTCAATGTGATTGCTTGACTCGATCTATTAGTCGAATAGAACCAATCAATGTCATTATTGAGCTAAGTTCACTTCACTATAGAGCTAAGTTAGGCTCGTCATCAAATAAACATACTATTAAGCCAAGCTATTATATCTGCTAAGGAATCATAACAAGTTGTCAAGAAACCATTAATGAGCTCTACCAAGCTCTTAACAAGTTTTGTTACACTATTTTGTACTTTAATGTCCTAAGAGCTCCTGGTTGAACTCCACTAGTAGAGTCTATCCAACTCAAACTTAATTGATTTACTTATCAAGCCTTCAAATCAAATATGGGAGCTTTTATATATCCCATACACTAGTAGCCAATTGCGGTTAGTTTATTGCCGATCATGTTTTATATTTTAGATTTTAATCATTTTATGAATAATTCAAAATTTATTTTCTAACCTACTATTAGATAATATATCACATAACTATTGCTATTTTATTAAATTTAATAAAACTAATTTTATTAGTTACTGCAGTTACTCTCAAGTTCAATTTCTTATATTATATTTTGTCATTAAAATCAAAATATACATATTTCTACATCAAAAAATTAAAATATCGTATAATTTTTATTAATATTAATATCTAAATCTTTTATTTTTCTTAATTAATATATTACAAATTCAACAAAATTATAAAATAAAAAAACAATTTTTTTGTATTTTGCCTATTGCATCAATTTAGTCATCGTACTTTTAAATGTATCAATTTTGTCGTTGTACTATAACTGTCTCAATTTAGTCCCTGTACAATTGCTATTATATCAACTTGGTCTTACAGTAAAATTTTGAGTTATTTACATTTTAATACCTTAACTTTTTTATAATTATAAAAAGAACCCTGACATTTTGAAATTATTAAAAAGGATCCTGAGATTTTATCATATTAATAAAAAGGACCCTTTCCGGCCATCTGACATCCTAGAAAAATAAAAAGATGAAAATGCGCTTAAGGGAAACGGCGTTGTTTCGGGTCTAATTCTGCACACTTACCAAAACAACGTCATTTTGGTTTTACAAAAATAAAAATAAAAAACAAAAATGCCCTTAAGCAAATTGATGTCATTTTGGATCTGATTCTGCACACTTACCAAAACGATATTTTTGATTTTTAAAAAAATAAAAATAAAAAACATTTTATAATGGGTTATTTAAATTAAGTAAAAAATATGGGTTTGTATAAAGTAAAATTAAACAAAGAGGAGCAAAAAAAAAAAGACATTTGAAAAAATATTTTAAATGTACCATAGTAAATAAATTTAAAAATGACACTAAAAAATATTTTAAAAAAGCTCAAGGTAGCTTTCAATGGTTGAACTTTATAAAAAAAGATAAAATACTTGAGCTTTAGAAAAATGAAAGATGAATAAAAAGAAGACGAATAAAATGAAGAAGATGAAGATGAAGAAGAATTTAAATTAAAAAAAAAAAAAGAACTGGCGGAGGGGGTCGGGTTTGGGAGTGAAGGGGTTTATTTAATTTTTTGGCTAATGGGTAATATGGTAAATATACTGTAGAAAATTTTAAAATAGCCTTGCCACTTTAGCGCCGGTGACAGAAAATGACATCAAATGGCCGGAGAGGTCCTTTTTTATTAATACGATAAAACCTCGTGGTCCTTTTTAATAATTTTAAAACATCAGGGTCCTTTTTATAATTACCAAAAAGGTCAGGGTTGGTAATAAAATATAAATAACCCTAAAATTTATGTTAGTTTTTAATGAATTTTTTAATAATTCTGCCATGGGTCAGTTAACTCAATGGGTGGATTTGTGATAGGTTATTTGCATCTAATGTGATTGTGCCATTAAAAATTTCGTCAATAACTTAATTAAATTTGACCAAAGGACTAAATTGATACAATATAAATTATAGAGGAACTAAATTGATACAATTAAAAGTACAAGGACTAAATTGATGCAATGATAAAAACACATGAACCTTTCTTGTAAATATACAACAACAACAAACCCAGTGCCACTGAGGGTTCCCGCATAAGCACGGTCTGAGGGGGTCGGGGGTAGGTGTACGCAGCCTTCCCCCTTCAAAGGGCTACCCTGAAGAGAGGTTGTTTCCGTGGACCCCTAACCTGAGACGCTGGTCCGCCGCATAGAGCATGTGACCTGGCAGCAGAGAAGCAACAAAGCTATGAGTAGGGCAAAACATACGACGAGCAAAAACAACACACTCGAAGCAAGCCACATCAAGCAGAAAAGATAAGAAAAAGACAAGGATAGAGATAGAGACAAGTAGGCAAGTAGCAGCTCATGAGAAACAAGTGCACTAGAAAGTGCACAACCTACGTGCGCTAAGAGGAGCCAAGGCCTAGCACTAGAAAGCTCGACTACCCTACTCAAACTAGAGCATCTATCACCCCTATTTTAGCCCTCCATTGGGCTCTATCTAAGTCCATCTCCTCCCAAAGGTTTAGGTGCGTGAGGTCTTGTCGGATCATCTCCAACTATCTGTTCTTTGGCCTGCCTCTTCCTTTTCTACCTAGTGTAGTAAGGGGTTGTTCGCATCTCCTTACTGAAGCGTTGTCCGATCTCCTTCTAACATGTCCGAACCACCTCAAACGTTGCTCCCTCAATTTATCTTCAATGGAGGCTATGCTCAATTTGCCTCTTATGACATCATTTCTGATCCTATCCTTCCTTGTGTGTCCGCACATCCACCTCAACATTCGCGTCTCTGCCACCTTTATCTTCTATGTGTGCTCTCGTTTCACCGCCCTGCACTCCGCCCCATACGTCATGGCTGGCCTCACAACCGTCTTATAGTATCTTCCCTTTAGCTTCAAGGGGAACTTTCTATCACAAAGTACCGCGGAGTCCATCCTCCACTTATGCCATTCTGCTTTAATCCGGGTGTTGACATCCTCGTCAACTTCGCCGTTGTGTTGTATCATGGACCCCAAGTACCTTAAGCTCTCCTTCTTCGATATGGCCTCAGATCCAATCTTGACGTCTTCCCGATTAGGCGTGGTGGAGGGATCGAACTTGAGTTCCATGTGCTCGGTCTTGGCTTCGTAAACCCTTCGACTCTAATACCCCTCACCACAGTTCTTGCTTCCCATTTACCTCTTCCTGCGACTCCCCCACCAACACTATGTCATCTGCGAAAAGCACCCACCAAGGTACACATCCCTGGATGTGCCTAGTGAGCTCGTCCATAACCAGAATGAACAGATAGGGGCTCAAAGCAGACCCTTGGTGTACCCCTACTGTTATCGGGAAAGCGTCTGTCCCCGCATCCACTGTACGCACCATAGTCTGTGCCTCCTCATACATATCTCTAATGGCTCGGATGTATGGCACGGGGATACCTTTCCTGTCCAAAACTCTCCAAATTATCTCCCTTGATACTCTATCATATGCCTTCTCTAAATCAATGAAAACCATGTGAAGGTCCTTTTGTCTCTCCCTGTAGTGCTCTATCGTCCGCCTTAGGATGTGGATGGCTTCTATTGTTGATCTCCCGGGCATAAATCCGAATTGGTTCTCAGAAACCTCTGTCTGTTGCCTTAACCTCTTCTCTATGACCCGTTCCCACAACTTCAGAGTGTGGCACATTAGTTTGATACCCCGATAGTTGGCGCAACTCTGAATGTCGCCTTTGTTCTTATATATCAGAATCAATGTGCTCTTCCTCTATTACTCAGGCATCTTCTCCCCCAAAAGGATTTGGTTAAATAGTTTAGTCAGCCAACTGACGCCGGGCTATCCAAGGCATTTCCATACTTCTATGGGTATGCCATATGGGCCAACTGCTTTACCCCTTCCCATGAATTTCAGGGCTTCCTTGACTTCCTCGGGGCTAATTTGCCTATAGTAACAGTGGTCCTGATGCTCCTCAGATGTTTGAAGATCACCTAAGGATATCTCTATCCCTCCTTGTTCGTTAAACAGCTCGTGGAAGTACGTTTTTCACCTAGCTTTAATTAGTTGCCTGTCCACGAGTACTTGTCCATCTTCCCCTCTTATGCATTATACTCTATCCAAGTCCCTAGTCTTCCTTTCTTTCACTTTGGCGATTCTATATGAGTCCCTCGCACCCTCCTTAGTCTCCAGCCTTTTGTAGAAATCCTCATAAGCTCTTGATTGTGCTTCTCTGACTCTCTTTGCTTCTCTCCTGGCTTGCAGATACCGATGCCGCTTATCCTCATCTCTGTTATGATCCCACTC